>JAPDOI010000685.1:0-314070 GCA_029168955.1 Aplectana chamaeleonis
TATCCCAGCTCCCGGAGTGGTGGTTTCTACTCCGAAGTCGCAATGGTATCTGCCATAAAGATAGGGAGCAGCCGATAAACCCACTTTTGAACTGACTGCGGGCTCGAGGAACACACAGTACCTCACATGTTCTCATGCTCTGGAAAGCCAACGTACCTTACAATCAAAGATCTCTGGCTCAAACCAGTGGAAGTCGTCAATTTCATATCACTTTGATAACTCATTGACTGTTCACTTTGATCATATAAGTATAAAAAAAAAAAAGGAAAAAAAAACTAACAAAATAAAAGCTAAAAAAAATAATAAAAGCAAAAAAATGAATAAAAAAGGCCAAAAAAAATAAAAAGACAAAAAAAAGAGGGTTGAATAACACTTACATCCCGGGATCCTCCAAAGAAAGAGGATCCCAATCTTAACTCGATTATGTCGTCTACGTGCCGGAAGTCGGATCCAGGATCAGTGTACATGGTGGAAGATGGGCAACAACAACAACAACAACTACAACCCAAGTTTTGAGGCGATTTGATCGAAGCATTCTCGAAATCGTCAAAAGTCACGTTTGGGCAGCCAAATTTCTCCCATTCTGAGGCTTCGGACGAAATCAGATGGAATTTTTCAAATTTTGACAAATGGGCCTCAGATTCGTAATCAGCACCCAAAACAATCCCTAGAAGCAAGTTTTAAGCTCAATCGGAGACAATTTTTTTGAACGCTCTGAAAATTATCATTCGTGAACCCCTTTTCTCTTGGCAATGGAAATGCCCACTCAGGGTACGGCGCGAGGTGTTAGGCCTCACAGTGGGGGGGGGGTGGTCATCGTGTATTCCAAACCCTGAAGAGGCGGGAAAAATGGGAGGAACGCAGCGAGCGGGCTGTCGCTAGCCCCCCTCAGATATTTGTGGGGAAGTTCCCGAGGACAATAGACCTGGGGTGGTAGTAAATGGTGTGTTAACCGCGAATAAACCGCCACCTCCAAGCCGCCAACATACCGCGAATTAAATGCAGTAGAGGCCGCCACCAATGTAGCACACGTATTAACCGCCACCTCCTGGCCGGCTACGAACCGCGACATAGGTGCCACGGTTTTTGTTGCCGGTTTAACGAAAGCTGCCCTCTGCTTACACATGTACATTATGCGTGACCTTCGTCCGCATAAGTATTTTTCTACGCTCTGGACACGAACGACGTTTACGGTGGAAAGACGAGGATCGGAAGGATTATACAAGTGATGCTAGTTTATTTTTGTTATTCATTAGGAAGAGCTTTCAAAAGGAACTTCGTAATATTTTGCTTGTTCGAAACACGATCAAAAAATGCAATTTTTAAATTTTCCTTGTAAATTCTAATTCTCATGTAATTTTTGTGAGCTCCGTGAGTTTTCAGGACCACTCTCGAAAAAGACATGTTAGATTAATCATTAGCCTCAACTCAATCAATTGCGTGTGATCTGACAAAAGTTTGCATTTATGTAGTAACTTTGTTAACTTTTTTTTTTTGATATTTTCAAACAAAAGTTTTTTGAAAAAATAAAATTTATCGGAAGGAAATTTCGGAGTGAACGAAAATTTGAGAATTTCTGGATGAATTATTTACAAGGTGTTCTTGAAAAGAGTAACGCTTAGAGTGCGAAAAAAGACATTCCGCAACTTCGTCGAGTAATGGCATAAATTCAAAGAATGTCCTTGCATTCAACTGAAATGGATAGTTAAAAACCACCTATAAGAATGATGATAAACTAAGATAGTCTATTTTCGTTCCTTGAAAAGAAACAATTCTATTGTTTTTTTTGGAAGTGTGCAACTCAAGTCTGGCGTCCGAGATTGGGGTAATGGTGTGGTTTCGGTCATTGATGCAGTTGAATTTGTGAAGTGTTTGCCGTCCAGGGCTGGGCACGCGTCCCGGTTGACCTTAGAGGGGTGCATAATGGACGCTGCGGAGAGGGCAAAAGGGGGTGCCTAAACCGAACACCCAGATAAAAACAAAGTGCCTGTGCTGCCGAATTTCAGGGAAAAAAATAGTACACGCTTTTCTTTTGATTTGTCAGCTTCAAAGAAAAAACACTAACAGAATTCAGATTATGGATAGATATGCAGGCTGCGTTCGCAAAATTAATAGCTGCTGTCGAGGTTTCTTTTTAATAACTCTATGAATTAAGTATTATCTATAATTTGTTTGATTACTTTGATAAAGAAATAAACACTACTCCGTTATCTAGCTAGCAAGTAAGGATTTGTGTGATGTCATGTTTCTGCTCTGGTGCAACGTTCATTTATTACACGGGTGGTAACCGATTCGAGCAAAGATACAAAGAGAGCCACTCAGAAGCGTTATCGTTCACGTTCAAAAAAAGAATCAGTGAACTGTTGTATTAGTACAGATTGAGAATTACAGGTAGCACATTTAGTATCACGACTAACTTAGCCAACTAATTTTTAGCTCATGAGGAATGTGACTTATGAGGAGATCCGATTGTGAAAATTGAGGACTTTGCAAGGTCTTGTGAGAGAAGTTAATGATCGTGTCCTCCTCGCTTGAGAAGTACCATGTCTCTCCATCATGGTAAAAAAAACTGCTATCAGTACCCTGCAGAGCACAAGTGCACTGAATAGGGCTTTGGAACTATAAAAAGCCCGAGTTGTAGCCATCTGGAGTGCCGCAATTCCTTGAAATTGGGCTCGCCGTGCGATCTGTGGTGCTTGTCCGCAGCAACACAGCGCACACGCACTGGAGTGGACGCGCACACAATATTAATTTAAAAATGTAATTTATTACAGAACAGGAAGGAGAAAAGGAGCTGAAACTGGAGTAAATGGAAGAAGGCAGAGTACGATACTTTCCAATGGAACCATTATAGAAATCTAATGTAAATAAACTATGTTGGAGCAGGGTGAGGTTTTTGGATTCGACAAGGTTCATTCAAATGAACCTAGTTGAATGAAAACAGCAGTGAACATAAAAAGTAGAGAGCATCGAAAGGAAGAGGAGAATCCCCTGGCAAACACCTTGGTTTCAATAAGTTTGATATTTTATGTGATATAAGGACGCTTAAACCTCGTCCCGGTTTTGTCCCGGTTTTGTCTCGGTTTTCGGGTAAAACCGGGACGAGATTTAAGATCATAGAAAATCACATTAAAAATCAGTCCTATTGAAACTAAAATGTTTGCCAGATTCTCCCCTCTTTCCAACAATATCCTTTGCTCTCAGTTTAATGCTAGTTTTGAACAACTAGGTTCGTTTGAATGAACATTGTCACGGCTAAATATTTACACCAGCTCTAACTTCGTTTATTTACATTAAATTTCTAAAATGGCTACATCCAGAGTAGACTACCTTCACCATCTTCCATTTCCTTCAGTTTCAATCCTTTTCTCCTCCCCGTTCTGTAATAAAATACATTTTTTATTAATATTGTGTGCGCGTCCATTCCCGTGTGCGCTGTGTAGCTGCGTACAAACACCGTATCGCACGGCAAGCCGATTTTTAAGGGATGGCGGCATTCTAGGAGGTAAAACTCGGGTTTTCTACTCCTACGAATCACATGAATCCTAACATTGTTCCACAACACAAAATAGTTCTGATTTCCACATCAGAACAATCAAACACAGAATAACTAATCCTTTATAGGTTTATAAAAACATTCGACAGGAAACATTAATTATTGCAATAGTAGTTGTTCTGTTGTTGGTAATTGTTCAATTGTTTTGTATTGAAAAATGTTTTATCTTTTGTTATAACTTACCGTCTTACTAACAAATTTTCCTCATGGGGTTGTTTTGAAGTTCAGAAATTACACTACCTTTTTTGTTGCCATTTTCGGAATATCCTCTATTCAGTGCTTTTTTTTTATTCTTGTTCATCAAAATCAGGAGGTCAAGATCATGGCTGTCCAACTATTCGGAAAACAGCTAATTTCGATTTCCCATAAGGGGGTGCCTAAAAATTACCGAGCTAAGGGGGGTGCATATTCAAATTCGGCAAGCCGGGACGTTTGCCCAGCCCTGTTGCCGTCATCTCAAAATGAAACTAATCCACCGCCCGCAGTTAGTGCTGAAAATATATAGAAACACTGTTACACACTCATATGCGCATCGTTTAAGGAAAAGATTTTGTACACATATTTCAAGGTAAGAATTTGAAACACTTCGAGTGGCTCTACTAATGCACCAAAGCAACTGCGTCGCGGACCCTCAAAAAAAAAAAAAGGCCACGATGGCACTGATCTGGCAATGAAGGAGGAGTATTCGAATCTTGCAGGAAAAGGAGAACAAATTTAGTTGGTTCAGAAACAAGTTCGCATTTCTTTCCCTAAAACTCGCCCGATACGCCCCGACTAACGCTGATTAATGATTACTAAAGCATCAAATCACTTGAAAATCAGTGGCTTGGAAAATTTTCGCTTTCGCACTAAAAAACTTGTGGAAACCCCTTCAAAACGCGAGCAAACAAATAATTTACTACATACTCCTCATAGCCTGTGCTATGCAATGAATTATGAAAATGAAACTAACCTGATAATAGCAAAGCGAATGAATTCCGGAAGAAAATAAACAAAAGCGGGAGAAGTGTCGGCGCTCGAAAAAATTTACAGCTGATTGGGAGGGATTGATTAGTGCCACCAAAGACGGCCAACGTGTTTCAGCAATGATCCTTGCTTTGTTTTTGATCCCTCATCGCCCGTTTCTGGCGGAAGCCGTTAGAAGACTCTCCTTGGAATACCTTTCAGTTTTAAAGATAGGGTGACGTCCTGGATCAAAATCGCTAACAGTGCTACCAGACTTCCTTAACCCTCTGCATTAATTAAACTCGTACTTGCCCTCAGTATAGATGGTCAAAACTGTTCCAACTGTATCTTGCTAACCGCATCCAAAAACTCCTCGGGAGGAGTTTTTCGTTAACCGCCAGTTCCTCTCGCATTTCAGCACTATTTCCGTGCTGTCTGCGAGAGTATGTTAAACGCGAACTTACCGGGAGGATGCCACATGGCGGAATTTTAGAGAAAAAACAGACCTGAAAACGTTTTGAAAAGGCTATTTTTCGTAACAAAGGTTACAATTGTCGCTTTTTCGAGGCGTTTACATTGGAAGTGTATAAGAGGCCTACCACTGGGGGATGTCAGGGTGAAACTAGAGCGAGTTCTCTCTTAACTATCAAGAGTTTTTATTACAATCTGGTGTGGTTAAACTCGCGTTTAACGTGAATTTAACTCCTGTTAACTCGCGTTTAAAGACAGTGTTCACGATGATTTTTGTTCCCGAGCTTTGCACTCAAAACAATACGTTGGCCACCAAGTGTTACCAAAGTTACGAAGAAACCGCTTGAAATGTGCTAAAACGTCTTATTTCAGTTACACTATTCTCTGTCCTTGACTAGTTGTCCGATTGAATGAACATGTTCACGGTGGTTGCCACCGGTGAAAAATGGGGTTAATCAAAAATGGAAGATTAATTTATGCAAAACATTATTAGTTAGGGTCCGAAGGAAAGAGCAGAGCAACAGAGAGTAGCGAATTGCAAATGACGAGTCCACAAAAAAATTTCATTGTCACCACGAACAGTTCCAGTGAGAGTAAAGTGGCGGGGTGAGAGTAAAGGATTTGGTGCTCTTCTGGGGTGTTTTTCTCGATTTCTTCTTCGGTTCAGTTCTACCCGGTGGCCAAAGAATCGATTTAGCGATTAATCTCAAAATCGAAGATTATCGTGAACACTGCCTTTAACACACCCAATTACTACCACCCCTGATTTGATCGTTATCACTCGGTCGAGGGGAGAGGACCGAGACCCCCTCGGGGGGTTGTCTTGCCCCTCTCCCCTCGAATTATGCACAACGATAAGGCGTTCGAAACAGTCAACTCGGGGGGAGAACAAGGGAAGTTCGCTTCATGGTTGTTCCCATGGCCTACCCCCGAACATGATGAACGCGAAAACAAAGCCGCAGCGTATACGGTGATGCAGACGGGCTAGTCGCGAGGTGGTCTCGCACTTCGCAAGTTGAGGGGGTAGATCTGCCACTCAAGGACTACGTAAGGCATCTCTGTCTGGATTTCAGAGGAGCTAGTAAGCTTCTCTACAACCTTTAGTCAGAGGTGAATAATTTTACCGATCGCAGTTTTTCAGGAACAGGAGACTGTCGAAAATAGCGAGTTCTAGCAAGCTGATTTTTGATCAATCATTGAACAATAGGAAGATATGCAGTCGGAAGGTCGGGGGCAGACCTGCAGTCGGGAGAACAAGAGAACTCCTGCTGTGGGAACTTCCCCCATTACTCTGCTGTCGAGACATCCCCTTCGCCTCCCCCCGATTCGGGGGAAGTTCCCCAGTTGTTTCGAGGGAAGTTCTGCTGGTGCTCTCGGGAACTTCCCCACGAATATCTGAGTAGCATAAAACATTTCACTTCTTTTAACGAGATTCTCACAAATGCTACATTGCCAAATCATAACCCTTCCGTAGCGAAGCAAAACAGTTAGATGATTTCAAGCTTGGATCAGCCTTCATTTCAGTTTTCTGCTATTTTTTAAATTTCTTTACCCCGAAATGTGAAAGAACAAATAAAAATTTTCATTCAAAAAGTTTTTGTGAAGTGTAAATAGCCATGCACTTTCCATGTGATTGTTTAAATACTGAAGTGATGCAATATGGATAAATATCAACAACAAGAAGTGCAAACAGGAGAAATCACGCATCCTCAGACAAGAGTTCTTCCAATGTTTCTAAAGTCATTTCGTTTCTATTGTGAGTACACTTAGCGTACGATTTTTTTTTTCAGAACACAAGAAAAAACTAATGATCTATTGTTGTGGTAATCAGAAAGCCAATACCGCTTGTAAACTGTATACTCGTTAAAGGCAGTGTTCACGATAATCTTCGATTTTGAGATTAATCGCTAAATCAATTGTTTGGCCTTCGGGTAGAACTGAAATGACGAAGAAATCGAGAAAAACGCCCTAGAAAGGCACCAAATCCTTTACTCTCACCCCACCTTTTTACTCTCACTGGAACTGTTCGTTGTGACAACGAAATCTTTTGTGGACCCAGCCCTTGCGATTCTCTACTCTCTACTGCTCTGTCGTTTCCTTCGGACCCTAACTAATAATGTTTTGCTTAAAATATTCTTGAAATTTTGATTAGCCCCATTTTTTACCTATGACAACCTACCGTGAACATGTTCATACAGTCGGACAACTATTCCAGGCCAGAGAATAATGTCACTGAAATAAGACGTTTCAGGGCGTTTCAAACCGTCTCTTCGTAATTTTGGTAACACTTGGTGGCCACCGCATTGTTTTGAGTGGAAAACTCGGGAACGAAAATTATCGTGAACACTGCCTTTAAGTGAGCAATGTGCTTACCTCTAAAAACCCCTTGAAATTTGTTTGCAAAATGATTTGGTGTGATGACTCTTCGTGAAAGTTCACGTATTTCACCTCCCTGGTAGGTAACAATGTGAGTGTGACATGAAGGTGTGACATGTGCGATTGATAAAACCGTTTTCTATCCTATTTTCCGGCTGCTCGCAAAATCTCATTCCCGAAGTGTTGTGTGGAGACGCTTAACCCCAACCAGGATCCAAAAATGTACCAAGTCCTGAGGTGGTCGAGGTCGGAAAAAAGTCGTTTGCTTACCTACTCTGCCAATTCGAGACTTGATGCTTCGGGGAAAGCGGCCTTTATCACGCTCTGTTATCATTAGGCATCAAATTCACCTTTAGCGCCGTCATCAAAGCTTATCCGCGCAAAGGGTGAATTTGCTGAGCGGTCGGATATCAGTCAGCGCAAAGGGTGAAATTACCGCCGTTGCTGGCATGTCAGAAATTTCCAAACAAGTGAAAACATCTCAGCGAAAACATGATAAAACGATTGATCACGTCTCGATGTGTTTACCATGAGCACAGCCGGTATAAAAGCCGCCTCATCTCACTAGAGTCCTCATTCGGTATTTTGATGCCGGCCCTGAAAGGTGACTTCGGGTCACTCTCCGGAGGCCAGCATAATTTTGGCTGCTGGGAGGATACACTGGGTATCCTCACGACGGGGGGGGGGCGAGTTACGCCGCGGCTCGCAGAGGGTGGCTCCTCACCGCAGACCTCGGTGAAGATTACGCCCATGTTGCGGACAAGGCGGGGCTTCTTGCGCTGTGGACCTTCAAATTCGTGAAGTTTTCGAGGTAAACTCACCCATTTTTCGAGGTAATTTCACCTCATATTCGGGGTAAATTGGACCCTCTCTCGCTGCCAGTTCGCACCATTTTCACGGGATATTCACCTCATTCTCACCTATCCTAGCGGCAAATTCACCCATACAGTGAATTTAACGCGGCAAATTAAGACTTCATGCCGACTTGTACATGAGCATCAAGTCTCTTTTGTTGAGGCATCAAGTCTCGAATTGGCAGAGTATACAGAAATGGTTTTTAAAATGTCATGAAATCTCGCGAGCTTTTGGCAAGCCCGCTCTATTGATGGGGATAGAATTTCCGCCGCGCGCGTCGCGTCAGCAGTAAACCTTGTCTGTGCTCCTCCCTCCGTGTGTAGAGAGCCCCTGACCCCGAAATTCGCTGTCGCAGGGATTGTACGAAAAATGGAAAGTGCTACGCAGTACTGCGTAGCACTCCCCATCTTTTGTACAAGCCGTGTGACAGCGAATTTCGCAGCGGCGCCATTCTGAAAGTCACTTAATTTTTCAATGGGCAGAGCCGATAGATGAGTCTACACTCATTAACACATGGCCTCTCTGCATCTGACAACTCTATGTCAAAACGAACCATTTTTAATTCATTTTTTTGTTTCTGGAAAAAAAACGATAGTTCACAAAAAAAATCTTTGATTGGGTAATGCATCGTAACACTTAACTGTGAAGTTTAGCGTCATAAAGGCCGGGATCATACCTCCAGCGACGGGCGACGCGACGCAATGTTTACCACCAGTATCGACCGAAAATTTATGCCTGATATGCACAGCCGCCGTCGTCGATCGCGGAAAGTATGACCCCCGCCAAAGTCTTCGCATACACGAAAAAATGCAGAAGTTGGAATTTCCAAAAAATGAAAAATTCACTCTATCCGAATATTTCCGCAAATCCGTTTTGGTGCTATAGTGTACTCCGGTTATTGCGAAACAGCCAAAAAATCCCGGCGAAAAATCCAAAACGGAACAAAGTTAATGATACCCGATTGATAAGGGGTAGGGTTTAAAAGGAATGCAGAACGGTGTGTCTTCATTCACACACCGTTCTTCTCCACGAATCAGCGGCCCAAGCTCTGAACCCACTAGGAAGTGAGAAGACAGCTCCAGCGATGGCTAAGATAAGGCAAACTCGAAGTCAAAACTTAGAAAATTTCTATAATCGGCTTGATTCGCTAGGATTTTTTGTCTGTTTTGTAATAGCCGTGTACTTTTCCACGGCATCAAATGTTCAACCACGCATAGCCGATTTGGTGCTTTGATAGGAGGTCGGCGTAAAAATTTTTCTATATTCAGTACCTGGACGACACATTGAATGCGAATGTGCAATTCAAAGGCGAATGACTTTTCCGACTGGCGACAAAGAGAATTAGATAAAGGAAGAAATGAGCTTCCAAATGCTATATCACAATTAGAGACGACTAGCTAGACCGAGCGAAGTTTTCGCTCAAGGGGCTTGGTGAGCATTTCCGAACAGTTGGATTATGAGGAAACTACAGAGCCAAATTCAAACAAGAAAATCAACAAATGGTCCGAACTTACGGATGAGATGAAAATGGAAGAGGTTTAATTGGTGGAAGAAAAGCGGGAGTTACGCGGACGCACCAGTGGTGTCACGACTGCCAGACTTGGAGTCAAGCCAAAAGTGGTTAGGCCGTGCCACGGCCCGGCTCCGCATCGGTTACGTGCGCGCCTCGGTGACGCCTGACCTCAGGATATCGGCCGTGCCTGTACATAACACAGCCTGTCCCCGTCATCGGTCGTCGCGTCTGGCCGCCCTGGTAGGCCGACTAGAGTAGCTTACTGAGCCCAAGCGGGTGACTGCCACGTAATCGTGACGGTCTTGTGCACCAAATGTTGACCCTACACGCCCTGCGGTGGGCGTGAATAATTAACAGCGGACAACTGATCCCAACAACCAACTGTGGCGAGCTATTGGCGGGATCCAGGGTCAGGCAGACCGTTGTCCAGGACCTCGACGGAGCTTCGTCCTCCCCCCTTGGAGATCAAAATTTTTGAAAAATGTTCAGAACTTCTACTTTCCCCTCAGGTCCTGAAAAAAGTTTGACGGTTTTTGTGGTCAAAAATTTGAAAAAAGTTTATTTCAGCCTGGGTTTTCGAAAAAAAAGTTACTGCACTTACTATCTTACTGATTAGCCTCGGGGTGTAGTTTTAACTTGACTTTGAACAACAACATCTGTGTTGAGAAAGAAGTAATTAAAATTGTGACACAGATCGCCTCACAATCTCATGATGGCATACCGATGAAGAAAAATGTAGGCAAATTTAAGCACAATTCAAAAACGCTGGATACTTGTTCCTTGCTTGTATTAGGTTTTGTCCTAATGTTGATTGTGCAGTAAGCTAACGAAAAGTCAGGAATGATTTAAAAATGACGCAATAGGCGAGCTTGAGCTGATAGGAAATTTTTGTAGTGGAGGAAATTACGGTGAGGATGTAAAACATTTCCTAACTTCCAGTGGACCCCAACCTCGCTGTGGGCAAAACTCTGGCGTATGCCGAGAATTATTCGGGGATGTCTTGGACTTTCGATAACAGATCACTAATCATAAGGCTTCACGACACCTGGGTGCAAACCTAGTTGGATGGGGTCACTCAGGATGCGAGAGAAGAGTGAGTGATCCACTGTCAAAACTCTAAGCATTTTGATGGAGTTTCTGTGAGAACAATGACTGATAGCACTATCAAATAGCGGATACCGGCAGAAGTCTAAATACAATACCCGCGCTATCTTTTGTAAAAACGGGGAGCATTTGCCAAACTTGGCAAAAAAGCGTCCGTTGGCTGTAACTTACGTGAACGGAGACATTTTCAAATTCTGAAAACGTAGTCCTGTTCACAGCCTAATCTGCTATCTGATGATGTGCAGCATTTTCCTTAATTCTCTTATTTTGGCATGTTTTTGAAGGAAATATTTTTTGCTTTGCACCGCTGAAAACGTCGCGCGCGACGGAGGAGCGGCGGGCTCGCGACGAAAGTCTGAGCAGTAACTATAAGAGTAGTAGAAGGGTAAATTCCGTGAATCCTCAAAAAACCACTGCCGGTGGGACCGTTTTTACACTTGAGCAAGTTGAATTTTCTAAAAGCCTTTGTTTAACATCAAAAAACGTCTGAAGGCTGCATTTTTCCTGAACGAAGACATTTTCCAATTCTGAAAACGTAGACGTGTTCACAGTGAAACACAGAACAGTTGAAGGGAGAACCATATTAACATCTATATAAGTTGAGTTACTAATACGTTCTTCCCTAACTTTTGCCCAGAGTGGATGTGAGACGAGAGTTGTTGCAGTACGTTGTTTGCGTGAAGAGAACTATGGAAGTTGACGGTTTACAAGACTTGAACTTACCGATGTGTGAGACAACTTTGTTTTGCAAGGAATCTGACAAAACCACCAAATTTCCTCCATAAAGCTTGTGGTTACCAAGCGTTTATCTTCTCACTTCCTTCTGTATTGTCTACTTTCCTCCATGGTTAATGATCCACAACTTCAGAACTTGAAGAGTTCAGATTGGGCTACTCGACCAAGAGATGAACAAAATGCATTTCATCAGAATTATTTCTGGCTCTGATTCTCCAACCTAGCATTTATTGATTCCACCATTTATTGGTCTTTTTAGAGGTGAAAAATCGAGTGTTGAAATTCTAGTAACCGCAGTTCATTACGTCCGGATTCAATAGGAATGTAAATACAATTGCTCTAATCTGTAAGATCAGTGCTTTTCAACGGTGCAACAGTTATCTCATTTCGAAAAATTGCATTTCATTAGATTGTTCTGTACGGTAGGCGGACAATGGTGGCGACCTATGACGTCATAATTGTGTGCGCCGCCTTCGTGTGTGTGTGTTCCATTTATGAACGAGGGTGCCATTTCGGCCCAGCAGTTCTGGTGCTGTTCAATCGCACACTCCCGGGGAATATCGCCAACTCTGTAGCACCTCTCATCGAGATGCCAACCCAGACGTGCAGCTTTGCCGGGTGCTTCGCTCGTGAACGAAGCCTTGGGGTGTAGTCCCCTTTCTTGACATAACAGAATTTAACAGAACAGTCGGCAGAAAAAATTAGTTCCAATTTGATAATTCTATCGGGTACAAATTTATGTTTTTTTCTGAATAACCTTGAAGTGTGGACTCATCAGAAAATACGCTATCCGAGAAATCCTCGTTGCTCTCTACCATAGCGCTGCAGAACTCCAGTCTCCGCTGCTTATTCGGATTTCGGATGGAGTGGCAGTACTTGGTCATTTTTCTTTGAAAACCCATGCCATTTCTCAAAGAGCGCAGTTGCGTTTCGCTTACATCCACAGTTCGCAATGCGTAGATTCTTTTCCGAATCGCAGGGATTGTGACGGAGCTGTTGGCATTGTAACTGTCAGCGATGATGTTCCGTATTACTCGAACATGAGGAGCCAACGAACGAGCTCGGTGAGGGATTCGACGTCCATGTACACTCTTCGAGTGAAACTTGGCCAAGAATCTTCGTATCTGCTGGTATGAAACAGTGTTGTCTAGCGCAAGAACTGCCCTGAAAGTATCAGCGATGGAACTCCCACTTCTCCTCTTACCGAGAATTATATCATCGTATTTCAAAAGAATCATTTGTAGAACCGCTTCGCAGACAGAATTATGTGTGGTGTGGGCGAAGAATGGCACGTAGTGGTTAATGGACCGGGAAAGTTGCCAGTGTGTTCGGTGTCGTCGGTTACCACGCGTAGGGCGCGAGTTCGAGTCCTGCTGACGGTCGAGTTTTGTCTGCATGGTTAGCGCTGTTCGTTATCACGCAGAAGACGCGAGTTCGACTCCTGTTGGCGGCTGATAATTGCGAACTGCGGCGGCGCGCGAGCAATGCTGTGCGCGCAAAAGGAGCAAGTTTGATTCTTGTCGGCAATCGGGTTTTGCCAGGTGTTCCAGCCGACTGGCGTACGAGAGCCAATTAATTTGGATCAAATGTGAGAGTATTGATACAATGTTCCGACTAAAGCAGACCATAGAGTTTCTCATCAATAGTGGTGCTCTACCAAAAGTTTCTCGTATGGTTATGCACTTTCTAACACAAATCAAGTGTAGTGCACTGTGTTGGTGAGTAGACGGTTGAAGGATCTTTTGTTCTGATGCCCTCACCTCTGCAGACTTTCTCAGTTACGATGCCCTTCCATTTTCGCAATCTTGGTAAAACCAGAGGGTAAGAATAGAACACAGAAATGCAAAAATTATCCTATTTTTCATGGGCGCTTGAGCCTAAAAGCCCAATGCTCGGGAAGAGTTGCGAATTTGTCCATCACTCTGACGAGGATACCACCAGAACTGCTGGGCCGAAATGGCACCCTCGTTCATAAATGGAACACACACACACACGAAGGCGGCGCACACAATTATGACGTCATAGGTCGCCACCAATGTCCGCCTACCGTACAGAACAATCTAATGAAATGCAATTTTTCGAAATGAGATAACTGTTGCACCGTTGAATAGCACTGATCTTACAGATTAGAGCAATTGTATTTACATCCCTATTGAATCCAGGGGTGGAATTCACGAAACGCTAACCTCGTTTTATCCACGGCTAGCGTAACCATGGCTGAGCGCATCAGGTGCGAATCGATCCGCCTCAAACCGTGGCTGTATAATGCTTCTAATCACCCAGACGCAATGAACTGCGGTCACTTGGGAATTTCAACCCTCGATTTTTCACCTCTAAAAAAGACTCAATAAATGGCGTTGAGATCAAAACGCTCCCGCCGCGAGAAGCGGTGAAAAGAAAATTGATTTTAGTCGGGACTTGAGATCACTTAGATTTTGGTAAAGTAGTTATTAAAACCTGTAAAACAAAATTTCTAGAGATTTCCTTCTGGATATAAGTGAGAGAGTTCAGAAGACACCCGCTGACAAAATTTGAGCCAAACCGATCAAAAAATAACAAAGTTAGATCGGCGGAAGCTTAGCTAAAATTCGTGTTGTGCGCCTGTAACGCGTCTCACGTTCCTCGTTCCTCGTTCATCGTTCCTGGCATCAACGCACCCTTAGGTAGTAGGCACTCAAGCGATCAGTTGGGGAGGCAGGTAAGTTGATATGTGGACAGGCTGATGAGTAGGAGGTAGGATACAAAGAGTACTTACTGTTTGTTAACATTAATCTACTTTACTTCTTACTGCTTATCATATCAAGTGATATTATCAGTTGATAGATCAAATCGCTAAAACACGTTGTAAGCTGTACTTTATCGTAGGGGAAGGGACAGGGGAAGGGACCTAACAATGTTTAAATATACTTTCTGATGACGTCATCAGAGTGTCATGCAAAGTACATAGGGCATCTGATGACGTCATCAGGGTGTCATGTAAAGTACATAGGGCATCTGATGGCGTCATCAGGGTGTCATCTAAAGTACATAGGGCATCTGGATGACGTCATCAGGGGTGTCAGTGTGGGGCAAGAGTACATAGGGCATCTGATGAGCGTCATCAGAGTGTCATGCAAAGTACATTGGGCATCTGATGAGCGTCATCAGGGTGTCATCTAAAGTACATAGGGCATCATGATGACGTCATCAGGGTGTCATGTAAAGTACATAGGGCATCTGATGACGTCATCAGGGTGTCATCTAAAGTACATAGCAGTCTTACGACGCCATCAGGTGTCGCGTAGCATATAGGGGTGATCTGATGACGTCACTGTCAGGGTGTCATCTAAAGTACATAGGGCATCTGATGACGTCATCAGGCGTGACATGTAAAGGTAAGATAGGGGCATCTGAGGGCGTCTGATGACAACAGATTGTCATCTAAAGTACATAGGGCATCTGATGGCGTCATCAGGGTGTCATCTAAAGCACATAAGGCATCTGATGACGTCATCAGGGTGTCATGTAGCAAGTACATAGGGCATCTGATGGACGTCATCAGAGTGTCAAAGTGCAAAGTACATTGGGCATCTGATGACGTCATCAGGGTGTCATCCTAAAGTAACATAGGGAGCATCTGATGACGTCATCAGGGTGTCATGTAAAGTACATAGGGCATCTGATGACGTCATCAGGGTGTCATCTAAAGTACATAGTACATAGGGCATCTGATGACGTCATCAGGGTGTCATGCAAAGTACATAGGCATCTGATGTCGTCATCAGGGTGTCATGTAAAGTACATAGGGCATCTGATGACGTCATCAGGATGTCATGTGTGTAAAGTACATAGGGCATCTGATGACGTCATCAGGGTGTCATGTAAAGTACATAGGGCATCTGATGACGTCATCAGGGTGTCATCTAAAGTACATAGGGCATCTGATGACGTTATCAGGGTGTCATGTAAAGATACATAGGGCATTCGATGACGTCATCAGGATGTCATATAAAGTACATAGTGCATCTGATGACGTCATCAGGATGTCATGTGAAGTACATAGGGCATCTGATGACGTCATCAGAGTGTCATGTAAAGTACATAGGGCATCTGATGACGTCATCAGGGTGTCATGTAAAGTACATAGGGCATTCTGATGACGTCATCAGGGTGTCATCTAAAGTACATAGGCATCTGATGACGTCATCACGGTGTCATCTAAAGTACATAGGGCATCTGATGACGTCATCAGGGTGTCATGCAGCAAGTACATAGGGCATCTGATGACGTCATCAGGATGTCATGTAAAGTACATAGGCATCTGATGACGCCATCAGGATGTCATGTGAAAGTACATAGGGCATCTGATGACGTCATCAGGGTGTCATGTAAAGTACATAGGCATCTGATGACGTCATCAGGGTGTCATCTAAAGTACATAGGCATCTGATGACGTCATCAGAGGTGTCATGTAAGTACATAGAGCATCTGATGACGTCATCAGAGTGTCATGCAAAGTACATAGGGCATCTGATGACGTCATCAGAGTGTCATGCAAAGTACATGGCATCTGATGACGTTATCAGGGTGTCATGTAAAGTACATAGGGCATCTGATGACGTCATCAGGGTGTCATGTAAAGTACATAGGGCATCTGATGACGTCATCAGAGTGTCATGTAAAGTACATAGGGCATCTGATGACGTCATCAGGGTGTCATGTAAAGTACATAGGGCATCTGATGACGTCATCAGGGTGTCATGTAAAGTACATAGGGCATCTGATGACGTCATCAGGGTGTCATGTAAAGTACATAGGGCATCTGATGACGTCATCAGAGTGTCATGCAAAGTACATAGGGCATCTGATGACGTCATCAGAGTGTCATGCAAAGTACATAGGGCATCTGATGACGTCATCAGGGTGTCATGTAAAGTACATAGGGCATCTGATGACGTCATCAGGGTGTCATGTAAAGTACATAGGGCATCTGATGACGTCATCAGGGTGTCATGTAAAGTACATAGGGCATCTGATGACGTCATCAGGGTGTCATGTAAAGTACATAGGGCATCTGATGACGTCATCAGACTGGTCATGTAAAGTACATAGTAACATAGGGGCATCTGATGACGTCATCAGAGTGTCAAGGCGCAAGTAAATAGGGCATCTGATGACGTCATCAGGGTGTCATGTAAAGTACATAGCATTGATGACGTCATCAGGATGTCAGCGTAAAGTACATAGGCATCTGATGACGTCATCAGAAGGGTGTCATGTAAAGTACATAGGGCATCTGGATGACGTCATCAGGGTGTCATCTAAAGTACATAGGGCATCTGATGACGTCATCAGGGTGTCCGTAAAGTACATAGGCATCTGATGACGTCATCAGGATGTCATGTAACGTACATAGGGCATCTGATGACGTCATCAGAGTGTCATCTAAAGTACATAGGGCATCTGATGACGTCATCAGGGTGTCATGTAAAGTACATAGGGCATCTGATGCCGTCATCAGGGTGTCATGTGAAGTACCTAGTGCATCTGATGACGTCATCAGGTGTCATGCAAAGTACATAGGGCATCTGATGACGTCATCAGGATGTCATGTAAAGTACATAGGCCATCTGATGACGTCATAAGGGTGTCATATAAAGTACATAGTGCATCTGATGACGTCATCATAGTGTCATGTAAAGTACATAAGGCATCTGATGACGTTATCAGGGTGTCATCTAAAGTACATAGGGCATCTGATGACGTCATCAGAGTGTCATGCAAAGTACATAGAGCATCTGATGACGTTATCAGAGTGTCATCTAAAGCACATAGGGCATCTGATGACGTCATCAGGGTGTCATGTTAAGTACATAGGGCATCTAATGACGTCATCAGGATGTCATGTAAAGTACATAGTGCATCTGATGACGTCATCATGGTATCACGTAAAGTACATAGGGCATCTGATGATGTCATCAGGATGTCATGTAAAGTACATAGGGCATCTGATGACGTCATCAGGGTGTCATCTAAAGTACATAGGGCATCTGATGACGTCATCAGGGTGTCATGTAAAGTACATAGGGCATCTGATGACGTCATCAGGGTGTCATGCAAAGTACATAGGGCATCTGATGACGTCATCAGGGTGTCATCTAAAGTACATATGGCATCTGATGACGTCATCAGGGTGTCATCTAAAGTACATAGGGCATCTGATGACGTCATCAGAGTGTCATGCTAAAAGTCCATAGGGCATCTGATGACGTCATCAGGGTGTCATCTAAAGTACATAGGGCATCTGATGACGTCATCAGGGTGTCATGTAAAGTACATAGGGCATCTGATGACGTCATCAGGGTGTCATCTAAAGTACATAGGGCATCTGATGACGTCATCAGGGTGTCATGTAAAGTACATAGGGCATCTGATGACGTCATCAGGATGTCATCTAAAGTACATAGGGCATCTGATGACGTCATCAGGGTGTCATCTAAAGTACATAGGGCATCTGATGACGTCATCAGGGTGTCATCTAAAGTACATAGGGCATCTGATGACGTCATCAGAGTGTCATGTAAAGTACATAGGGCATCTGATGACGTCATCAGGGTGTCATCTAAAGTACATAGGGCATCTGATGACGTCATCAGGGTGTCATGTAAAGTACATAGGGCATCTGATGACGTCATCAGGGTGTCATCTAAAGTACATAGTACATAGGGCATCTGATGACGTCATCAGAGTGTCATGCAAAGTACATAGGGCATCTGATGACGTCATCAGGATGTCATGTAAAGTACATAGGGCATCTGATGACGCCATCAGGATGTCATGTAAAGTACATAGGGCATCTGATGACGTCATCAGGGTGTCATGTAAAGTACATAGGGCATTTGATGACGTCATCAGGGTGTTATCTAAAGTACATAGGGCATCTGATGACGTTATCAGGGTGTCATGTAAAGTACATAGGGCATCTGATGACGCCATCAGGATGTCATGTAAAGTACATAGGGCATCTGATGACGTCATCAGGATGTTATGTGAAGTACATAGGGCATCTGATGACGTCATCAGGGTGTCATGTAAAGTACATAGGGCATTTGATGACGTCATCAGGGTGTCATGTAAAGTACATAGGGCATTTGATGACGTCATCAGGGTGTCATGTAAAGTACATAGGGCATCTGATGACGTCATCACGGTGTCATCTAAAGTACATAGGGCATCTGATGACGTCATCAGAGTGTCATGCAAAGTACATAGGGCATCTGATGACGTCATCAGGATGTCATGTAAAGTACATAGGGCATCTGATGACGCCATCAGGATGTCATGTAAAGTACATAGGGCATCTGATGACGTCATCAGGGTGTCATGTAAAGTACATAGGGCATTTGATGACGTCATCAGGGTGTTATCTAAAGTACATAGGGCATCTGATGACGTCATCAGGGTGTCATGTAAAGTACATAGGGCATCTGATGACGTCATCAGAGTGTCATGCAAAGTACATAGGCATCTGATGACGTCATCAGAGTGTCATCTGCAAAGTACATAGGGCATCTGATGACGTCATCAGGGTGTCATGTAAAGTACATAGGTGCATCTGATGACGTCATCAGGATGTCATGTAAAGTACATAGGGCATCTGATGACGTCATCAGGATGTCATCTAAAGTATATAGCAATCTGATGACGTCAGAGTGTCATGTAAAGTACATAGGGCATCTGATGACGTCATCAGGGTGTCATCTAATGTACATAGGGCATCTGATGACGTCATCAGGTGTCATGTAAAGTACATAGGGCATCTGATGACGTCATCAGGGTGTCATGTAAAGTACATAGGGCGTATCTGATGACGTCATCAGGGTGTCATCTGCAAAGTACATAGGGCATCTGATGACGTCATCAGGGTGTCAAGTAAAGTACATAGGGCATCTGATGACGTCATCAGGGTGTCATGTAAAAAGTACATAGGCATCTGATGACGTCATCAGGGTGTCATGTAAAGTACATAGGGCATCTGATGACGTCATCAGGGTGTCATGTAAAGTACATAAGGCATCTGATGTCGTCATCAGGGTGTCATGTAAAGTAGATAGGGCATCTGATGACGTCATCAGACTGTCATGTAAAGTACATAGGGCATCTGATGACGTCATCAGAGTGTCATGCAAAGTAAATAGGACATCTGATGACGTCATCAGGGTGTCATGTAAAGTACATAGGGCATCTGATGACGTCATCAGGGTGTCATGTAAAGTACATAGGGCATCTGATGACGTCATCAGGGTGTCATCTAAAGTACATAGGGCATCTGATGACGTCATCAGAGTGTCATGCAAAGTACATAGGGCATCTGATGACGTCATCAGGGTGTCATGTAAAGTACATAGGGCATCTGATGACGTCATCAGAGTGTCATCTAAAGTACATAGGGCATCTGATGACGTCATCAGGGTGTCATCTAAAGTACATAGGGCATCTGATGACGTCATCAAGGTGTCATGTAAAGTACATAGGGCATCTGATGACGTCATCAGGGTGTCATGTAAAGTACATAGGGCATCTGATGACGTCATCAGGGTGTCATGTAAAGTACATAGGGCATCTGATGACGTCATCAGGGTGTCATGTAAAGTACATAGGGCATCTGATGACGTCATCAGGGTGTCATCTAAAGTACATAGGGCATCTGATGACGTCATCAGGGTGTCATGTTAAGTACATAGGGCATCTGATGACGTCATCAGGGTGTCATATTAAGTACATAGGGCATCTGATGACGTCATCAGAGTATCATGCAAAGTACATAGGGCATCTGATGACGTCATCAGGGTGTCATCTAAAGTACATTGGGCATCTGATGACGTCATCAGGGTGTCATCTAAAGTACATAGGGCATCTGATGACGTCATCAGAGTGTCATGCAAAGTACATAGGGCATCTGACGACGTCATCAGGGTGTCATCTAAAGTACATAGGGCATCTGATGACGTCATCAGGGTGTCATCTAAAGTACATAGGGCATCTGATGACGTCATCAGGGTGTCATCTAAAGTACATAGGGCATCTGATGACGTCATCAGGGTGACATGTAAAGTACATAGGGCATCTGATGACGTCATCAGGGTGTCATCTAAAGTACATAGGGCATCTGATGGCGTCATCAGGGTGTCATCTAAAGTACATAGGGCATCTGATGACGTCATCAGGGTGTCATGTAAAGTACATAGGGCATCTGATGACGTCATCAGAGTGTCATGCAAAGTACATTGGGCATCTGATGACGTCATCAGGGTGTCATCTAAAGTACATAGGGCATCTGATGACGTCATCAGGGTGTCATGTAAAGTACATAGGGCATCTGATGACGTCATCAGGGTGTCATCTAAAGTACATAGTACATAGGGCATCTGATGACGTCATCAGGGTGTCATGTAAAGTACATAGGGCATCTGATGACGTCATCAGGGTGTCATGTAAAGTACATAGGGCATCTGATGACGTCATCAGGGTGTCATCTAAAGTACATAGGGCATCTGATGACGTCATCAGGGTGTCATGTTAAGTACATAGGGCATCTGATGACATCATCAGGGTGTCATATTATGTACATAGGGCATCTGATGACGTCATCAGAGTATCATGCAAAGTACATAGGGCATCTGATGACGTCATCAGGGTGTCATCTAAAGTACATAGGGCATCTGATGACGTCATCAGAGTGTCATGCAAAGTACATAGGGCATCTGACGACGTCATCAGGGTGTCATGCGTAAAGTACATAGGGCATCTGATGACGTCATCAGGGTGTCATCTAAAGTACATAGGGCATCTGATGACGTCATCAGGTGTCATCTAAAGTACATAGGGCATCTGATGACGTCATCAGGTGTCATCTAAAGTACATAGGCATCTGATGACGTCATCAGGGTGTCATGTAAAGTACATAGGCATCTGATGACGTCATCAGGGTGTCATCTAAAGCATACATAGGGCATCTGATGACGTCATCAGGGTGTCATGTAAGCAAGTACATAGGGCATCTGATGACGTCATCAGGGTGTCATGTAAAGTACATAGGGCATCTGATGACGTCATCAGGTGTCATCTAAAGTACATAGGGCATCTGATGACGTCATCAGGGTGTCATGTAAAGTACATAGGGCATCTGATGACGTCATCAGGGTGTCATGTAAAGTACATAGTACATAGGGCATCTGATGACGTCATCAGGATGTCATCAAAGTGCATGGGGCATCTGATGATGTCATCAGGGTGTCATGTAAAGTACATAGGGCATCTGATGACGTCATCAGGGTGTCATGTAAAGTACATAGGGCATCTGATGACGTCATCAGAGTGTCATGTAAAGTACATAGGGCATCTGATGACGTCATCAGGGTGTCATGTAAAGTACATAGGGCATCTGATGACGTCATCAGGGTGTCATCTAAAGTACATAGGGCATCTGATGACGTCATCAGGGTGTCATCTAAAGTACATAGGGCATCTGATGACGTCATCAGGGTGTCATGTAAAGTACATAGGGCATCTGATGACGTCATCAGGGTGTCATGTAAACTACATAGGAGCATCTGATGACGTCATCAGGGATGTCATGTAAAGTACATAGGGCATCTGATGACGTCATCAGGGTGTCATGTAAAGTACATAGGGCATCTGATGACGTCATCAGGGTGTCATGTAAAGTACATAGGCATCTGATGACGTCATCAGAGTGTCATGTAAAGTACATAGGGCATCTGATGACGTCATCAGGGTGTCATGTAAAGTACATAGAGCATCTGATGACGTCACCAGGGTGTCATGTAAAGCACATAGGGCATCTGATGACGTCATCAGGGTGTCACCTAAAGTACATAGGGCATCTGATGACGTCATCAGGGTGTCATCTAAAATACATAGAGCATCTGATGACGTCATCAGGGTGTCATGTAAAGTACATAGGGCATCTGATGACGTCATCAGGGTGTCATCTAAAGTACATAGAGTATCTGATGACGTCATCAGGGTGTCATGTAAAGTACATAGGGCATCTGATGACGTCATCAGGGTGTCATGTAAAGTACGTAGGGCATCTGATGACGTCATCAGGTGTGACATGTAAAAGTACATAGGGCATCTGATGATTTCATCAGAGTGTCATGCAAAGTACATAGTGCATCTGATGACGTTATCAGGGTGTCATCTAAAGTACATAGGGCATCTGATGACGTCATCAGGGTGTCATGCAAAGTACATAGAGCATCTGATGACGTTATCAGGATGTCATGTAAAGTACATAGTGCATCTGATGACGTCATCAGGGTGTCATCTAAAGTAACATAGGGCATCTGATGACGTCATCAGGAGTGTCATGTAAAGTACATAGGGCATCTGGATGACGTCATCAGGTGTCATCTAAAGTACATTACATAGTATAGGGCATCTAATGACGTCATCAGGATGTCATGTAAAGTACATAGTGCATCTGATGACGTCATCATGGTATCACGTAAAGTACATAGGGCATCTGATGACGTCATCAGGGTCTCATCTTAAGTACATAGGGCATCTGATGATTTCATCAGAGTGTCATGCAAAGTACATAGTGCATCTGATGACGTTATCAGGGTGTCATCTAAAGTACATAGGGCATCTGATGACGTCATCAGGGTGTCATCTTAAGTACATAGGGCATCTGATGACGTAATCAGGGTGTCATGCAAAGTACATAGTGCATCTGATGACGTTATCAGGGTGTCATCTAAAGTACATAGGGCATCTGATGACGTCATCAGGGTGTCATGCAAAGTACATAGAGCATCTGATGACGTTATCAGAGTGTCATCTAAAGCACATAGGGCATCTGATGACGTCATCAGGGTGTCATCTAATGTATATAGGGGATCTGATGACGTCATCAGGGTGTCATCTTAAGTACATAGGGCATCTGATGACGTCATCAGGGTGTCATATAAAGTACATAGTACATAGGGCATCTGATGACGTCATCAGGGTGTCATGCAAAGTACATAGAGCATCTGATGACGTTATCAGAGTGTCATCTAAAGCACATAGGGCATCTGATGACGTCATCAGGGTGTCATGTAAAGTACATAGGGCATCTGATGACGTCATCAGGGTGTCATGTAAAGTACATAGGGCATCTGATGACGTCATCAGGGTGTCATCTAAAGTACATAGGGCATCTGATAACGTCATCAGGGTGTCATGTAAAGTACATAGGGCATCTGATGACGTCATCAGGGTGTCATGTAAAGTACATAGTGGATCTGATAACGTCATCAGGATGTCATGTAAAGTATATAGGACATCTGATGACGTCATCAGGGTGTCATGTAAAGTACATAGGTCATCTGATGACGTCATCAGGGTGTCATGTAAAGTACATAGGGCATCTGATGACGTCATCAGGGTGTCATGTAAAGTACATAGGGCATCTGATGACGTCATCAGGGTGTCATCTAAAGTACATAGGGCATCTGATGACGTCATCAGGTTGTCATGTAAAGTACATAGGGCATCTGATGACGTCATCAGGGTGTCATGTAAAGTACATAGGCATCTGATGACGTCATCAGGGTGTCATGTAAAGTACATAGGGCATCTGATGACGTCATCAGGGTGTCATCTAAAAGTACATAGGGCATCTGATGACGTCATCAGGGTGTCATGTAAAGTACATAGGGCATCTGATGACGTCATCAGAGTGTCATGTAAAGTACATAGGGCATCTGATGACGTCATCAGGATGTCATGTAAAGTACATAGGGCAGTCTGATGACGTCATCAGGGATGTCATGTAAAGTACATAGGGCATCTGATGACGTCATCAGGTGTCATCTAAAGAGTACATAGGGCATCTGATGACGTCATCAGGATGTCATGTAAAGTACATAGGGCATCTGATGACGTCATCAGGATGTCATGTAAAGTACATAGGGCATCTGATGAGACGTCATCAGGGTGTCATGTAGTACATAGGCATCTGATGACGTCATCAGGATGTCATGTAAAGTACATAGGGCATCTGATGACGTCATCAGGATGTCATGTAAAGTACATAGGGCATCTGATGACGTCATCAGAGTGTCATGTAAAGTACATAGGGCATCTGATGACGTCATCAGGGTGTCATCTAAAGTACATAGGGCATCTGATGACGTCATCAGGGTGTCATGTAAAGTACATAGGCATCTGATGACGTCATCAGGGTGTCATGCAAAGTACATAGGCATCTGATGACGTCATCAGGATGTCATCTAAAGTACATAGGGCATCTGATGACGTCATCAGGTGTCATCTAAAGTATTATAGGGCATCTGATGACGTCATCAGGGTGTCATGTAAAGTACATAGGCATCTGATGACGTCATCAGGATGTCATGTAAAGCAATATAGCATCTGATGACGTCATCAGGGTGTCATCTAAAGTACATAGCATCTGATGACGTCATACAGTGGTAGCTATCTAAAGTACATAGGTAATCTGATGACGCTTATCAGGTGTCATGTAAAGTACATATAGGCATCTGATGACGTCATCAGGGTGTCATCTGATGACGTCATCAGGAGTGTCATGTAAAGTACATTAGGGCATCTGATGACGTCATCAGGGTGTCATCTAAAGTACATAGGCATCTGATGACGTCATCAGGTGTCATGTAAAGTAAATAGGGCATCTGATGACGTCATCAGGGTGTCATGTAAAGTACAGGTAGGCATCTTGATGACGTCATCAGGATGTCATGTAAGAGTACATAGGGCAATCTGATGACGTCATCAGGTGCGTCATGTAAAAGTACATAAGGCATCTGATGACGCCATCAGGGTGTCATCTAAAGTACATAGGCATCTCGATGACGTCATCAGGTGATGTCATGTAAAGTACATAGGGCATCTGATGACGTCGTCATCAGGGTGTCGCGTAAAAGTACATAGGGCATCTGGATGACGTCATCAGGGTGTCATGTAAAGTACATAGGGCATCTGGATGACGTCATCAGGGTGTCATCTAAAGTACATAGGCATCTGATGACGTCATCAGGATGTCATGTAAAGTACATAGGGCATCTGATGACACGTCATCAGGATGTCATGTAAAAGTACATGAGACATAGGGCGTCATCTAAAGTACATAGAAAGCATCTGATGACGTCATCAGGGTGTCATGTAAAAGTACATAGGGCATCTGATGACGTCATCAGGATGTCATGTAAAGTACATAGGGCATCTGGATGACGTCATCAGGGTGTCAATGTAAAGTACATAGGAAACATCTGATTGACGTCATCAGGGTGTCATGTAAAGTACATAGCAGGCATCTGATGACGTCATCAGGTGTCATGTAAAGTACATAGGGCATCTGATGACGTCATCAGGGTGTCACTTCTAAAGTACATAGGGCATCTGGATGACGTCATCAGGATGTCATCTAAAGTACATAGGCATCTGATGACGTCATCAGGGTGTCATGGAAGTATTGACAGGCATCTGGATGACGCCATCAGGGTGCTGCGTAAAGTACATAGGGCATCTGATGGACGTCATCAGGATGTCATCTAAAGTACATAGGGCATCTGATGACGTCATCAGGGAAGGTGTCATCTAGCATAAAGTACCGATGAGGCATCTTGATGTCATGTGCGCGTATAAAAAAGCACTCATTTGACGTCATCAGGATGTCATGTAAAGTGTAAATACAGGCATCTGATGACGTCATCAGGGTGTCATGTAAAGTACATAGGCATCTGATGCGACGTCATCAGGATGTCATGTTACAGTACATAGGGCATCTGATGACGTCATCAGGATGTCATGTAAAGTACATAGGGCATCTGGATGACGCTCACATCAGGGTGTCAGTCTAAAGTACATAGGGCATCTGATGACGTCATCAGGGTGTCAGCAGTAAAGTACATAGGGCATCTGATGACGTCATCAGGATGTCATGTAAAGTACATAGGCATCTGATGACGTCATCAGGGTGTCATGTAAAGTACATAGGGCATCTGGATGACGTCATCAGGATGTCATGTAAAAGTACATAAACATAGGGCGTCATGATGCATTTAGTAATCTACACGTCATCAGGATGTCATAAAGTACATAGGCATCTGGATGACGTCATCAGGGTGTCATGTAAAAGTACATAGGGCATCTGATGACGTCATCAGGGTGTCATGTAAAGTACATAGGGCATCTGATGACGTCATCAGGATGTCAGTCTCCAAAGTACATTAGGGTATCTGGATGCGACGTCATCAGGATGTCATGTAAAGTACATAGGGTATCTGATGATGCGTCATCGCAGGGTGTCAGTCTAAAGTACATAGGCATCTGATGACGTCATCAGGATCATGTAAATACATGTAAACATAGGGCGTCAATGTAAAGTACATAGGGCATCTGATGACGTCATCAGGGTGTCATGTAAAGTACATAGGGCATCTGATGACGTCATCAGGGTGTCATCTAAAGTGGCCATAGGGCATCTGATGACGTCATCAGGGTGTCATGTAAAAGTACATAGGCATCTGATGACGTCGTATCAGGGTGTCATCTAAAGTACATAGGCATCTGGATGACGTCATCAGGAGTCATCTGAAGCGGCATCTGGATGACGCCTTCACTGCATGTCATGTGTGCACATAGGGCATCTGATGTCATCAGGTGTCATGTAAAGTACATAGGGCATCTGATGACGTCATCAGGTCATGTAAAGTACATAGGCATCTGATGACGTCATCAGGGTGTCATGTAAAGTACATAGGGCATCTGATGACGTCATCAGATGTCATGTAAAAGTACATAGGGTATCTGATGACGTCATCAGGGTGTCATGTAAAGTAACATAGGGCATCTGATGACGTCATCAGGGTGTCATCCTAAAAGTACATAGGGCATCTGATGACGTCATCAGGGTGCGTCATGCTAAAGTACATAGGGCATCTGGATGACGTCATCAGGATGTCATGTAAAAAAAAAAGCGTACATAGGGCATCTGATGACGTCATCAGGATGTCATGTAAAGTACATAGGGCGAGGCTCTGATGACGTCATCAGGATGTCATGTAAAGATACATAGGGCATCTGATGACGTCATCAGGATGTCATGTAAAGTACATAGGGGCATCTGATGACAGTCATCAGGATGTCATGTAAAGTACATATGGGCATTCTGATGACGTCATCAGGACGTCTGTAAAGTCCATAGCAATCTGATGACGCCATCAGGATGTCATAAAGTCCATAGGGCATCTGGATGACGCCATCAGGACGTCGTGCCAAGGTGGTGCCAAGCGTGCATAGGGCATCTTCTGACGTCATCAGGACGTCGTGGAAAGTGAGTAGCGCTTTCATTTGTAGCGTAAGCGCAACAAGTTTGTTGCTCACTGATTATATATAGCAATCCATGCTATTCTCGAAAAATATTGAAGATTTTTCACGGATATTACTTCGTAATATCAATAAAAAGTGAACAATTCTATCAAAGGGTCTTCCAAAGCAAAAGAGGTTTGCTGGCGTCAGAATGCCCTGTTCCAACAAAAAGTGGAACAATAGGTAAGTAGAATGAGGAGAGTCTACAAAAAGTGAACAATATTTTCTGAGACTGATTTTCCTGGCCGATGCTTCTTAACAGCAAAACAAAAATTCAAAGCCGTTGTGGTATTTCACGAGGAAGAGTTCAATGGTTTCCAAGAATGGACTTCAATTTTGACGAGATTATAAGAAAATACTTCTCATTAGATGCTGCACTTTGGTTTCGCTTTCTTTCTCGTAGCAACTGAGCTAACCGTCCGTCTGTGTGTTTTTGGCATCATCTCTATTCTGATGGTAAGTATTAGGTTTACATGGCACATACATTTCTTAACGGTTCTCGTGTAATCTAGACCATTTTTGGAACCACAGAGTGCTTTCGTGTAGAACACCGCAACGGTTTGTTTTCGCTGTTAAGGAAGTATCGGCCAGGAAAATCAGTCTCAGAAAATATTGTTCACTTTTTTGTAGACTCTCCTCATTCTACTTTACCTATTGTTCCCTTTTTGTTGAAGCTGTTTCTGACGCCAACCAAACCTCTTTGCTTGGAAACCCAGCCAAGAAAAACCTGATTTTGCTTCTATTTATCTTCTGATGAAAGACAACACCATCTTCCATCCCAAAATCATTAAAGGCTGGGGCCTTCGAGATCAAGGAGGTGTTCGACACGATAATGGGCCAAAATCTTGAACTATCGAAGAAAAATAGGTTGGTAACTGGCAAAGAATGAATCACCTGTTCATGAGAATCACATCCCGAAATCTGGAAATTTTTTCTCTCAAATCGCAGTTAACCCTATAAAACCCTTTTTGATCGAATTAGTCATTGGTCTCTTCGCGTTCACAAATACGCCGCCCTGACGAGGGCTCTGATATCTTGTATTGGGCACGCAAATATGGAAAGTGAGGCGCGCGTGTCCAGCATTTGTTACGCGTCTTTGATAGAATGAGGCGAGCGCATACGCGCTTTCTCTGATGCTGGTGCCTGCGTGTTCAGCATTTCCTCACCTCCGCTCCCGGCACGCGTAGGAACCAAGTGAATTTCACGTTTTATAATGCCTATCTAGAAAGCCAGTTCTAGGTATTTGTCTTATGGTCCTCCTGTAGTGAATGATGCTATCGCACTATACTTTATAAGGCGGAAATGGAGCTAGATCTATTGTAAAATGTCTCTGAGTATGGAGCAGAGCGATGTCTCGCTATTCGCATTGACAGCGGTTCGTGAGATCGTTTCCACAGACAGACCAGTTTCTCGTCAAACAAATATGAGAGCGGTTGCCAGTTAAATGAAGGGTTTGACATCAAAAAGATGATCACGGTTCTGAACTTGCAGTTCTGGCTAGTGTACTATCGCCCCATGTCGCGGCGCATGGAGCGATTCCAGGGAGGCCAGATTCATCAATGCTGCGACAGTGCTGGGTAGGGGTAAAGGCGTCGGCACGTTTGATGGTTACCCTGCAAATGCGGAAGATTGCTAACCGATCAGCGCCCTTGGCCTACCCAGCTAATAGGCTGGGGCAGCTGGTTTTTGCACCTGCTCTGGTAAGGATTATCATAGGCTCTCACGGGGTAATGCATCAAAAGTCCCGACGCCTTTACCCCTACCAAAATGGCACGCATTGATGAATCCGGCCCCAGGAGTCGTATTCGCCAACAACCCCGCCGAGGGTAGTCACCGAAGGGAAGCGGAAAAGGGATGATACGCGCGCGGCAGAGAAACAGATCGAGTTCCTCATCTTACACGCTGCAAGATGGAACGATTAGCAATGATGATCGATTACCCTTCGAAAATTCCCGTGGACTTCCCTTCGAGAATATTGTGTAATTTTTCTATTTTTTGTTTGATTCTTTGACATTTTTAGACTTGTTTTTATAAGAAATGGCTTAATGAAACGGACTAATTTCCTTTGTTGCAAAACGATAGTATAACATGTTTTACCAGGTCTTTATTCGTAGTACTAGCAAATCTAGCGAATTGCAAATTCGTTAAAACTTTTGCATATGAAAACATTTTTGTCAGAACTTGTTTTCATTACTCAAACCTTAGGGCACACAATGTTATGAAATTCAGGCTGCAGTATTTAGAGATGGACGGTGGCTCATCAAATAAGACTTATTTTACCACAGAATGGATCGGTCCTTCCAAATTCAATATTCACATTAGAAAAAATGATCAAACCTGGCAGAATAAAGATCGTTGTTGTGGCACACTGTCTATAATACTTGTGACATAAAGACGAGAGCCTGGCGCAGCTCTCTGGATGATTAAGATGTCGCGAGGAAGCCAAAGGAGCTGCGCAGAGAGGTGGCCGTGGAGCGCGCGTTTTGTACTGAAATTTCACCTCAGGTTTACCCTTCGACTGACCCGGCGGTAGTTGTTAATACGACCCCGAATCGCTGAGAAATATCGTTGGAATGCACGGCTTATTCGGTGCAAATGTCCAGTATACACCATTTATCAGTCATGAAAAACCGCTGGGAGATGTGTGCTTTGCATGTTGCTGATTGTTAAAATTATGAGTGATATTTCATTTCTGCAGATTTCTGTCCACCATATAAGGCACATAGTTTGGATTTTCGAGAGCGTTCCTCAGACGAGTGAACGCCATTTTTATTGCAGATACCTTCTGATTAACGTTTCCTCAGGTCAGTAAGAACGGAGTAGATTTCATGAAATCTAAGTTAATCCGTCCGAATGACAACGAGATGTCCGCCCAAAACGCAGTCGGCGTGCGCTTCGTGGAGCAACATTCGCAAAGCGTATTTTTTCACGACTCTTGAATCGATTAGCAGGAGTACAAGACCAGCAGTGAATAATATCCCAGTCATGGCTCTTTGCAGTTAATGGGCTCGTCACAGAAAAATGCTTTCGAATTGCAACTGCCAATATGCATACACGAACCAACTACGTTTGAGCGGGACAGTCTCAACCGGACAGAAATTAGTTCTCACATTTTTTTGACAACTTTGCACGAACCACACCTCATCTTCCAGCCAGTCAGAGGCTTCGCTTCTGCAGCGACCACAGGCTAAGAAATTTGAAAAATTACTTCATATCTGATGTTAGGTGTGCATTTAACCCCCTCTCATCCGAACTTCAACAAATGTGGTATATGCCGCTGTCATACGAGGCAAATAACGTAGTGTAATAATCCGGTTTTCATTTCCCTCACGCTAATCGCTGCAACCATCTGCAATCGAGGGCTCCCAGAGGACGGCTTACAAATATACCATTAACGTCCAGGAAGATTCGCAGAGGAAGTTTCATTCGGTATAGTTGAAAAATGTGGAGTCCGTTTTGCTCAACCGTTCGGAGAGGTGTGCAGCTCAGAAAATGGAATGTAGGTTATGGAGTGCTTCATGAGGATGAAAGCTCATTTCTCATCACAGCTCTTTAAATTTTCTCAATGTTTTCCCTTCAATTTTGTTGTTATATCCCTTGTTCAGCTTCAACCGGTGGTGATGTATTCCTACATTCTAGTCCAGGCAGGTCCACAGAATTATAAAATTCGAGTAAACCGCAGATTCTATCCACAGTAACCCAATGGTCATCGATAAGAGTAAATTGAAAACAACTCCATCAATTTATCGTCATGACCTGAAGCGTAAGTCGGGTGGAATGATATCATGCTCCTGCAAAGAGGTGTTCATTCCATGTTGGACTCATGGAATAAGGTTTCGTATGACCGTGCGGTTGAAATCGCAACACTAAAGACCTTCGATCATCGTAAGTTTTCCCGGACTCTCCTTCAAGTTGGAAGACTTGCAGGCAGGGCTGGAGCACGCGTCCCAGTTGACCTTAGAGGGTGCATATTGGACGCTGCGAAAGGAGAGGGCAAAGGGGTTGTGCCTAAAACCGAACGCAGATAAAAACAAAGTGCCTGTTCTTGCCGAATTTCAGGGAAAAAATAGTACACGCTTTTCTTTTGATTTAATAACTCTTCTTCTCCGCCTTTTCGAAAAAAACACTAACAGAATTCAGATTATGGAAAGATATGCAGGTTGCGTTCCTGCAAAAATTCAATAGTTGCTGTCGAGGTTTCTTTTTAATAACTCTTTGAATTAAGTATTATCTATAATTTGTTTGATTACTTTGATAAAGAAATAGAAAGCACTACTCCGTTATCTGGTAGCAAATAAGGATTGAGTGATGATGTCATGTGTTCTCTGGTGCAACGTTCATTTATTACACGGGTGGTAACCGATTCGAAGCAAAGATACAAAGAAGGCGCTCGTAGAAGCGCTATCGTTCACGTTCAAAAAAGAATCAGCGAACTGTTGTATTAGTACAGATTGAAATTACAGGTAGCACATTTAGTAGCACGATTAGCCAACTAATTTTAGCTCATGAGAATGTGACTTATGAAGAGATCCGATTGTGAAAATTGAAGACTTTGCAAGGTCTTGTGAGGAGAAGTTAATGATCGTGTCCTCCTCCTTGAGAAGTACCATGTCTCTCATCATGGTTAAAGAAAACTGCTATCAGTACCACACGGAGGCACAAATTGCACTGAATAGGGCTTTGGGAACTATAAAAGCCCGGAAGTTTTAGTAGCCATCTGGAGTGCCGCAATCCCTTGGAAATTCTGGCTCGCCGTGCGATCCTGGTGCTTGTCCGCAGCAACACAGCAGCGCACTGGAGTGGACGCGCACACAATATTAATTTAAAAATGTAATTTATTACAGAACGGGAAGGAGAAAAGGGCTGAAACATGGAGTAAATGGAAGAAGGCAGAGGTACATGATACTTTTCCAATGTAACCATTATGAAAATCTAATGTAAATAAACTAAGTTGGAGTGGGGTGAGTTTTTTTGGATTCGACAAGGTTCATTCAAAATGAACCTAGTTTAATGAAAATAGCATCAGAACATGAAAAGTGAGAGCATTGAAAGAAAGAGGAGAATCTGGCAAACACCTTGGATTTCAATAATTTTGATATTTGATGTGATATAAGGACCTTAAACCTCGTCCCGGTTTTGTCTTCTGGTTTTGTCCGGTTTTCAGGAGTAAAACCGGGACGAGAAGTAAAATTCTTAAATCACATTAAAAATCTATTCTATTGAAACTAAAATGTTATTAGATTCTCCTCCTTCTGACAACATGTCCTTTGCTCTCAGTTCAATGCTAGTTTTGGATCAACTAGGTTCAGAATGAACGCTGTCACGGCTTCAATATTTACACCAGCTCTAACTTTGTTTTATTTACATTAAATTTCTGAAATAGATACATCGAATATAGACTACCCTTACCATCTTCCATTTCCTTCTGGTTCAATCCTTTTCTCCTCCCCGTTCTGTGATAAAATACATTTTTTATTAATATTGTGTGCGCGTCCATTCCCGTATTGCGTTGTGTAGCTGTGTACAAACACCGTATCGCGCGCGGCAAGCCGATTTTTAAAGGAGTTGCGGCATTCTAGGAGGGTAAAACTCAGGTTTTTCTACTCCCTACGAATCACATGAATCCTAACATTGTTTCACAACACAAAATAGTTCTGATTTCCACATCAGAACAATCAAACACTGAATTAACTAATCCTTTATAGGTTTATAGAAACATTCGACAGGAAACATTAATTATTGCAATAGTAGTAGTTCTGTTGTTTGGTAATTGATCAATTGTTTTGTATTGGAAAATGTTTTATCTTTTGTCATAACTTACCGTCTTACTAACAAATTTTCCTCATGGGGTTGTTTTGAAGTTCAGAAATTACACTACCTTTTTGTTGCCATTTTCCGGAATATTCTCTATTCAGTGCTTTTTTAATATTCTTGTTCATCAAAATCAGGAGGTGAAGATCATGACTGTCCAACTATTCGGAAAACAGCCAATTTCGATTTCCCATAAGGGGGTGCCTGAAAATAACCGAGCTAAGGGGGTGCATGTTCAGATTCGCCAAGCCGGGACGTGTGCCCAGCCCTGCTTGCAATCGGTTTGCCCTACTACTGCATAGGGTAGCACGTTGGAATCGCCATGCCCCACTAGTTGCACCAACATGCTGCTTTTAACGTAGCTTTACCGCTCAGGGATGGGGTATTGCCCCAGCTGCTTCAGTTTTAGCTGCCAAGCTCCTGCTTCAGTGCTGCCCAACTGTTGCTCTCAAAACTGAATCCACCGAAGCTGTCATAGAAGAATCTCATTCGACAGGTATCGGAATGACATCCTTCCAAGCAGCATGATAATACACCAACCTACATTTTATCACGGTTATGAAATGGGATACAGATCGGTGTGTTCCACTTACTCTTATCATGCCCATTGGGTTACGGTGGATGAAATCTGCGGTTTGAGTTTATAATTCTGTGGAGTCCTCAACTGCAACCCCTAGAGAGGACGGTATGTGAATGAAGGCACACCGCTTTTTCCACTTCTTTTATACCCCTACTCTCTTTATCAATTGGTTATCTACAATTTTGTTCAGGAAAGGTTCGCCATCGTCTTCCCGAGGCCTCAGTACCTACATTCCAAAAAATGCAGCTTCCTCTGTTTAGGAAAGGGTGCGCTACAAACAATGTGTGATCGATCACTCTTTGAGAGGTACCCGCGACGAACACACGTGGCACGCACGCAAGCGAGGAGGTAACGATAGATGTAAATCCAGCCACGCAGGTTTCGGAAAACTTGCCAAGCCTTCTCCAGGACTCCTCCAGTGCCATATCTCATCTATCTTAACCAATCTCAGGCCAGTTATTAGAAATTCTGAGGCTTTGCCTTACCTTCTTCAAAAACTCGATACCAATATAATAGCTATCACACAGACTTGGCTTAACGGTGGAATCGATTTGGCTTTCCTCCTTGGTGATTGGTCTATAAATTTATGAGGTTTTAAGGTGCGATCGAAGTCGTTAAAAGGGTGAAGTGTTCTGCTACTGGCACGGAAGCTTTTCTGCTCTGTAGCGGTGTTTCAAGAGCCTGTGCCGGATTCTTATGAAATTTTGTGCTCTGACTTAGAAATTGAGCTCAAATCTATCCGGTTCATTACTGCCTATCAAACTCCTAACTGCAGTGACTATTTTTCACAGAACAAATAAACAAGACAATTAGGTGACTTGATAGCAATCAACTGGCCATGGCTCTATCCTAGACGGGGGAGGGGGCACCTGAGATTTACCCACAGAAATGAAAAAAAAAACTCATAAAAAATGCTTGATTTCGCTGTCAATTGTTGCTATTAAAATTCTATAGAAATACGCCAATTGGTAGCGTTACCGATCGGTGGATCACTTCATTTCTGACTTGAATGCTGAGTGCCCCCCCCCCGTCTAGGATACTGCCCTGGCCATCTATCGTTGCTGGTGTCTTCAACCTGCCCGATATCTAGCGGGATAGCTGTTCTGCTGTGAGTTCAAGTCCCTATAGCTTTTTCACTATGTGTACTACCCACAATTTGGTGCAATATGTCGAGAGGCTGCTACTCATGGTGATCACATCCATGATCTGGTTTTGAGCAATGACCGAGACGTTGTCAGCTTCGTTACAATTTTGCCCCCATTGGGCTCTAGCGATCACTCCACGGTTCAGTTTCACACTCAACCTTCCAAAAATAATCGGCCCCAGTTTTATATCAATTTCAAAAAAAGCCAATTTTGATGCTGTACGTGACTACTTACTGAATGTAAACTGGTTTAGCTCCTTGAACACTGCGGCTAGTGTTGATGAAAAGTATGAACTTCTTATTACAGTCATGCGACTCTGCATTGACGTATTCGTCCCTCTTGAGCAATTTAAGGAAAAAACCAAAACTTCCTGCTTACCTAGCTAGACTTGTGCGTCTGAGATCGAGTGCGTGGTATGAAGCTAAACTCCACAATAGTAGTGAAAAGTGGGGCACTTCAAGGCAATTAGCGAGCGATTCGTGCGGAAAATCAAAAAATTTAACAATCAAATCGAGAAAAAGGCTGTGAAATCTGAAGATCGACACTCTTTCTACAGGTTCCTCAACTCGAAACTTCAAAAAAGCCACGTGTTGGAGTACTTTATAGCCCCGATGGCGTGATTCTGAGGAAGGATGATGAAAAAGCCGAGTTACTGGCAAGCGTTTTTGAAGAGGCTTTCTCTGAAGCTGCCGATACGTCGAGACATTCTGTTCCCGGTGCATTTGCCGTTGTGAATGACTCATGCTGGTTCCACAGGGATGAAATTTTGAATGAACTTTTACGATGGCCTAACTCTGGATCTCAAACCCTGACGACATCCCGCTTAGTTTCATCAAAGCGTCGCCAATGAGATTTCTGGTCCTTTAGAACGCATTTTTAATCTAAGTTTTATGACGGCTGAAGTTCCTCTGAGATGGAGGCACTCATTAGTTACTCCAATTGAAAAAAAGCCCCCGTTCACGAACCCGTCTAACTTCAGACCTATCAGTATTACATCTATTTTCGCGCGTCTTTTTGAAAAAATCTCCAAAAAACGGATAGTTGCCCATCTTGACGACGATGCATAACCATATCATCTCCTCTCTTCAGCATAGGTTTCAGAAGAAGGCAAGTCCATGAGTGACGGCAATTATAGAAACGTTGAACAACTGGACAGCTCTCATTGATCAAGGAAAAAAATGTGGACGTTGTTTATTTTGACTTCACCAAGGCTTTCGATAAGGTTCCCCATGATAAATTGTTGCAAAAACTTTCACTTGTTGGTATCCATCCGCGAAGGTGTCTCATGGATTTCGTCATTTTGACTGATAGGACGTTTTCTGTCCGCGTTAACTCGTCCTTTTCGAGTCCGCGACCCGTTCATAGCGGAGTCCACAAGGAGGAGTACTTTCCCCATCCTTTTCAACATCTACACGTATGAAATCGCGAATTTGATCACTGACTTCGGCACCTTTCCAGTGCATGATATCAAAATTTATCGCGAGGTTACTTCCCCTGGGGGCTGTGAATCTTTACAGCAATCAGTCAATGCTATCAGCATGTGGTCTCGCGATTGGGATTTGCCCCTGTCTAAGGAAAAAACCAAAATTCTCCACCTCGGTGCCAACAATCATAACTTCAATTATAACATTGAAGGGACTCCCATTGAGATCACTGATCAGATTACTGATCTTGGTTTCGTCATCACCGGGAGTCTTAGCTTCGATGCGCATTGTGAGGTCACGTCGAGGAAGGCTACTGTTGCAGTAAATAAGATATTCAGAGCTTTGGCAACACGTAATCCATCTGTGCTGATAAGAGCCTACACCACCTACGTGAGGCCAATTCTTGAATATGGCACGCCGGTGTTTAATCCCTACAAAGTGAAGGACATCAACTGTTTGGAGAAAGTCCAAGGCAACTTTACAAGGAAATTGTTTATTAGGATGCATGGTTTCGTTTATGGCCGCATACCCGATTCCGTGCAGAGAAATGAGCTATTTCACTTGAAACCGTTATCCCTCAGAAGAGTAGAGAATGACTTACTCCTTCTCCACAAGATCCTGTTTGGCGTAGATTTCGGTCTTAAACCTGAGGACCTTGTGACAACGAGAGAGTCAACCACTAGGGGTGGCCCCATCAAACTCCACCGTTACACATCTAACCTCAACTGCAGGCGTCACTTTTTCATCAACAGAACAATACCCATTTTTGAGAACCTTGGTAGAAATCATTCCATTCCTTCCAACTTCACGTCATTCAAAAATTTCATTCGAGAAAATGTTGAGCTGGCTGATAGCTGCCCTTCCTGACTGGCTGGATAGCTTTTGATTCCTTTCTTTAGGTTGATTATTACAGCGATGCGCTTTTCTTTTCTGTTCCGCTATGTTGTTTTTTTTCTAGTTTCCATGCTTTAAACTTCCTATGGTTCATTCGTATTTCGCGATCGTTTTGAACATTGTTTTTGACTACACGTTGGCTTGCCTATGTAATATATATATATATATATATATATATATATATATATATATATATATATATATATATATATATATATCTATATATATATATATATATATATATATATATATATTTCAAGTCATTGTCCACCTTCTTGCGTTTGCTTAGCATCTCCCTTCATATGCTCAATGTATCCATAATCACTGTTTATCTTGCGTCATGCAGTACCCAATTCCCCAAATAAATACAGCTAAATTTTCCCGTAGTCGTGAAATGAGCCGTAGTGTGTGAATCCTTCTGACCCAAACATGCTATTTAACGGCATGTGGTCATTATTCCCGTCCGACGTTTTTGCGGTCGAGTATTTCTACCACGGCGTGGGAAAAATCTTTGCCCAGAAAATGTTTTTCGCCCAATCATTGTCCAAAAGGGTTATTTCGATTAGAAAACAATATTAGGACGTTCTCATCAAGTTCAACAAAGATTCATAGTAATGGTAAATGAAGGATGGCAGAAAAAAATAGAAGAAAGGCAAATTCGGAACAAAATTTGGAAGTTGGCGTGGAATTGTTGACTTTGCGCGCTGCACATAGTACATTTTACTTGACGGCATGACCAATAACTGAGCCGCGCCTCATCTGTTGGTCATTTGCGACCCTGTTTGTGGCTCGCGGCTCTCTCCATACGATTGTTGCGAAATTTTCGGCCGCGGCTGACTCACATTTAATACTCAGTCCCGAAAATTCGCCCGCGGCTTGCCGAAACAGCCGACTCGGGCCGCGCCTGCAGTCAACTATATATGTCTGAGTAGTCAGGGTTAGCTAGCACTACACCATGGGTCGGCCGGTTAGACGTTGGATTACGAAGCGATTGAGTGATGGTTCGAATACTGTGCGATCATTACTGCATTACGGCTGACTGTAATGATATTTCTATGTGTTCAACTTACTTGTTTGTGAGTTTTAGCAGTGTCTCTTGTGGTATTCGGTGGTTGAAGCGAGACCAAGATTGTTACCTTATTTGGCTGACGTTTGGGCGATTTTCGCCTTCTTCGGAGCCTGAAAAAACCTAATTAAGTTCCAAGAAACTTTCCTCCCCAACCCCATTTCATTCTACAGAGGATTCACACGGAAGTGAACCAAAAGTGTCTCGTTTTTTATACCTCTTTTCTTAAATCGCAGAGGAAACGTGATATAAACGGAGAACGTTCCACTTTAATGTTAGAAACTATGCAAACTTCAAGGTTTCAACAATTGTTAGAATATCAAGAATACCCTTCCGCCCCCACATATGCCACAGAAAAACCGTCTTTAATTTGGCGAAACACTTTAGGGTTATGCATAGTCTGGCGTCAAAAGTCGGGCCGCAATTATGGGGAATACCGGGCAGGCACGAAACTGCGTCGCCGCCCTCTATCCTTCACTGTGGCGGCGCGACTTTCGCAGCCGGACTATGCGTAGCCCTTTTATCGGACTAGTTTTGTATATGACGCTGAAAAAAAAGTTCGAACATAATGAAACCTCGTGGACTTGTTCCTTGATCAATGACCACGCTTTTTTCCAACAGAAATAATTATTATAAACAGAAGTGGGTTTACCTAAACTACAAAATCCAATGAAGCAACCTAATTTATTTGCGCATGGCTCGAAGACACAAGTGTTTCACTTTCAATTCCAAAATATTGGGTAGAACCGAAACACACTTTTAGAAATGCTTCTTACAAGGGAACTACTTTTAGTCAGCCTGGCCATTCTCGATTAAATGCACTTTTCTGGAATCATTTTGGACGTACCATAGAATCCGAGTATGGTTTTCGCAGCTTCTCTAAAAAAAGAAACCACTCTGAAAAAAAGTTATAGGCGTTTGTCAAAGCCTCGCGGCAAGGCAAAGGTACCCCATATTCTCTTTTATTCTTTTATTTCAAGATCCTGTTGAAGCACTTCTCGTTGAGCTAAAAAGCTATTTTTGACAGGAGGCTTAAAATGAGTTCAGCTTCATATCTCCTATTCCAATTTGAAGTTGATAGCTCAAATTTTGCGCTAGTTCAGAATTTAAGTCCAGGACAGACAAGAACATGTAAACATGTTATTATAAGCCACCCAATGTTCCCTGATCCGTAAACTAATGAAAACCAACATTGTTACTGATAGGATTTCGCCCAGGATTGTGCTTTTTTTGAGACAGCATTAAATTTAAAGGAATAAGACGGGACCTTGGACGATGTGACTACTGTGCTTATCTGGGCCAAATTCCGGTCCGCATTTGCGTCTCGACACGCTCTGCAGCCGCACGCGCTCGAGTCAGTCGGGTTTTCAGCGCCAAAGCCGACTCGATGTGGCTTTTTTATACAATTTTCTCCAATTTCTCCCAGTTTCCAGTTTCCAAAACCCACCTGGAGTCAGCAGATCTGCGGCTGCGGCGCTGGAAGCTCTTCTGACTCGGGAGCGTGCGTCCGCAAAGCGTGTCGAGACGCAATTGCGGACCGGAATTTGGCCCAGATAAGCACAGTAGGGTTTTAGGAGTGTGCAACGAGCGCTTTCAATGATTGTAGGTTACAAGTTTTAGGATTTACGCTCGTCCCACAATACCGATCGGTACCGATTGTATAACTTATCGTAAGCAAAAGCTGACAAAGGTTTTGCCTTCCAAATCTGAATCGCTAAGCAAAAATCAAGGCAGGAAGGGATTCTTTGGAGTAAATACGTGTAGTTTCTCGAGTTTTCTAGCTTTCTGGCGAAACTAGTGGTTTGGCAATGCTATATTTCCAAAAACTGCGTCTTCTTAGTTAGCGGGCAGATACAGGGCGGGGCCAAATTCTCACTCATGTAGCGTCATTGTGGGTCGTTTTTGACGCTTCAAAATGGGTGGACGTTGTGTTGTGTGCCATACCTTTCTAATTCCGTAGTTATCTCAATTACGTTTACGAGCGTGTATGCTGCCTTTAAAGGCACCGTACAAGCTCAGGCACGAAATCTGAGATTGCCTCATAATTGTGAAGTGAACCCACCCTATAATGCCCCTGCCAGATGAGAACTCTCAATTCCTCCGAGTAAGCGAGATATAGGAGGAAGCCACCCTGGGGCGCCTTTACCAGTAAACCACTTTGGCACGCCCCTTTTACGATCTTTCGAGCTCAACAGCGGCAAGATGAGCGATGGTTTCCGACCTGTAGCCCCGTTCTTCCTTTAATTTTTAGCCTCTCTCTTTATTCGGGTCGGTTCGCTCACATCGGCTGCAAATGACCTAAGTTACGATCCTCGGATAACTCGTCCACTACGCTTCCATAGCACAATTTTTGAGGGACCATTACTTCTTTACTAGGGGGTGCTGTACGATTCCAGAGACATCATTTGAATTAGCGTGGGACCGTTTTCAAGATAGGTGGAAAAACAGAAATACGATTCTGAGGTTGGACTGTGCCTTAAAATGAAATAACACCAATTCGTGAAATTTTTTTTTCTTTTGAAGAACTAACTTTATATGTAGCTGATTAATACAAGCAATTCCCTATTTAAACCTGTTTATATCACTAATTATTTATTACTTTATCAAACAACCGATTCTAAGTTTTTTTCAGTTTTTGAAAACAAAATCATTACTTTGCTAAATAAGTATTGCTGATTAGGGGTTTGTTTGAACTTTTTCACTTGCAAAATTGGCGTCTCAAATTTATCGCACAAAGAAGAATTTGTGTGAATTAAATTCTGTGAAAAAAATGCTAAAGTTAATCTCATGAAGAAATCCCGTGAGTCCTTGTGGGTGTCATCATCTAGTGCTATTAAAAATAAAAAGTTTAACGGGAAGCAATAAAAAGCATGGGTTAGTAGGAGAAACCGAATTTTATATTACGCCTTGCCAAAACAGCGTGAACAGAGAAGAAAAGACTTTTTTTTCAAAAACCGCAGTTATTTCTGCATTAAGTGCTCACTGTGCTCGCCTTGGGTGGTGGTTCAGTCAGCTTACAACACTTTTATTCTCCTACAACGGTTTCAAATGCTCCCAATACATAGATGCACATGCAAGTAACTAACTAACACCCCGCGACGCCGCGACCTAATGGCCGCGGCGGGGGGGGGTCGTGTCGCGAACAGTCGATCGCGGCGCGACACTAATAGTTGGAATCAACATTTTAGAGTGTTACAGAACAGTTCCGAAAATGTTGCGAACATATTAGGGCATGAGGCTGCGCAACTTACGATGACGATTTCAACAACTTACGGAAGACTTCGGTAAGTTGTTGAAATTAGTGTTCGCATTATTTCTGAAATCCTCAGAGCAGGGGTGCGTTCCAAGAATGTTCCCACAACTCCGTGGGAGGACAATTAGCTTTTCCATGGTCAAATTCGCTTTCCATGGGTACGAATTATATCTGCGAATTGCTTCCACGCGGCCGTGGCTACGTTTCCATGGAAGCCTTTTGCCATGGAAATGTTCTTGGAACGCACCCCAGATCAAATGCTAAAATTTGAGAACGATTTTCATCGAATGGGGTGTCGATTTTGATCCTTCGAGGATGAATTTTCGGGGATTCTAGGTCAATTCTGATCAATTGAGTATATGGAAGGGCGGGACGCGACTTCTCTGACCAGTCTGCCAACAGTGATATAATGGAACGTTGATCGGTAGGTGTAACACTGTGATTTCTGACTTCTATAATCAAGCAAGTACTTGCAGACTTATCCTTGGATTCGATGGGCTTAGGACACGGCGATATGCAGACCGGAGTTGTTGTAAATGGCAGAGCGAGCAGGTACGGAATCGCTGGCGTCATTATCTATCTACACAAAACGCTTGTTCATTGGTTCAAATTAATTTAGGATTGACATTCAAGGCTTTCACTACGATCACTCAACGCAGACATGGAAGCCAAATTCTGTGAGCCCCGTTACTGTTCAAATTTACTATAACCGCGTCATTAGTACTACTTTGTTTCAGAAGCAAGCAAGGAGAAAGCTGACACTGACACTACTTGAATCGTAATCCAGTTAGAGACCGGTTACACTCGTTCGAACCGAAATGCGGGATCAGCGCCATTATTCAGGCTATATTCTCACCGCTGCGGGTTGACAGTTTTTTTCCTCGAAAGTGGAAGGTACGCTGCGTATATAATTCAGAAAATCATCTTAATTAGTGGCGAGTAAAACATTATCACCGTCATGGTCTTGTAATTGAATGTAATGTCATAAGGCATGTTTGTTCTTTTGCACTGGACAAAAAAACGATTGTGAAATGCTCGATTCTCATTTTGTTGCTGAATCGTAGGGTATGACCATGAGAAAATTATAGGCCCAAGTGTACGAAAAGGTGCCGGAGATTATTGTGCGTTCCCAATGTTTTTGAGAAAAAATAGGACTTTTTCCATACATCATTCATATTCCATTAGGCAAGTAATGAGACGTTTTGATACCCGTACTGTATAAATAGGCCTAGCTGGCGACTGCGACACAAAACACATGAGATCAAGGAATTGAGCGAGTATTCCTAACATTTTGAATATAATGATCACCGCCTTCGATTCGTCGAGTCGTTATTCTGAGCTTCGTTAAAATTTGCCCTTTCCGCTTGAGCGATCCATCGCACCAAACCTGTTGGATTAGCTCCTGCTTGGACAGCGCCGACTATGGCCTTTATTTGTTCCTCGGTGAAAGTCAGGTTCAGGCCTCAACAAATGCCCAATAGTTTTCCCAAATCCTCTTCGGAAACTCTCGCCTGCAACCCGCTTGACATGTGGCCGTTTTCTGTTCTGTCGGTGTGCAGACAGCGTCACTGCGGCAAAGTCCAAATAGAAATGTTCGCCGTCGATCAGCATGCACAGGCAGTCGTTGTGTCACTGTTGTTGAATCACTCTTGATCATTGTTTGTATCTTGTTGTAACCTTGTTTTTCATTTACATCTCTTATCTAGTATACTATCGGGTTGGCAACTAAGTAACTGCGAATTTTTTTTGAAAATAAAACACATTTTTTTCATGGAATGAAATAACTTTATTGTGTAATGTATTACCCGTTTTGAGCAATGACCCTTTGCTATCTTTCAGGCAGCATCATAATTCCATGTTCATGAAACTTCTGGTTTTTACCAGCAAAAACTGAACCAGGTACGATTTCACGTCATTATCATTATTGAAATTATGAATGAAATAACTTTATTGTGTAATGTATTACCCGTTTTGAGCAATGACCCTTTGCTATCTTTCAGGCAGCATCATAATTCCATGTTCATGAAACTTCTGGTTTTTATCAGCAAAAACTGAACCAGGTACGATTTGACGTCATTATCATTATTGAAATTTTTACCATTCAAGGAGTTTTGTAAAGATCGAAATAAAAAATGCCCAATAGTTTTCCCAAATCCTCTTCGGAAACTCTCGCCTGCAACCCGCTTGACATGTGGCCGTTTTCTGTTCTGTCGGTGTGCAGACAGCGTCACTGCGGCAAAGTCCAAATAGAAATGTTCGCCGTCGATCAGCATGCACAGGCAGTCGTTGTGTCACTGTTGTTGAATCACTCTTGATCATTGTTTGTATCTTGTTGTAACCTTGTTTTTCATTTACATCTCTTATCTAGTATACTATCGGGTTGGCAACTAAGTAACTGCGAATTTTTTTTGAAAATAAAACACATTTTTTTCATGGAATGAAATAACTTTATTGTGTAATGTATTACCCGTTTTGAGCAATGACCCTTTGCTATCTTTCAGGCAGCATCATAATTCCATGTTCATGAAACTTCTGGTTTATATCAGCAAAAACTGAACCAGGTACGATTTGACGTCATTATCATTATTGAAATTTTTACCATTCAAGGAGTTTTGTAAAGATCGAAATAAAAAGTAATCAGATGGTGCAGGGTCAGTGCTATATGATAGATGTGGCAAAACATCCCAACCAAGCGAAGAATTGACAAATCGAGAAGGTGTTGTATGTCATCATGACAATGCAAGGCCACACACATCTTTAGTCACTGTCAAAATTATTGGAGCCTGGTTACCTTACCTTGATACCTTGATGATCCATATTCACTGCGCGTCGCCGCCGTGTGGACCACATGTCAACCAGCTCGACCGATCCCGAGCAAGGGACATCCAGTGATGGTGATTTTCAGGAAGCCCTCGCTCGGTGCAGAACGCCTTGACTCTGCCTGAAAATACAGAGTTCCATCTTGTGGGAGGCCGGCCTAGAGGCCGGCGGCAATCACGAGGTGACCAGACTGTTGTACGGAGGCTCCATCGGTCATCCATGCGGCGCAACACGTGTCCTGTTCATCGGTGTTTCGACTGGGCCATGAACAGAAGAGGGTTCATTAACTGCGACTGCTTCCGAAGAACAGCACTGCGTAGGCCACCAGCTCGCTGGGCACGACGATTAGTCTTCAGTAGTCTGCGTTCCAAGGCCCTGTGCGCTGTCCTTATGGCCTGTGTGGTCGCCTTCGTTTCCGCCGCCCATGTCTCGGTTCCATAGCCCAACGCAGGTAGCACAGTGGTGTCGAACAAACGTGCTCGTGTCTTCACATCCCGCAATTTGTCTGTCACTTCCACTATAGATCCAAGTGCAGACCAGGCAGCTCGTCGTCTCCGTCCGATCTCCTTAGACAAGTCGTTTTGCATGTTCACCTCTCTTCCGAGATAGACGTAGCTGTTCGTAGTGGGTAGGCGAATGCCAGAGAGACGAATGGGGCTGTCGTCGCACCACTGGTTGCGCATCACTTGGGTTTTCCTCAGATTCATTGTAAGGCCGATCGCTTTGCCTGCAGCGTCCAGTTCGTTAAGCATTCCTTCGACTTCTGCGGAAGACGAACCCAGCAGCACAATGTCGTCAGCGAAGCGCAAGTTGGATAGTCTGCACCCGTCTATGAGGATACCTTTGCTATCCCAGTCGATGTGGCGCATCACGTCTTGTAACGCGGTCGTGAACAGCTTCGGCGAGATGGTATCTCACTGTCTGACACCCTTCCCAATCGACACCTTCAGTTTCCTCTCGAATAGTTGAATAATGGTGTTGCTTCCGTTGTTGCACTCTTCCAATATTCTGATGTACTGGGCGTCAACACCAGCGTGGATGAGAGCGTTAAGAACAGCCGGGACTTCAACCGAATCGAATGCCTCGGTATAGTCCACGAAGACGAGCGCTAGAGGTAGATGGTACTCCCTTGTCCGTTCACTGACTTGCGATAGCGCCTGAATGTGATCAAGACGGCAGTAACCCTTACGGAAGCCTGCCTGTTCTCTGGGCTGGAAGTCATCCAGAGCCTTCTCTATCCTGTTCAGCAGAATCTTCGTAAAGACCTTGTACGGCACTGAGAGTAGAGCGATTGGCCTGTAGTTGTTGATGTCTTCCCGATCACCCTTTTTGAATAGGAGTATCGTTCTTGACGATTTCCACTGCGCGGGAACGAATCCTTGCGCGAGGTATCTGGAGAAGTGTTCCGCCAGAACTTTCCATAAAGGTGAACCACCCGCTCTGAGGGACTCGGTGGTAATGCCATCTGGTCCAGTAGCTGTGTTTTTCTTCATCCCTTTGACAGCAAAAGCAACTTCACTCTCAAGGATTGGAGGTGGGTCAACTGCTATTGCAGGTAGTGGGCTACGCGGCACGGACAGTGTTGAGTTGAAGAGAGTGCTGTAGAAATCCACCACAATTTTTTCCATACCAGCAAGGGACGTGCAAATGCAACCCGAGGAATCCCGAAGGGCTGACACTTGTTCTCTGTGATCTGACAGCTCACTCCGACAAAACCTGATGCTTTTCCTCTGGTTCACGGTGTCCAACAACTTCCGCGCTCGATATTGCTTCAAATCGTTCAATAGCTCTGCAAACTTTGCTGATCTTAACACGTTCCAAGTGACTGGTATTCGGATTGAGATGTACCAGGCGGCGTTTTTCCAGCAACAGTTCAGTCTCCTTGCGCAACCTCTCAATTGGTTCCGCTGCTCCAACCAAGGAATTTTTTTCGGCGTCCTTTATCTTGCGACACAGATCCTCGTAATCGTCTGTAGGATCATCAGAAACATTCCATTGCGTATGGGCTACACTGCGCTGCATCACTTCTGAATCCACGGTTCGGACTTTGCTGCAAAATCTCTGACTAAGATGTTTCCTCGTAAAGTTGTTGTGAAGTCGAAGCTTTGCACGAATCATTCTGTGGTCAGAGCCTGTCACGAATGATGGAACAGTGTCGACGTCTAGGAGGGCCCATCGCCGATTAACGAGAATATGGTCAATCTCATTGGTCGTCGTTCCGTTCGGTGACTTCCAGGTCCATCTTCGACTTTCGGGCTTCTTGTAAAACGAATTACCGTGGAACATACGAGCGCTACACAAAAAGTCTGTCAGGCGAGAACCGTTATCGTTTCTGATGTTGCCTCCATACGATCCGATACTTCCTTCTCCATCTACTGCTCTTCCGAGGACAGCATTGAAGTGGCTCAGACAAATCTTGTAAAAGCCTCTTTCTTTAGCTACTACATCCTCGAGTTGTCCGTAGAACTCATCGAGCTCATCATCCGCAGCAGCTGATGTTGGTGCATAAGCGTTGATGATAGAGATTTCTGGGTGTCCTTTGGGCTTGAGTCGTAAAACGGCCAGACGCGGGGAGTAGATGAAGTGCGAATCCATAGTGTGTGCTATGGTGCTGTTGAGTAAGAAGCCAACACCACCAACGTTCCGTCCCTCCACTTTTTTTCCGAGAATCAACAATCTTCCATCTTTCAATTTCTGCACGGAATCTTTGTTCGTCTTTGTCTCCTGTACTGCTATAACATCGTAAAGTATTCGATCCGCAGCTCGCAGAAAGACGTCCTGATCCGCTTCAGTTGAAAGAGTTCGGGCGTTGAAAGAGCAAAATCGTACACAGTCGTGATGCCTGTGTTTGTCCGGTCCAGTTTGTCCGTTTCCATAAAACGTCCTGCGTACTCCGAGATTTGATCGCCCCTCACCGGTTGCCATACCTCCCGACGTCGTAGACGGCTGGGCGCGGTGTGCGGAGGGCTGGGGCAGCTGATTGGATGTCGATGCGTAAAGGCATTCGTCTCCTAGATCTCGTCCTTAGCCGGGCAAGGGCGTGGGATGAGCCCCATGAACGCTTCAGCGCTGGCTTCACTCTGACATTCTAGGGGGGAGACAGTTGGAGCCTGGTTGGGACGGCTTAATCCTCGTAGACGCCTCGGTCATCGGGACTCACGCGTAAAATAGAGTGCGTGTGGTGTAGGCCGCACACAACACGCACCTATACGCGCAAATTCTCTGATCTTCTTGCAGAATGTTCACACGACGCGGTGGGAGAGCAAGTAGCCTTTCCATGAACAAATTTGCTTTCCATGGCTACGAATTATAACTATGAATTGCTTCCACGCGGCCGTGGCTACGTTTCCAGGGAAGTCTTTTGCCATGGGAATGTTCTTGGAACGCACCCCAGGACAGCTGGGGTGGTAGTAATCCATTCGGAACTATGAGTTTCGAAATGGACAAACCATGCAGGTATTCTGCGAGTTGCGGCCTCACAAGAAGAGGCGATTTTGAGGCGATATAGCAATGAACAGGTTTTAAACCGTATCCGTAGTGTTTCACGACTTCAAAGGGACCCATCTTCCAAATCTGGTGCAAAATGGTCAACCGCTTCCTATCCTGTGCTCGCTTCTATGGAGCTCATTGCGGGTTAACCTCATGGTTTCGGGCACCCTCGCGAGATCGCTGAAACTGGCAGCAGGCTCTATCTCTAGGCGAGGTGGGCAGCGAGAGGCGAAACAGCGCAGCGGTGGTGGAGACGCTAGAGACTCCCAGTTTCGGGGAGAAGAAGTGGTGCGGACTTTTTCGTTCATCATGCGAGGTGGGTGCTGTTTCGCACAGGCTGTCAGCAAGTGCGCAGACAGTCGCAGTCATAAAATTATTGACAGAAGACCTCCAAGGATACACCTCGGCAAAAATTGGTAGATCGCGCGTTTTGAACGCGGAAAAGCCGAGATTTGGTCATGTTAGCGTGAAAAACTTGTTTATAAACTATTTTAACACTAATCTAGCTTTGATAAATTATCAAATCGAAGTGATATGAACATATCCATAAGATTTGGAGCATTTTGAGCCGGAACAGCGAGTATTAGGTTTGATTAACTTGGAAGTAGCTAAATTAATTTTTTTGGCAGAAGTCAGGCGTTGACACCATATCAAACTCAACTGTTAAGGTTACAGCTCTTCGAGTTATAAGTTTTCACACCAGTGGAACGATAAATTACTGCTGATGACCTGGGAATCGCAAAATTAATTCCTTTTGACACAAGTAATGAATTGATACCTTATCAAACTGGACTGATGATGTCATAAATCCATGATTTTCACGTTTTCAGTTGGAAGGAGCGGGTATTTGCTACTGATAGGCTGGGCATAGCAAAATTAATCTTACTTAGTACAATTCAGGCACTGAACCCTTACCAAATCAAATTGATGAGGTCATAACTCTACGATGTCGAGCAATGTGAACCGAAGTTGTTCCTTAGATTTTTTTCCGATCGAATCGATTTCAGACTTACGCGATTTTTCGATTTTCTTATTTCTTTTTTATATCATTCCGTTTTCGATTACGTTCGGAAGTTTCGTTTTTTGATTCTTCGATTTCCAAAAAGTGATCGAAATGTGATGTTTTAAATTTTGTTCTTCAATATTCAATTTCTCGGAGATCCTAATCGGAGCCATGTATCAGGGTGATGCGGAAATTATCGAGCATCACTTTGCTCGTTCGACTGAGTTTCCCAGACAGATTTTGATCGGACAGTAAACTCGGACAGTAAGTACAAGTGTAAATGTGTAGGTGCAAAAAAAAACAAAAATCTGTCTTATCAAAATTTTCTTAATTCTAAAACTTCCTAATTTTCTCAAGGAGGTCCTTAATTTCCTGTGAATCCGTGTTCTGAGGAATTAGTCGAAAAAAAAGTTTTTTTGTTCGATAAAAAATGATTTTTTCGTCAAGTGCGAATATCATATAATTTGAATTTTTCATGATTTCATATGTCTCAATCTACACGCTCAATTTCTAAATGCACAAAAAATAAAATTTTGGACACGTTGCTGGTTGTTCGGGAGGATAAGCGAAAATTCATTTCAAAATTTCTCAAGGTATGGGCTGAGTCTAATCAAACGTTTTAACAATTTCTTTCACAGTGTCTACAAATTTTCTAGCAAAACCTCAAAGCTGCGAAAGTTGGTAGGGCATTTGCACTTTTCATTGGAGTTGTGATGTTTTCAGTCCGATTTGATAAGGTATCAGTACCCGAAGTGTGCAAAAAAAGATCATTTTGCTATGCCCAAGTTATCAGGAGAAGCATAATTTTTTTCCGGATGGGTGAGAAAACATTTTTTCGAGCCAACGAAAACTTTTGCTTATGCGGTCGTTCAAACGATAGAAAAAAGTCAGAGATTTGAATGTCCTGCTTTTGTGCGAGGTGAGTAGGTTCCGAGAAGAAATAGGCATCAGTAGGTTTGACACAAGAATTGAGAGGTGAAAATTGCGGCAAGGATTAACAGCAATCATATTTACAGAACAAATAGAATCCGTCCAAGAACGTTGAGGAAAATGAATAGGCGTGTAGTTATTGAGGTCCTTTTATTGTAGTCCAGAAGGCCGATCGAATTCACTTGAATGAGGAACGACTTAAATAGATTCTTTCACATGTCTTATACAAGAAAGTATGTAGGAATTGAGTTTTGAGTTCCGCTTGACCAACCACTCCATTATAAACGCCTTGAGTGTACAATTTTCACTGCTTCATTCCTCTATCAATTTAAGCTTTTAAGTAGGTACTATGACGTTAACTACTAGTTTGAGCCTCTGCTGTGGCCAGAAACACAATGCTGTGTTCGCGATGGGAGACGCCTATAATGAAAACATCATCAGGTCACAGTGCGATCTCGGTGCAATGACAGTGATCTCCGCTATGGTTAAAAGCACTGAGGGTTCAACTCCTTTGAGGGACGATGTTTTGCAAAGAAACGCAGCACCTCGCATGATGATGCGTGTGTGGTCCCGGTTTCAATCAATTCATTCTGCGAGTTTCGAACGTCAGCTCGCGACATAAAACTCGTAGTTACGCATGGATTTCTACCGTCCCTGATTTCCAAGTTCAAATTTATCACACTTGTCTAGGAACATAAGATATGAATAAACAGTCAAAGACACTAAACAAAAAAAAACAACAAATTCAAAAACTATTAACGTAATGATAATGGAAACAGGACTAGAACACCATTTATTCCTGTGGAAAGTACCGGCTGACAACAGTTTTGAAACCGAATACGTGAAAAAACTTGCGATTTCTTACTCAAGCTTAGATAAAGTTGGATCCACGGCCTGTTTCTTCAAGAAAAAACGTCTAAATTCAAACCGCGGCTGGCGTGGCGGTTTAAATCTCAATCTCCGAGAATTAAACAGCCGCAGTTTGAATTTAAACGTTTTTTCTTGAGGACACAGGCCACGGACCTAACTATAATACAATCCAGCTTGAACCGGGAGGAAATGCCGCTAGTCTTGAAACGAAGCCTAGCGAAGCTAAGTTTGTATCATTGGCCCGTTGTAATAGAAAGTATGAGAGTAAAAAAATCTGATAGGTACAATCCCACCAAACCTCTCAAAAGAAAACTACTTTTAGTCAGCCTGGCCATTCCGAATGAAATGCACTTTTCTAGAATCCGACTATGGTCTTCGCAGCTGCCTAAAACCACTCTGAAAAAGTTATGGGCGTTTCGTACCTACTGTACCTTCCGAAACGCGCATAATTTTTTGGAAAACCCGGAAACGGACTTCATAATGGTGTTCAGCGCCCATGTTTACCCCGGTGAGCAAAATTTGGGTGAAGGCACATTTTCCAAACCGTCCACAGACTGATATCGTACGGATTTTCGTTTCGGCGCTTATTTACTGCAATTAGAGGGCTCTGAAAGCGTGTTAAAGAAATGTTCTAGAATTGACCTAAAATCCTCACAGGTCGGTTATTTGGTACGCTGATCACGAATTTAGGGTTTATTTGTCGATTATCCGAAGTTTTCGACATGATTCGCTCAAAGCTTACCATCGTTGGAAAATCTGACGGCAAATCGCGACTTCTGACGATTTCTGTAGTGCTACGATAGATATGGCTCAATCTCTGGTTTACGGGGTTAATTTTATAAGTTTTCTTATATAAAGAATACATGACATGTGAATTCAGTATCACATCACAGGGTTAGCCATTCCAGCCGTACTAATCGGAGGTATACACAAAATGACTGATTTTTGTAAGTACAACGATATTCTGCAGACAAACTGGCTGTGAAGCTGCTTCAAGTCCTATTTCGGACTATGAAGAACGTAGATAGGAGAAGTGGCGAGTTGGGAGCATTTTAGCAATTTGCGCGTAAAGGCGCGTGTGGCGTGTGTGCGTACCAGGGGTGTGCGTTAATGGAATCTTTTTTTTTTCGTTAACCGTTAATCGTTAATTTTTGAAAAAAAACCGCGTTAATCCGTTAATGCGTTAACACGTTAATTTTGCATTTCGTTAACAATTTTGAAAACATTACCTGACCACCACGAAAATCGATAAATAACCAGACGTCCCAAAAAAACATGAAACACGTTCCATACCAAACACCGCAGTCCGTACACTCCAAACTTGGAAATCATCTTCATGGATTATTAATACTATCAGCCAGAATAATAAACGAATACTCTTCAAGAATAGGAATCCTGACATGCAAAAAAGCATAGATGGATAGAACATTAACGAAATAAAAATTAACGTGATTTCGGGACTTTTTCGTTAACCGTTAATCGTTAATTTTTGAAAAAAAACCGCGTTAACCCGTTAATGCGTTAACACGTTAACGTTATTAACGCACAACCCTGGTGCGTACTGTGCTTATCTGGGCCAAATTCCGGTCCGCAATTGCGTCTCGACACGCTTTGCGGACGCACGCGCTCGAGTCAGTTGAGTTTCCAGCGCCAAAGCCGACCCGATATGGCTTTTTTATACAGTTTTCTCTAATTTTGTTTAGTTTCCAGTTTCTAAAACCCACCTAGGATCAACAGATCGGTGGCTGCGGCGCTGGAAAAACTTCCGACTCAAAAGCGCGCGGCCGCAAAGCGTATCGAGACGCAATTGCGGATCGGAATTTGGCTCAGAAAACCACAGTACACAACACGCGTTTTATTTGACGCGTGAATCCCGATGACCGAGGCGTCTGCGAGGATTAAGCCGGTTGGGACGTTTTGCCACATCCACCATATTGTCCTCACCTTGCACCATCTGATTACCCTTTATTTCGATCCTTGCAAAACTCCTTGAATGGAAAAATTTTCAATAATGATGGTGATGTCACATGGTACCTGGTTCAGTTTTGTGCTTATAAAAACCAGAAGTTTCACGAACGTGCAATTATGATTCTGTCTGAAAGATGGCAAACGGTCATTGCTCAAAATGGGCAATACATTACAGAATAAAGTCATCTCGTACCAGGAAAAATTGTCTTATTTTCTAAAAAAAATCCGCGATTACTTAGTTGCCAACCCAATATTTCACTACGCCGAACGGTTCTGTTGCTGCTGAAATTGATTTTGGCCATATCTTCTCAGGAAACAACGATAGGTTTTCTGGTGTATCCATGCTATCCATTGTCGGGAATATCATGTTCGATAGCAATATTTATAGGTGTTAAAAACTATTTATCCATCTGTAACTATATAGTTATACTTATGTATGTATCTGTATATGTTTAAACTGGAACTATTGCTGTTCACTGTTGGATGAAATTGTGTTGAATATCGTTAATAATAAATGTATATAACAGCAATACCTTTCCGTCTATCAATTGTGTTAAAAATAGCAAACGGTAGGGGAAAATCGACGAATTGTATCGTTCACGGCAAACGCGCTCTAATGAGAAAACGTGCGTGGTTCGGTGAAACAATTGGCGCGGGCAAGTGCGAGGGAAGTTGAGAAAATTGGCACGGGAAGTCGCAAAATCTCCCGCGCCTCGACGATTCCACGGGCGCGGATGGCCCAGAGAACGCGCTCGGCTGGCTGCATTCTGCGCCAAACCAGCGAGCCGCGCGCATAGATCCAATAAGGCGCGTCAACAATTCAGGCTCGCTGTTTCTTGGGCTGCGCCTGCAGTATCTCATTGCATGTCTGAGTATCTCATTGCAATGATCGGTGGTTTGCATGCAACGAGCATTGTTCAGGGGATCAATAAACAAGTCATAACTTAAGAACCTAGCTAGATTTCATCTTCAAACTTTTGGGAGAACCTTTTCAGATGAATTTGATGCCACTATATAGGTCACACTTGTGCTACATCTTCCCAATCCAGTGTTCTGGTTTCTTTATTTTTTGGTCGTTTTTGATCTACCCGTGAGGACTGAGTGAAATTTTGAAATCTCAAATTGTTTCTTTCTAACTCCTCTACATCCCTCAAGAAACCGTTTTTCAAAACTCCATTTTGAGTTCAAAGTGGTCCCTTTAAGGGGCCGAATAGATGCTCCCGATGCTGAAAGGCGCGGCAGCATGCAATGAAGGGAAATCGATCGGGCGGCGCCGCATTATCGATACTCCTCCATTGCATGTTGCCGCGCCTGTCAGCGGCGGGGTCTATTTGGCCCCTAAGGGGTCGTTTATACTTCCGCCGCGGGGCGGCGAGACGTAATGCAGCCATATCGATAAAGCGGCGCCGCCAGGCGGCGCCGCGGGGCGTTCAGAGTTTTTGTGCTCGAAATCTTCCAACGGTGCCGCACGCGGCCGCCGCCTAGGCGCTGCCGCTCCGCCCGAGGAAAGCAGGCGGCGCGGCGGCAGCGTGCGATCCGCGTTGACATACTTATGCTTTTTTTGCTGGTATTTCATAAACATTCTCAATTTCGTTCTTCTGATTCATCTCTGAAATTCCTTCCGAGGTCCTGGGCGTTGCTTAGAGTAGGCTGGGTTGTGAAAATTCCTTTTTTTTAGCTTTTGAAATCATTTTTTCCAAAGAGAAATTGTTTTCGAAGACTCTATCTGCTTTCAGGTGCTGTGCTATGGTACGAAAGATTATATATGTTTCTTTTGCACAAGAAATCACTCACTACAATCGGCCTTGTGTCATGTCAGAGCTGCTCCAGGCTGTGTTTAACGTCATTCTACGACGTCGCCGCGTGAATTCGACGCAGCCCGATTATACATCCTGGTGGCGCGATTTTTCAAGCGCCGCGCCGCCCCCACATATTGCCGCGCCGCTCCGCGGCGGAAATATTAACGACCCCTAAAGCGGGCGCGAGTCGCGGAATGTATGAACCCAGCCCGATCAGTATAGCCCCCCGTCGCAGTCATCCGCGACAGCGACCGGTTTCCATTTCTGAGCTTTCTCTTCAGCCATATAGGTGAGCTCAACTAAGATACCAGTGAAAAATTCCGAAAACTTTCGTAGACCTATATTCTCATCCTATACGTGAAGTTTTTTTTTTGAAAGCATTGCTAAAACTAGAAATCGGAAACGTTGTCTATGTAGCCTAAATATTGTGCTGACATTCTCGTTTTCTGTCTACAAACTTTTCACAACACTTACGACTTTGTCCAGGGGACGGAATATGATCTCATGAATGTTTACAAGCGGATCCACACCACGATTTTCGATACCGGGCCCTTCCTCTATTTTATAGAAATCGTCCGATTCCATGGGATTGGGTCCCTCACATTTGACTGAATCTGAAAGAAGTTCATAAGTTATCAGCCGAAATGAGGACTTATTGCGCAAGTATAGGAAAACCATACTTTTGATGTCGCAGGTGCTTGTCGCATCTTTGGCTTCTTGTGCTGCTACTGGTGTGGGGCAGTAATCGCTCTTTAATAATCAAATGATAACTCTGTTACACTGCTAAGGTTAACTACCCTACGTCATGCCTCGTGGCGTTCTGAGCATGACTTTGGAGTGGCTCGTGGAATCACGAAATAAGCATTCATAGAGAATATGCTTGATTGAAGACGCGTTGACAGTCTGGAGCATTTTTAGAGAGATCTGCATGTCTGAAAATACCAATAACGAGCGGCTATGCGGACGCTAAACATTTTCCAACGTACACATAAAAAGCATGCACACCGACCAGGAATAAACGAATTTTCCGTTGTTCGTCATTCATAAAACAGGAATTTTATGCTACCCATTCTTTTTAGTTATTATTCGGTCATTTTATAAAAGTGGACGACCAATGGGAAACTAACATTATTCGCTGATTGATTTTTTGTAATGATTTTGTGTTTTTTCTCCCGTACCGTTGCCGTATGTGCTTTGCTTTTTGAAGTTATTTGCTGTTGGCACGGCCGAAAGGGGTATATGATTAAATAACCTAATATTCGATTTAAAGTTGTTCCATGTTTGAGCGCCCAGCCAACGCATAGCCTACCCCCATTGTTTCGAAATCTCGGGATGCATTTCTGTCCTCCGTCGCACTAAATTCTGCGCGCATTTCGAAACCATCTCACTAAACTTCCTTCTTGTGCCATCCTTCAAAGTCGTATCTTCATATGAGATTCTGGATGACCATCAAATTTGCTGTGGTTATGCATATATCTAGCTTTGCGAGCGAAGTTCGTTTATCCGCGTTTCCGGCCATTACTACGGAAGGACTTCTATCCGTTGTGTGATCTTGGGAATAGTTACTCAGAAAACCACCGCATTCAATGCGTGTCGAATATGCATTCCACTCGAGTGACCACACCCATCGAAAGACTTTTTCGCCGGCGCACGTGCTCCAGACAGCAGCACGTGCTGCGAAATTTCCCCGCAGGAGCACGTGCTGCGAAAGTTTATAGCAGGAACACGTGCTGCAGGTTAGCCCAGCGTTATCGTAGCAGCGCACAGTCAGGCGACGCGGCTGGAACACCCACATGCGACGCGGCCAACTCGCTGAGCGCCATCTGGGGCTGCCAGCGGTTGGACGAGGTCTCCAGCGGCTGGGTGTGCCAAGTACCGCAAGCTTGGGTAATTAAACCGGCAACGCTATCGGCATCTCAGAGCCGCCTCAAGAGCGCGTCGTATCCTCTTCTTTTTTGGAAAATCGCTTTGTCTTGGAGTTGAATGTGTATCATGCACGCATTTAACGTCTCATTTGATGGGGCACGTGCTGTAATCTGACACACAATAGGAGCACGTGTTCTTCTAGCAGCACGTCCCCTTACTGTGCTCGAAACCGCTTTGTCTTCGAGTTAAATGCATATAAAACACGCATTGAATGCGGTGATTGTGTGAGTATCCCAAGATCAATCACAATAGCAATCACAACCGCTCACAACTATAAAGTTCAGAATGATCTTGAGAAAGCCCCGCATGCTTTAATTTCCCTTCATTAGTCTTCATAGTTGGCTATGTACGCCTCAATTCATCAATTCCTTCTTTGATATGCACATTAGAGTGAGGACTTTTTAAAAAGAGACCAAACGAACGAATTTTGAATAAATTCTTTTTTTTAATTCGAACAAACGGATATTCGAAATTGGAATGACGTATAATTTGAGCATCCAGAATACAGCAATATCACGCAACTACGAAGTGAGCGGCAATGAAAAGTTGAATTCTTCTTCCGAAGCTTTATTTCCACCTACAAAAGAAATTAGTAGGGCACGACTCATCCCTAAACCTGTACGGGCTACAACGCAAAGAACGAACGCTACAAAATCAAAAATAAAAGGTGCACTTGTGCTTCGAAAGATCACGGCATGTACAGGGTAATTATATCGTTAAAGTCTCCGATATAACTGCAATTTCGCCTGGAGAGGTTCTTTGGTATGCTTATCACAAACCCGTTGTCCGCTTTCCGAATGATTAAAGTGGGTTATCGTAGCCGAATGGTATAGAACCCACTCTTAAACCTTCTCAGATAAAAAGGAGCTCGACGCTCACTCCGATCCTCCCACTTTCCCGGAGGATGTATTCTACGGAGCCTAGGAAACCTAATTCTTCCAGCGCTAAAAACCCAATAACGCTATCAGTAGTTGTTTTTATAGAACCTTCATGGAAATCCTTCGATCTCTGAGAGCGGTATCATTCATTTGTGTGGGGTGAGCGCTGGGAGAATCAGGCTTCCTAGGCTCCGTGGAATACATCTTCCCGGAGACACGCGATAGGCGAGTGCTTGCCCTCCTGGCACGAGAGCGTGCCCATCACGGGCGAAACGTGACCACAAAAAGATGCTCGACGCTCAGGACGCTAGTTTCCAAGGGAAGCATACGATGCGGTTCTGAGCCAGGACTCGGATGACTGCAATGCCGTCTGTTCAATTACCCGATTTCGCGGTACTTGACCCCGCCTGGACGCTGGAGGCCTTACTTAATCGCTGGTGGCCCCAGTTGGTGCTCGGTGCACTGGCCGAGTCGCGTGTTGGCGAGCGGCCGCGTCGCGCACCGGTGCGTGTGTATATTTTTGAAAACAAAAAGCTCAGAAGGGCTTATCACCAGGGCAAGAAGCAGCTACTCGCCCACGACAGTCGCTACCGCCCCGCGATAGCCACTACCGCGGGCGACAAAACTTCGGATTTTGCCCTCCACGGCCACTATCCCGCTGGCGACACCGGCTTTCCAGCGGGGCAAGGAGCGCGTCCTTGTCTGAGTCATTACTCCTTCAAAAATCGCGAAAAGGATGAGAGATTCTCAATCCACAGCTCAAAAAAGCCTCTTGGCGAAGTTTTAGACAAATTGGTGCTATCACTAGAAGGGGGGGGGATGGAATATCAATTGCCATGCCTCTGGGGCACGCCCATTTTTCCGTGCCGCCGCGGAATTATAACACAAATCCGGGGTTTTCTCCCTGCCAAAATCGTTGCGGCGCGGAGAAATTGGCATGGCCATATGCAGTGGACAGGTGGCCCGACTGCCGAGATTGCACGGCCAAATCGAAAACGTCGAAAAATCACGGTACTGTGCCGCAACCTTCCGTAACACCGGAAACTGATGTCAAATCTGTATTTAGCACCCCCAAAGGTTGTTATGTTTGCCACTTGGCCACCCTTATTTTTCCGCGCCGCAATGATTGTGACCGGGAAGGAAAACCCCGGGTTGATGTTGTATTTGCGCGGCGGCATGAAAAAATGGGCGTGGCCAAGTGCGATTGCCATGTGCCTCCCCCTGTTAGAATTGCCCTAGTAGCCTCATCAGACGGTGCGGGCAAAAAAAATTAGCTCTTGCGTTTGGAAAAGTGGAACAATGGGGGTAGTGAAGAAAATGAATTCAGTCTTGAAAGGTATGTCGATTCCTTCATACATTAGAGCTGATTTTCCTATTTTTGTTGAATCAGCTCGAGTATTCGAATTCGAATAACGTTCGAAAATTCACCTCTGCAAATAGTCGAATTCGAATAATGTTCGAATATTCACCTTTTCCGAATAGTCGATTTCGAATAATATTCGAGTTTTCACCTTTTGCGAATAGTCGAACTCGAATAATGTTCGAATATTGACACTTTTCGAATATTCGAATGTACGAATAAAAATTCGTTCGAAAAATTCGAATATGTATTCGAACTCGAATATTCGGTCCTCACTATAATGCAAATCCTCTACTCACGCTGTTGTCGTAGTTGTAGAGAATGCGTTTGGTAATGAAGCTGTAAGGCAGAGCATTCTGTATTCGTTTCATTGAACTTTCCTCGCCACGGTCATCAGCGTTTCGGGGAAGTTCTCTGCGGTCTTCATTACTTCTTCTTGTAATTCAGCTTTATTTCCAACAGAGTCCAAGTGCTTTTGCCAGTGCTAGTAGTTTTTTTTCCCGTTCATTGGGTAGCAGAAATCACCGAAAATGAGAGAACTTGTCTAGATATCTCCTTGTTAATCCTGTGCTTTTATTCAATTCACTGTTTTTATCGGAATGAAATTCCGCTTCGCAGTTGCACACAACTGCTGTTGCAGCACGCGGCGCGATGATAATCATGCTGGAAAAAGAGTATTAGTGGCGGGGCCACTTCGTCCTAGCGCGATTCTCATTGGGCTGCCTGCTGCAACAGCGGCTGTCCGCAACTGCGGAGCGGAACTTCGTTCCGACAAGAACAGCATGCCCACTAAAAAAATTTCGTCATTGGCTCTAATCTTTCATAGCGAAAAAGCCATTACGTCTGCATCATGAAAAATCTGAAGAAAAATGATCAGGTCGTCGGGCAGGAATGAGAGGGAGCTCAAAAGAAATCGTGCACTGCGAACATACGCCCGCCCATCGCACAAATTTGAATCCGAATTGGAGTATACTCCGCCACGGAGCCGAAGTCGTACTTTGCACCAGCAAGTTAACATCTTCGATAATAAACTGTTCGATAGAAGTCTGCCTCCGCAAGGATTCAGTAATGTTTTAGCACTTTCACACCTTATTGCATGTTTTGTTGCGTTCACCGTACGCAATAACTCTCGCGACTCTTGGCCAGAAGCGGCGACGCTTTCTTGCTATTTCGGCGTCCTTTTCCAACTACTACTTTCATTTTTCTAGATCTGAAAATTGTTCGTGATTATTGTGGGGAGGGCTATGCAACGGTTCAATGATTGATGCGATTGAATCTCAAACAAAGGAGGTGCAACTGCAATTTTCAGAACAGCATTCGTTCTGACCAAAACCTACGTTCGAGCGTTATTGTAGAAAGAATTTGTAACGAAAGGAGCAAATTGCATGTGCTTTGATTTTGATCAAATGTCACGATCCGTATTGTATATATTAAACATTCAACCCTTCGCCGCCGTACACCACGGCGATCAATAATTATGGCAGTTCATCCTAAGACTCCATAGCGTGGTTCGCTTCATTCAGTTGCAGGCTATTCATACTCCTCAACGCCGGTGCGTCACGCTTGCCGCGCGGGCTAGGCGTTGGAATATGGATACTTCCCACGCACGTGACGTATGTAGGGAGACTATGAGTATGCCAGCGTCACAGCAATAGCGGAGAAATGTCAAGCTGGCGTAAACCGCGTCGTCAAAGAATATTCTATTCATGTGTTCTCCATCGTGGTAGCAGAGGATGTTACTAGAATTAATTATGACGAAACGGAATAAAATTGATTTATGAACAGTAATAAAATTTATGAAAAATTCGGTTCGGGCGTTATCGCCATGGCGGTGGGGACGCGTTGCGCGAGCTTTGCGTTAAGCCATTCATATTCCAACCCCACGCCCACGCCTCCCGCGCGTGTGGCGCTGGCGTTGAGATGTATGAATAGCCTTTTAGGTAGCCGTGACACTGCTATGCGAGAAATGCGGCACGAGGGAAAACGAAAGGGTGTTGGGTATCGACCGAGTGGTGTGTGCCGATTAGGAGAGTGCGGCTTCTAATCGAATGATACGGACGATACCATAGCCTATAAAATCCAGTGCCTTTTTGATGAAGGCTTTTTTAATTTATTTTGATCGACGACTAGTTAGAACGTCGATCATGGAGGAATAAAGGTTCGCTAATAATAACTGAGTTCAACCCAAAAATTCCGCTCGTTTTTGATGAAATTTGAAATACAGATCTCTTAAGGAATGCTCCAAACCTTAGCAGCTGCGAAACGTGGAGCCACCATTTCAGGGGTTCAATGTGGTAGGAAGCACTAAAGCGATATTTTCTATGACGATTACATTCCTTCAACCACTAGAGTGTATAATAATGCCTCGTTCCATTCAAGAGAACTCTACCTTTTTCTCTTCCGGTTTTTGTCCGTCTTTAGCATCAGCCTTTCCTTCCTCGGGTTTAGCATCTTTAGCTTCTCCTCCTTCTGCTGCCAATGGAGTCGCTGTATCAGTACCTTGTGGTTTCTGAACTGTCTCTGACTTAGCCTTCTCTCCCTCAATTCCTCCTTCCTTAGCTTCCTGTCCTTCCACAGCATTTGCCGCTGCTGAAGCAGTTCCTGGCGTGCCTGATACACTTTCAGCCTTCGCTGACTCCCCAGCCGCCCCATCTTTGACTTCCTGGCCTTCGACAGCATTTGCTGCTGTTGAAGCAGTGCCTGGCTGACCCGATACACTCTCTGCTTTTGCTGACTCTCCAGCCACACCATCTTTGACCTCCTGTCCTTCGATAGCATTTGCCGCTGCAGAAGCAGTACCGGGCTGGCTCCCCACGCTCTCTGCCTTTGCTGCCTCTCCTGCAGCACCATCTTTCGCCTCCTGACCTTCAACAGCATTTGCCGCCGCTGAAGCAGTGCCTGGCTGAGATCCTGCGCTTTCCGCCTTTGCCGCCTCTCCTGCAGCGCCATCTTTAGCCTCCTGTCCTTCAGCCGGATTCGACAGAGCTGTTGCTGTACTGGCTTGGCTGTCTCCTTTACCGTCTTGGCCTTCTGCCCCCTCGACTTTTCCATCCTTAACCTCTTTTCCTTCAGCAGGTGCGGGCGCCGCAGTAGCTGTGCTAGGTGCGTTCTCAGCCTTTGCTTCTTCAGCCTTTCCATCCTTGGCCTGTTGTCCTTCCGCAGGTGTCGGTACGGCGGTCGTTGTACTTGCTGTATTTTCACCCTTTGCTTCTTCAACTTTGCCATCTTTGGCCTCTTGTCCTTCAGCGGGGGCTGGTACGGCAGTAGCTGTGCTAGGTGTATTCTCACCCTTTGATTCCTCAGCCTTTCCATCTTTGACCTCTTGTCCTTCCGCAGGCGCCGGTACGGCAGTAGCTGTACTTGGAGTATTCTCACCCTTTGCTTCCTCAGACTTTCCATCCTTGACTTCTTGCCCTTCCGCAGGTAACGGCAGGGCGGTGGCTGTACTTGCTGTATTTTCACCCTTTGCTTCTTCAGCTTTGCCATCTTTGGCCTCTTGTCCTTCCGCAGGTGCTGGTACGGCAGTAGCAGTGCTTGGTGTATTCTCAGCCTTTGCTTCTGCAGCTTTTCCATCTTTGGAATCTTGTCCTTCTGTTGGAGTCGGAACTGCAGTTTCAGAACTTGGTTTTTTGTCATCGGATGCAGCTTGCGCAGTGCTCGCATCATCCTTTTTCTCCTCGGCTGGAGCTGGTATAGCCGTGTGCGTGCTGGAATCTTCCTTTTTCTCTTCGGTCGGTGCTGCTTTGGAAGTCGCAGTACTTGCATCCTCTTTCTTCTCTTCAGCTGGAGTGGGTATTGCCGTTTGCGTGCTAGTATCTTCCTTTTTTTCTTCTTTAGGTATGGCCGTTGCAGTGCTCGTATCCTCCTTCTTCTCTTCGGGGGGAGCAGGAATAGCGGTGTGCGTACTCGCATCTTCCTTCTTTTCCTCAGCTGGGGCTGGTTTAGCCGTTGCTGTGCTCGTATCCTCTTTCTTCTCCTCTGCAGGGGCAGGTATGGCTGTGTGTGTGCTAGAATCTTCCTTCTTTTCCTCAACTGGCGCTGGTACAGCCGTTGCAGTGCTGGGTGGTTCATCCTTCTTTTCTTCAGACGGTGCTGGTTTGGCTGTAACTGGCTCATCCTTCTTTTCTTCAGCCGGGGCTGGTACGGCCGTTGCGGTACTCGGTGGTTCATCTTTCTTTTCTTCCGAAGGAGCTGGTTTGGCCGTAGCTGTCTCATCATCTTTCTTTTCTTCAGGCGGGGCTGGCACGGCCGTTGCGGTACTGAGTGGTTCATCCTTCTTCTCTTCCGGAGGAGTTGGTTTGGCCGTAGCTGTCTCGTCATCTTTCTTTTCTTCAGGCGGGGCTGGCACGGCCGTTGCGGTACTGGGTGGTTCATCCTTCTTCTCTTCCGGAGGAGTTGGTTTGGCCGTAGCTGTCTCGTCATCTTTCTTTTCTTCAGGCGGGCTGGCACGGCCGTTGCGGTACTGGGTGGTTCATCCTTCTTCTCTTCCGGAGGAGTTGGTTTGGCCGTAGCTGTCTCATCATCTTTCTTTTCTTCAGGCGGGGCTGGCACGGCCGTTGCGGTACTGGGTGGTTCATCCTTCTTCTCTTCCGGAGGAGTTGGTTTGGCCGTAGCTGTCTCATCATCTTTCTTTTCTTCAGGCGGGGCTGGCACGGCCGTTGCGGTACTGGGTGGTTCATCCTTCTTCTCTTCCGGAGGAGTTGGTTTGGCCGTAGCTGTCTCGTCATCTTTCTTTTTTTCAGGCGGGGCTGGTACAGCCGTTGCGGTACTGGGTGGTTCGTCCTTCTTTTCTTCGGGAGGGGCTGGTTTAGCCGTAGCTGTCTCATCCTTCTTCTCCTCGGGCGGAGCTGGTACGGCCGTAGCAGTACTGGATGGTTCATCCTTCTTTTCTTCGGAAGGAGCTGGCTTAGCCGTAGCTGTCCCATCATCTTTTTTCTCCTCGGACGGGGCTGGTGCGGCCGTTGCAGTACTGGATGCTTCATCCTTCTTTTCTTCGGGAGGAGCTGGTTTGGCCGTAGCTGTCTCATCCTTATTTTCCTCAGGCGGAATCGGAACGGCCGTTGCAGTACTTGGTGGTTCATCCTTTTTTTCCTCGGAAGGGGCTGGCTTAGCTGTTGCAGTTTCATCCTTTTTCTCTTCAACAGGGGCTGGTACTGCCGTAGCGGTACTGGGTGTTTCTTCCTTCTTCTCTTCGGGAGGAGTTGGTTTCGCAGTTGCGGTCTCATCCTTCTTCTCTTCAACGGGGGCTGGTACGGCTGTAGCAGTACTGGGTGGTTCATTCTTCTTCTCCTCGCTAGAGGCTGAGTTCGCAGCAGTTTCATCCTTCTTATCTTCAACCAGGGCTGGTGCGGCCGTTGCAGTACTAGGTGGTTCGTCTTTCTTTTCTTCAGATGGGGCTGGTTTCGCGGTCGCAGTTTCATCCTTTTTCTCTTCAGCTGGAGCTTGTACGGCTGTAAGTGTGCTCGGCTGTTCTTCCTTTCTTTCTTCTGCTGGGGGTGGAATGGGAGCAGCAGTCGCAGTACTCGCCTCCGTCTTATTTTCCGATTTCTGAAATTGAATAAGTTACTTTCATAATAGGAAGAATCTGAATGACCTCCAATTATCTTCAAGTGCATGCGATGCTAAGGAAGGATTAATCAGCGCGAACCCATATGACAACTCTTACAGGACCCTCATGCTATCCCTATGAACGCTGCGATTTTCTATAACCTAGTATAGTGGAATGCATTAGTGCTTTCGAATATGTAAAATATGCGTAACTTTTTTAAATGTGTGGCTGACTTCACTGCATGAATACATGTTCTGATCCAATTAAGGCCTATCAGCCTTTTTATTCCAGAAACACGCTGATTATTTCTGGGTGGCGGACGTTTAGGCTGAAATCGGGATAGAGACCCTGAGGTATGTAGCTTTCTTCTCTTAATTATCAATTAGAATTTTCAATCAAAACTTAGACGTTGAAAGTCTCAAATCTGGTAGAAATGACATCTGGAACGAACACGTGTGATACATTATCGTTAATTCTAATCTTGTAACTAATTGTTCACCCCTTCTCTGTCATGCCTGCGCTCTAGCTTTTTGGCCTAAATGTCTCACACCCATTATTCCAATACATTTAGTGTAATAAACGTCGACGCTGCTCAAATTGATTCTCGTAGGCTGTAGTCTTTCTCTCTGCGATGTTTGCACTAGAGTCGTCAGGATGAGTATGTTGTCTATCGCTGTGAAAGCCTTCAGAAGGATCATTCGGAAGAAGCTATTGCGCTATCGGAACGAACCAGACGTAAACGACAAGCGGAATTTCGGCCAGGCTGAGGCTTAAATGCTATTTTTCGTCAGTTTGAGTATTCGCTGTCATTAGCGCCCTCATAGGTGCAACACTCGTAAATGGACCGAACACGGATCTTCCCCCGCCTCTCCGGCTGCTGCAAGACACTATGACCGTCACCCACGGGTCTCAAGTCATCATATGGCCTACCTAACGAAGATCACCAGGATGCGAGCCAAGTTCGTCAAGGACTCGATGCGAGTGAAAAAGCTATGGTTGCAGACAATGATGTGATGGCGACGTGTCTAATTGGTAACATAGCACAAATTCCATTCTCGTACGATTTGTGGATAATTAAAGAGGAGACTAACAAGGGAACCACAATAAGTCATAGTGACCATTCCAAATGAAATGTACTTTTCTAGAACCATTTTCGGACGAAAAGTCCAAATATGCCCATCGCAGCTGCCTAGACCCACTCTGAAAAAAGTTATAGGCATTTTTTCTCTGATTTTCGTACTTAATGTACCCTCCAAAAAGCGCATTATTTTTATGAAAATCCGGAAACAAACCTCATAATCGTGTTCACCGCCCAAAACTACCCCAATAAGCAAAGTTAGGTTGAAGAAACATTTTCCAAACTTTGCGCAGACTAACAGCGTTTTGGACTTTTACGGATTTTCGATTGGGCGTTTATTTATACCAATTAGGTGGCTCTCGAAGCGTTTTAGAAAAATATTCCAGATTTGGCTAAAAATTCGCTCTGGGGGGTTATTTGGGAAGCTGAATACGAATTTGATTCCCATTTGTCGATTATCGGAATATTGAGGTAGGTTTTGCCTCCTAAATGGTATGTTACCTACCGTAAACTACAGTAAACCTTAAGATTCGGGCAAGTGAACCCCAGATTCGTGTTCAGCACCCCAGATTACATCTACATACATGTTTTTAGCAGAATCAGGGAAAAAAATTTAAAAACACCCTAAAAATTCCATGGGCCTTACCTTGCCGCGAGGCTTTAAAAAACGCTCATAACTTTTTTTCAGAGTGGGTCTAGGCAGCTGCGATGGGCATATTCGGACTTTTCGTCCGAAAATGGTTCTAGAAAAGTACATTTCATTTGGAATGGTCACTATGACTTTTTGTGGTTCCCTTGTGAGAGCCACGAGAAGCGTTTGTCATGAAAAATTCGAGGATGAAGTTTATCGCGAACAGTGCCTGTAAAGTCATGTTAATATTTCTAGAACAACTTCTTGAGTAGCAATATTCGAAATCCCACTGTTCCAGTAACGGATCATCAAAAAGACCAGTTCTTGGACTTGCGAAAACTTTCGAAATTTAGTTACCTGAAAATGCAATCTTCCGGTAAAACCGATATTTCAAAATTCGATAACATGGAAATCCCCATACACATTCGATATTCGAGTGTTCGATGAAATAAGTTACAGTCGATAACCAGCCTGCCCAAGTTCGATGTGTCCTAAGCTCTCGACAACTTTTCGACGCATTCTTTTTTTCGGGTAAAAGTTGTCCGGAATTCTCCCCGAATTCTCGACGTTTATTCCCTTCTTCTGAATTGTCGACAACTTTTCCAGAATTCTGGACAACTTCTCCAGAATTTTCGGCAACTTCCCCGCTTACCAGAATTCTCGACAACTTCTCTCCACATTCTGAACAATTTTTCGATACTCGACCGATTCTCGACAACTTCCTCACGTATCTGGAGAACTACTTTAACCTGAGTGCTCCCTCCACAACCTAAAACGACCCGAGGAGGCATTTAGATTAGATTATTGCTATGATTCGGGCATCCATACAAGATAGACGGTACCAACCCCCGTAAAGCATGCTGTGGAGGAAGCTTTGGAAGGTTCAAAGAACAGCCCAGAAAAAAAACCGAGGATGATCCAGAAACACAATGGTGCTGTGTGCTCAAGGCTAGACCTGTTGCTTCAATTCGCTTTGAGCAAAAGGGTACCTGGCAGGCCGCACTAGCTCCTGTGGGACCTACAGCGGTGTACTGGATGGAGGTCTCTGCGTATTGCCAGACACTAGCTATGTAAGTGGATAAGTGAGCAAATTATAGAAGTGTGTGAGTATTCATGAATATTTTTTGGGAGGTGGAAAGCCACCAATAACGAGGTATGCCATCGGTGGTAGCCCGTTTCGTCCAATTTTTCACCAAAAAATTCATTCTGATGAGGTCGACTGGGTTTACTACCATAACGAACCCTGTCTCTGAACTACTGCGTTTTCGCGATTGAAGGCAGCATATGTACCCAAAAAAAGATTCTAAGATAGCGACGTTAAAGGCAGTGTTCACGATAATCTTCAATTTTGAGATTATTCACTATATTGACTAAGTGGCCCCAGGGTAGAACTAAAATGACGAAGAAATTGAGAAAAACGCACCGGAAGTACCCAAAATCCTTAAGTATCAGCCCGCCTTTTAAGTATCACAGGGAGTGTTTGTTGTAACAACGAAATCTTTTGCGGACCCGTCCTTTGCAATTCTCTACTCTCTATTGCTCCGTGCTTTCCTTCGGACCCTAACTAATACTGTTTTGCCTAAAATATTCCTCCGTTTCTGATTAGCCCCATTTTATACCGGTGACAACCACCATGAACATGTTCATCCAACCGGACAACTAGTCCATGTTATAGAATAATGTCACTGATATACGACGTTTTAATGCGTTTCTCGCAATTTTTCGTAATTTGGGTAACACCTGGAGGCCAACTCATTGTTTTATGTGAAAAACTCGGGAACGAAAATCATCGTGAACACTGCCTTTAATGGGGTCGTATGGCTCCTTTTAGGACACTTACGCCATTGCATGCATCAAAAACGACTCCAAATTGCCGTATTTCGAACAGACTGAGACGTCAAAAGAAGCACTCAGGCATTCGTAAAGTGCGAGCCGAGCGGCGAGTACAAGTCTAGTCGAGGATCCATACTCGGGCGGCACCATATTCTCCTCGGCTGGCCATTACGTCCGCCGAGCAATTGGGAAACAGTTCTCGGAGTTGATGACGATTACGCTGCGAAATGGCCATTCAAACATCTTCCTGTTCGATCTTTTAATCGTTTTTGGTGAATGAACGTTGCTTAATAGTTTGCGATAATTATGCAGCGAGCAGATCACGGACTCAGAACTGAGAAAACACTTCGACTTTGGATGCTAAATCTGGCAAAGAGCATTCAATAGAGGAAGAAATACTTCTGCGAATACATGTTACACTTCACCAAAAAGCTTAATGGAAGAAAAAAATGCGTTCTGAAATAGCCGCATCAACAATACATCAATGGAATAGAGTAATGTGTTCCGGCGTCATCCTCGCTGTGCGCTACACGCATGCGTCGCGTAGCTGTTGCACAACCCCTTCTGAGCGCGTTCACGCATGTCGCTAGAGAAGTGAGAATGTTATTTCCATTCGAAGCTTGTTAAGCTTGAGAAGCGATCTGGTCTTTCTATGAAGGCAGCGTCCATACGATGCGAGAGCGAGGGTTCCCGCTGTTCTGCGCCTCTCGACGCTCCTCAACGCTGGAGTAGCCTCTGCCCGCAAACAAACACTGGCAAACATCCCCACCTCGTTATGATTCGATTGACAATCTTTGACCGGGTGATCAGTCGCTGGAATGTGCGCAACGGCTGATCATTTCCTAAGGTTTGCGTATTCTGTGGTGGGGTTATGGGGTACAAGGGCAATAGTTTTGCAACATGTTTATTGTCTCCTACTTTAGGGATTGAGCAGTAAGCTCGAAACTCGCTGCTTCCTTTTTTGAGCTGGCGTGATTGCGCGAGAGCGAGCGAGCGTGAGCGCGCGAGGGGAAGCGCGCGTGAGCGGCAAGCAAAACGTGTGCCCTTGATGAACATCGATTTTGCGTAATCGCACGCTCTCGCGACGTATGGACACTGCCTGAGGCGCTCACTCACGTCTTGATCTTCTTTACTCTTCGAACTGCGTTTTGTTCGGCTACCAGCATCGTCTCTAAAATGGAAAGTCTCATTAGTCTGAGGAACTTACAAGTTCAGAAACAGGTAAACAGTCGACAGGCAACGTATTTAAAAAAAACTTGTGGAGGATTTGTGCTATTACGCTAAGAAGTGATGGGACCTACGCATCGGATATTCAACAGCGATTTCTAATTCTCTAACCAAGCTTCTGTGGTCCACCCCCATCACTAGGGAAAGGCAATGACGCGTCTTTAAATCCGCCAATCGCTCTATAATGATGTACAGACGTGGGCAGCACCGAAGTCGCCGATGGAACGTTAGATCGCACGAAGAGGAGGCTGTTTAGACGCTCGTTTGGATATGTCTGATCACTGGTGTGCCAAAAAGAACATCGTTACAACAAAATGGAATGGACGTATAGTCTAGTTTATCATAACGTATACATCTGCAGACGAAGCAGAAGCGGTCCACTGGAGACCAGTGTGCGTCAACCTCGTTGCAATTCGACCGCTCTCGCTCAACCGATGGCCAGCGTGTGGCATTAGGTTTTGTGCACGTTGATCTTCGACCGACCGTTTCTGCTTCGTCTGTAGATTTTTACGTTTTGGTAAACTAGACTATATAACATCAAAGCTTGACACGAGGGAGGTGCAGCATCTCACAACGCGTCTTATTGCTTCCTTAAAAGGTTGAATGCGACTGTTTCGGCATACACAAGACGATCGCAAGATCATTATGTTCGGCTCGCTCTGAGGATGATTCCGAGACATGTCTGGTAACGACTGCTTGGACGTAGGCGAAAGTTTTGAGCGACTGGTGAATTTAGAATTTTTCACCTCGGTTCAAAACATAAGTCAGGTGCGATACCTCCCTCTGCCACAAACTGAATAGATATCAATTATACATTGAACCCGAATCGAAAAACGGATATCCGAATCATTCTGAAAACCACGTTTGTGGATATCCGAGTACATTCAGATGGATACCGAGTGCTAGCAAGTAGTACCGGAATAGCAGTGCTTTTATTTTGATTTCATTCGGATGAATCGGAAATCCGCGACCATCGTTTTTAAAATGATTCGGATATCCGTTTTTCGAATCGGGTCCAATGTTTAATATCAATCGATGGGTTATGTTATAACCGAGGCTGAAAACCGTGAAAAACGGGCAAGACTAATCCTTTCTGAAGAAGCTTGAATACGTAAACAGCCGGTCGGCAAAGGTAATGGCTTCGCTAAAGCCCCTTTCACAGTCTGCCGGACGACGTCGTCCGGCACGTTATAAGAGAGCCGCAGTGCGAGGAAAGCTGCGGTGAACAACCGTCGGTTCTGACTCCTCAGTACAGAACGTAAGGCAAAAACAACACGTTCTAACCCGTCCTAACTTGATTCGACTTCCCGTTATACTTGTTCCAAATGAAATTCATTTCGAATATTCGACTTTTCGACTATAGTCGGATATCGCCCTTTTTCGAATATTCGACTTTTCGACTATAGTCGGATATCGTACTTTTTCGAATATTCGACTTTTCGACTGTAGTCGGATATCGCCCTTTTTCGAATATTCGACTTTTCGACTATAGTCGGATATCGTACTTTTTCGAATATTCGACTTTTCGACTATAGTCGGATATCGCACTTTTTCGAATATTCGACTTTTCGACTGTAGTCGGATATCGCACTTTTTCGAATATTCGACTTTTCGACTATAGTCGGATATCGCACTTTTTCGAATATTCGACTTTTCGACTGTAGTCGGATATCGCCCTTTTTCGAATATTCGACTTTTCGACAGTAGTCGGATATGAGATTTTTTCGAATATTCGACTTTTCGAATAAAAAGTCGACTTTTTTATCCGACTATGAAAATAATTGAGGTGCAAGTAACTGTTTTTTCACATGAAAACACGTCGATTTCTCACTCATCCACTCGCGAGCATCACTTTTCAAACCAAAATCAGACCGATACTCAGACACGCTGACGGTTGTTCAGCGGGGTAAAAAGGCTTGTCGGTGCGACGGCGGGAGCCAAAATGGGGAGGAGTCGAATTGCCGGTTGTAGCGCAGATAGAGAGAAATTCAATTCACGGAGACGGTTATTTGGCGGTGGAAAAGGGGTTGACGGTGCAACGGCGGGGACGTGCTCTACCGTCAAATATGTGACACGTTCCGCAACTCGGACCAAAAAAGATGGGTGCGCCGGCATCAACATGTTTAGACAAAAGTATTAACATTGATAGGGGTATAAAAGGCTCCTCATCTCACCGTGAGCCTCAGTCAGCTTTTCGGAGCTGGACCTGGAAGGTGACCTCGAGTCACCTTCCGGAAGATCCACCGGATACCGGAGGATAATTTTTGTCGCCGAGGGGGGGGGGCTCCCCAGGGCTCGGGGGGGGGTGGTACCCAACTTTAGGGTCATCTCCCCATGGTCCGCAGTAGGGTGCACCCCACCGTGGACCGTGGGATCACCTCTTTTGTGGGGACGCCAATAGGGATTTCCCCTGGGTCCCCTCTGCGGACCCGGGAATACCCAGGATGTATTGGAAAGCGCGTGACCGGAAATCTGGTTCGGTTGTACCGCGGTGTGATATCGGTTGAATGGCGGTGGAAGATTGTCCAGCAGATGCCCCAGCCGATCAACCGACGTTCCCCCGCCGAGTAACCGCCCATGAGTCTGTGCGGTTGTACGGAGGAACAATATCGGTTACACGCTGGATGACCAGGGAGGGGCAACCGACATTCCCCCGCGGAATAACCGCTCCCATGCCTGAGTATGACTGCTTGGTGGATGTTTAGGCGTGCCTTATAGTATTTGCCACAGGTTTCGTGGTAAGAGCTTATATCTGGCGGAGTTTCCGTAGCTATATGCTGCTAGCGTGCTATATTCTTCCATTTAGATGTGAAAAAGGCACTTCGCAATGAATAAAGTGTGCCCAAATGGAAATGGCGGCCCACGCGGCCGGCGTGCTTCTCAAGCGGCCGTCGCGTGTGCCGCCCCCGAACAAGTGTTGGATTTCAACAACGGCTGTCCCCTCTCCCACCGTCTGCAGAGCTGATTGATTGGCGCAGTGCCTGCTGCCAGCCGGTGCCGGCCCCGTTCGTAGTCGATGGCGGTGGGGACTTTTCGCATGCCCGTCCGAGAGCGACAAACGCGACGGCCGCCTGCCAAGCACGCCGGCCGCATGGGCCGCCAATCTCATTCGGACGCACCTTACGTTCGCCGATCAGTGAGGCCCCGGTCAGAATTCGTCGAAAAACCTGCTGAGTCCGACTGAGTCCGAATGAGTCCGGGGTGGAAAAACCTGCTGAGTCCCACTGAGTCCGGTTGCTCCCAGCGCCAACCAACTCCTCTGTGAAACACGCAATTGATAGTGACGATTATCACTTCAGCTGTGAATCGAAACGTGTTTGGTGGCTGATCTTTCTTGTTTTCAACATGTCTGAATCTGATTTCCGTATCAGCAGTACGTGGGGCAGAGCGCAGACGGCGAGAGTCGAGATGCGGCGGGACTCGGCAGGTCGCAGTCGGCCGAAAAAAATGCACCCAAATCACGTGAAAAACACCTATATCGACCGGGTGGGGTGAGGATGATTTCGGCGGGACTCAGTGGGACTGGTGCATTGTCGGTGCATTGGCCCCGCCCTTGTACGCATGAGAAATATCAGTATCGACCGGGGGGATTGCGGTGGGCATCAGACGGTCGCAGTCGGACTCAGTGGGTTGATTTTTTCGCACCCGTCTTCCACGAATTCGATGCGTATCGACCCGGTGGGACTCAGTAGATCCACCGACTATGACGGGGGCCTCAGAGCTGTCCGATTTTCTTGTAAAGAAATTAGGTTGATTCTATACCTAACCTTGTTTTTGAAGTTGATTATTGCGGTAGAGAGCCTATCACATTTTGATTTCCTATGAAATGTCACATATTCAGAGTTCTACTACCGTAGAGAAAAAAGCCTCTACAATTTGGGAAAAACGTAAAAACATAGAAGTTTCAAAAAAGTTGCTAGAAATAATTCTTCCCGGGAGAATCTGCTCTCTGCCGACGGTTCGCGAAATGCCTCACACGAGTACATTAGATTCCCGGGGCTTTGGAGCTATCTCATCTAATTTTGTCGCGAGAATTTACATAAACTACGGACATATCAGCCCCAGTTGGTGGAATTTTAGCTACGTCAACTTCAAGAACTAAGGAAATTCTTGCCGAGAATGCGGGAAAAAGGGTGGAAGATTCTCGCCTTGATCGATCCACCCTGTCCTGATCAGTACTATAGGGCGATCTCCGCTGCGATCGACCGCACTGCCGTTTCTTCCCACGGCCTGCAGCGTCCCCGCGGTCAAATGTATCGTTGGCACGGTCTTCCAGAGAGCGGTTCGGGGTCATCCTCCACGATCAGCCACAGAGTATCGAGTAATCGATTCGCGAGAGGACTAGACCAGCACTACGAACGGCATCCATGCGTTCAGCGTAGCCAACGCGGGATGAGATCGCTGTTCAACACAAGCTGTCGCTAATCCCATAACATGGTTGAGCAGGCCGTTGCGGCCGGTGACCAAATTTTACGACCCCTCTGTGGACCAAAATTTCTACAACCCCCCTTTCTTGGGATGAAAAATTTCACGATCAAAATCGTGGCCCCTATAATTACTACTAAATCTCTTTAATTTGACATCTTGAAGTCCACATAACTCGCTACCTTCGCAGAATTATTCCTTTTTTAAGCCAATCCTCGTTGGGACCGGCGTTGAGCCATAGATGCAACCCGGGGTTACAGACGCAACGGTTATTTTCATGGATAAAATTGGGAAAATGAATTTACTTACCACTTACTAACTACGCGACTTACTACTCCTACCTCATTCTACCTTTCCAAGTGGTTGGAAGCTAAACGCCATTTTTTCCGAAAATTTTACGAGCCCACTCCCCCCCTCAAATTTTCATTTTTCTTCAAAAATTACCGGAATTTCTACGACCTCCCCCGTTGCGACCTCTCGCAAGCCTGCCCTACACTGGCCCATAAATTCTCGCAACAATTAAGGCGAGAATTCAAGGGCTTAGCGACAGCGAGATTAAAATAGAGAATTTCGCCTTTGTTTTTGCGTGGAGTATGCTTAGGGCTTGCACCCTTACACCTTTGATGCAGTATATGCGGGCTTTAGCGAGCGTCGCGAGGACCCGAAAATTCCTGCACTACGGAATTAGAGAGCGTAACAGGCCTCTCCCTTGAAGGCACTTTGCTACCCACGGGCAGAGTTTTGAGCTGTTGAATACGAAAGGAAAACTTGACAGACGCATAGAAGGGTGCCCACAACGATCCATCGGTCGCACGAAAATGTGTATGGTGCCTCTATAGTTTGAACACGCAACGTAGTCGTCCAACAAATAGCAGAAGTCTGTCAGCAACATCAATAAGGTTTCTTAAAAAAACGCTCCCATCTGACCTACACCCACAAAGTTTCTTCCAAAAGCAAATATAAATAAAAATTGTGTTTAAAGGCAGTGGTCGCGATCAAATATGCTTGTGGTCTTTTTTTCTAAACCCTTTTGTGGGTCTCGAGTAGTAGGACCTATAAGAAAAAATCGCGAAAACCACTGTTTTGGGCCAAATTTAAAGCCTGAACTTTCTTGTCTTTTGATGGTGGACGAGCCCACTCCACATCATCGGCATCGGTGACCTCTTTTATCAAGAACATCAGCTGGCTTGAAATTGAATTTCAATCAATGAACCTACGGATTTATGTACAGATCTAGTCAAAAACATTGACTGAAGTGATGCTTTCATTGTTCAACTGTTTTTATTCGTTAAATTTGCATTTATTTCGTCCTCTGAATGTCGATGATTTTTGACTGCTCGGCATGAGACGGCGATCTTTTTCGTCATCGCTGTGCACGTGTGCACGAAACAGCTTCTTTGGGCCCTAGAAACTCTAATTCTAGCCCGTTTTTCACCGCTCTACCTTCATAGTTTTTGAGCTGTTTTTGATCTAAGCTGATTTTTGTAGTTTTTTCTATAACGTTTTTCATCGTGACCACAGCCTTTAAATAATAACTAAATACAAATACAGATTACCGGATGAGCGTAATTATTTTCGTGGAGTGTGATTGACAAGCAGTTTTTTTGTAGTGAAGTTGTGAGATCCGACTTTGCGACAATGTTCGGATTTTGAACTATTCGAATATCCGACGTTTCGACTGTAGTCGGATATAACCCTTTCGAATATTCGACTTTTCGACTGTAGTCGGATATTGCACTTTTTCGAATATTCGACTTTTCGGCTGTAGTCGGATATCGCCCTTTTTCGAATATTCGACTTTTCGACTGTAGTCGGATATCGGACTTTTTCGAATATTCGACTTTTCGACTGTAGTCGGATATCGCACTTTTTCGAATATTCGACTTTTCGACTATAGTCGGATATAGCACTTTTTCGAATATCCGACTTTTCGAATAAAAAGTCGACTTTTTTATCCGACTGAAACAGTCGGATACTCATCCGATTATTCGATTCGGAACAAGTATACTTCCCGTCGATCATTCCACCGCAATGCGACGTCGGCCGGGCGACACCGCAGTGCGAGCAGCACCGGAACCGCAGTTCTATCTTATAACGTGCCGGAAGGCGTCGTCCGGCAGACTGTGAAAGACGTATAAGTAGCAGTGGATAAGGTGAATCACGTTATCACATATGAAGACTTCATTCCTTCACATCAGTCAATCCATACATTCTCAAAAAAAGACGTCACACAAGAGGTCCTGCTAGAAAGAAAGTGCTCTCTCGTCACTTTCTGCAATTCATCCTGACGCTGCTGTCACAGTGAGCTCTTGACCTATCATAATATGTAATAAGCTGAACATCCAGGATTTATCGTGAACACTGCCTAAAGTGCGCTTGGGCTGTACACTTGATCAGTAGTGTGCGAATAGAGGTGGTTGAGCTTTCAAACATTAGCACGAATTCTGGTCGTTTTAGAGATTTACACAGTTGATAAATCCTGTGTTATGGTCAGCCGAAGGCCGGGCTGAGCCATACTGAGCTGTTCTGAGTAATCCTAAGCCTTCCCGCGTCTCATACGTTTGCGTGCCCACACAAACCATCGCTCCAATCAGAACCGGTTCTTCCAAATTGTGGCTTCACCGTACGGGCATCAGCTGAGGGTCGAAACTCATTCGCGGCTTTCTTTGCAGCGGCGGCCTTGGTTCCTATCCGATTGCTCTCGGGGGCGACTGTGGTGCCATCGTGACAGATCAAGACGCAGGATTAGTTGCTTTTTGGGTGATAACATGCGGATCACGTTATCAACGGGTGAGGCCACTCCTGAGAGGTGACTTCTTTTCAATCTCTGGAGGACAATTTTTCGCGGTGAGGAAGGTTCCCTCATTGCGGACCATGCCGGGATGGTAAACTTTTTGAGGCCTATGGCAAAATTCACCTACTTGCCTACAGGCTTTGACAGGTACCCTCTGCTCTTAAGAGGCTTCATCCTCTTGGGAAGAGGCAGGAATAAAGAAGATTCAGCCGTTGAGAAAATTTTGAAAATCATCCGGACAACTAGGGTGTGTAAGTGTGTGTTCAAGTGTCTTCGAATAACAACACAGAAAATGTGAGATCTTTTTTGGTAGCATAATCGATTTGTTAATCACCACGGCATGCTCACTATGGCCTGCCACAACGTGGGTATATTCCTTTTCAATGAGGAGTGTATTGCATACGCATCTACCGAAACGGCCACAGCTGGATAAGGCCGGCTACGTCGGGGGGATTTTTCAACTGCAGCCAGCAATGTATTACATGCGTATCGGCCACAGGCGTCCCCAGTCCGGCCACAACGGTTGGATTTTTACACCCCATCTGCATGATTCGGGTCAAGGCTGGGCCCGAGTCCCGGTTAACCTTAGGGGGTGCATATTGGACCTTGCAGAGAAGGCGTAGAGGGGGGGGGTGCCTAAATTGAATACCGCAAAAAAAAAGAAACGAAGTGCCAGTTTTCCAATTTTTTGCAAAAAAAAATTATGGACATGTACAATACCCGCGCTAAGTTTTGTAAAAACGGGGAGCATCTGCCAAACTTGGCAAAAAAACGTCCAATGCGTGTAACTTTTTTGAGTGAAGACTTTTTTGAATTCTGAAAAAGCTATCATATTCACAGATCAAATTGCTACTTAACTATGTGACGAACCTATGACCTATGTGACGAAGTTCCTTAGAATCGCTTTGTTTTTGAATCAAGTAGTTTTTGCAATCGTTTCTAAAAACGTCGCGCGCGGCGAAACTTTGAGTACTATTTGTACAAGTAAAGGAGGAGAAATCTGTATGGTTTCTTCACAAATTAGTTGCAGGTAAGAGAATCTCAAGGTTTGTTTAGGTTGACTTTTGGGTTTGAACTTTCATTTAAGAGTCCGGGGCTTTTGCAACAAAACTCCGACTTTTCAGGAAGTTTTTAAGCGTGTGTATTGAGGGATTTCGAAACCTCGACTCACATAAACCTTGAGATGCTCTCACCTGCTTCTGATTTATGAAGGAAACGTACAGATTGCTCTCCCATTAGTTGTTCAAATACTGCTCAAAGTTTTGCCGCACTTCGCCCTGCGCGACGTTTTTGAAAAACGATTGCAAACACTATTTCCTTCAGAAACAAAGCGATTTTAGGGAACTTCGGCCAACAAGTCACACCATTAGGTAGAAATTTGATCTGTGAGTATGATAGCGTTTTCAGAATTTAAAAAAAGTCTTCATTCGAAGAAGTTACATGCATGGGACGTTTTTTTGCCAAGTTTGCCAGATGCTCCCCGTTTTTACAAAACTTAGAGCGGGTATTGTATTTCTTTTGATTTGTCGTATATCCTTGGCTTTTAAGGTGAATAGCCACGGAATACATATCTTTGGTAGATATGTGGTTCCTTTGCAATAATTGTCAGCTTCTGTCGAAAGTTTTAGCGAAACCCGAGTTGTCCCCATGCCGCGATCCGTCGTTTTGCCGTGCGATATGAGACTTTCGCAGCTACACAGCACACACTGGAATGGAAGCGCTCACAATAATCAATAAATATAATTTATTGTAAAACTGGGAGAAGAAAACAGAATGAAACAAGAGGAAATGGAAGGAAGCAAAGCTAGAATACTTTCAATGTACACATTGTAGATTACGTCCCAGTTTTTCCCACGGTTTTCGGGATAAAACCGGGACGACATTTAAAGGCAGTGTTCACGATAATCTTCGATTTTGAGATTAATCGCTAAATCGATTGCTTGGCCTCCGGGTAGAAATGAAATGACGAAGAAATTATGGAAAACGCCCTGGAAATGCACAAAATCCTTTAGTCTCACCCCTCCTTTTTACTCTCACTGGAACTTTTCGTTGTGACAATGAGATCTTTTGTGAAACTGTCCCTTGCGACTCTCTACTCTCTACTGCTCCGTCTTTTCCTTCAGACCCTAACTAATACTGTTTTGCCCTAAATATTCTTCCATTTTTGATTGGACCCATTTTTTACCGGTGACAACTACCGTGAACATGTTCTTACAGTCGGACAACTACTCCATACCAGAGAATAATGTCACTGAAATAAGACGTTTCAGGGGGTTCCGAGCAGTTTCCTCGTAATTTTGGTAACACTTGTGGCAAACGCATTGTTTTGAGTGAGAAACTCGGGACTGGAAATCATCGTGAACACTGCCTTTAAGGTCCTTAAATCACATTAAATATCGAACCTATTGAGGCTAAAATTTTTGCCAGATTCTCCTCCTTCCCACAATATGCTTTGCGCTACTTTTGATAAACTAACTTGTCTGAATGAACTTGTCACGACTAAATACTTGCGCCCGCTCCAACCTTGTTTATTTACATTGCATTTTTAAAGAGGGTATATCGAAAGTATCCTACCTCAGCCTTCTTCCATTTCCTTCGGTTTCACTCCTCTTCTCCTCCACGTTCTCTAATAAATTACATTTTTTATTATTATTGTGAGCGCGTCCGTTCCAGTGTGTGTAAAGCAGGTGCAGAAAAGCACCATGTCGCACAGAAAGCCAACCCCTAACGGATTTCGGTTTTTCAGATGGATAGAACACGGTTTTTTTTCAAATTCCTACGCATCACGTGAATCCTATCTTGGTTCCTATAGTAAGCAGGGAATGCGGAGCCGGGCCGATTATTTAATGGCAATATGTCGGGTTCGGCACTTCTCCTTCAGTGGTTCCTATAATACGAAAGAATATTTACTTCTTCATCAGAACAATCAAACACAGAATAGCTAATCTTTCATGCGTTCATGAAAACATTCGAATGGAAACAGTTTTATCTATTTCTATAACTTCCTCTCTTACTTACATTTTTTCTCTATGGGATTCCACTGAAATTTGGAAATTACGCAACCTTTTTTGTCGAAATTTCAGGAATTTTCTCTATTCAGTGCTTTTTTGGAAACTTGTTAATCAAAATCATGAAGTCAAAATCATGGCTGTTGTGTCCGATTTCCAGGAAAACAGATTTGATTTCCCAAAGGGGGTACCTAAGATGTACCGAGCTGAAGGGGAGCCTACGCAGGAAATCCCGGTTGTCACCTGGAGCCCACAACTCCTTCCTGTTGTGACATGAAGAGCGAATTAGCCTCCCGTTGTCACCTCGAAGCCAAATTTCATTTCTTGTTTCTGTTGTGACTTGGAGGTGACGGAGCATATTTCGCAACGTTTTGCCCTTTCTATTGTGGTGTGACGGGACAAGCCAATCGTAGACGTCTTGCTGCATCACAGACGACAAGAGTGACGCAGACTGTCAGACTCCGGCGCTCGGCCTGCAGGTCGCCTCCATGTGACAACCACGATTTCCTGAGTCTTTGAAATCGAAAATCCGGGACGTGTGCCCAGCCCTGATTCGGGTCTTCATCGACTGGACTGGCCACAGCCGATCGATCAACTATGACGGGGGCCTAAAGGTGCAATGGTGTCGGTACTGGTACCGTGGCTAATTTTCTCTCTTGTCACTGCAATAAGAGAAGCAATTTTTTGTTCACAGGTAACAACGGGTGCGATTGTCCAGCCTCCATCTCGGATTTATTGGGAAAGAAACACCCTTCATCTGATAAACCATGGACCTCGGCGAGAGTTAAACCCACGACTCACGTTCCTCAAGGTTAGGTTCATGCTTCACGCGATGAGCGACGCGATGCACAACGAATGCCTTTTATGCCGATCGTATGAGTCCGTCCTCGCATTCCTCCAAAATTGGGATTTGGCAGCCCTATCTTGCCATGTGCGATATTCTACTCCAAAAAGTTGTCGGAACACTTTTTTGTACGTGACAATCTGCGACTTCCAATAACGGTTCGGCATTTATATCACTCTACTTGCCGTAATGTCGTGTTATTATAGAAAAGTCGTAACAGCACGGTGGAACGTGGAGCTATTCTCTGTTCAAGAAGCCGCTAGAAGTGGCTGGGAGCGTTGGAAAATGAACAAGCGGCTTCGCTGGCTGGAAAGATGTGCTCATATCTGAGCAGGCGGCTCGAAAAAATCAATGGCAATATAACGGTAGTCCTACGTTCCACTGCTCGATACCAGCGTACTTGCGCATTTTCCAGACAGCAGCTCTGTGTCAGCCATGAGTGACGTGGAATAGGATGAGGTACCAGCTTGTAGTTCGCGAACTTTGCGAAAAGTCCGCCCTCGACACTTGACTTCACGACCATAGCGTGGTTGCCACAGCAGGTCCAGGGGTTCGGCATAGTAATGATAAGTGTGGTCGCTGGTGTTGCTGAACCAGTCAAGAGATTAACTCACGGCTTTTCAGGTCTGGGAGAACTCTTCTTGCTCTGTAGAGTATCCATTTCATTTTTGTTGAAAATGCGACTTTCTTGCGTATTCTTCTGTAAATGTGAATTTGAAAGTTTTCTTTCTTAGATCAAAACTTCGAAACATAATTTGAAAACATCGCCTTAGTGTTTCCGATATTAAGCAGTTTCGATAGTTCTGGGAAGCGAAGCAAAATCGAAAGAACGTGTTGGTTCTTTCCTTGCACTTGTGTTGGCTCAACAACCTGTGAAGCTTAAAGGCAGTGTTCACGATAAATCTCATTCTCGAGGTCTCGGTGTGACACACTACGTTGGCAGATGCTGAAGAGGATAGGGTCGAAGAAAGCAACGAAAACTGGCCAGAAGTAAATACAAACGGCTTTGAAAGCTCTCTCGGAGCGCCCCCTCTATCCCGGTCCTCCCCCAATCGGACGAGCTTGTGGCGCCGCACACATTTCGATGGCGAATTGCCAACCAACTCTGCGGCAGTTAGCATTATCGATTCGCGCAGATTTCGCGATTAGCGCGCGCTTGCCGAAATCAGCAGCTCCCATGATTCTCGTCCACGCCCTGAATTTAGAAACCGTTATTTTGACTTATTCTGGACGTTTTCCTTCGCTTTGTCTTCACTATCAGTTACCTCACGACCAAACAACCCCATTTTTGGATCGAACTCGAGTGCGATATTCATCGTGAACACTGCCTTTGTAGGCAGCATATACGCTCGTAAACGTAATTGAGATAACTACGGAATTAGAATGGTATGGCACCGAAAACAACTCCCACGCATTTTGAAGCGTCAAAAACGACCCAAAATGACGCTAGGAGAGTAAGGATTTGGCCCCGCCCCTGTATCTGCCCGCCCCCTGTATTTTCCGTCATCCTCTAAAACAGGGGTGCTGGGCCAATCCCATCTTCGGCAACGCTTGTGGGTGGTGGAATAGGGACAATAGGTAAACCATACACATCGACGACGGTGGGAATGGCCCACCACCTCTGCTTTTCAGAAGGACGTAAATATTGGGGGCGGGCAGATTCCCATTCACATTTCATGAAAACTCTTGTTGAGAAGGCGACATCCCAATTCGTCGTTGGTTCGCATCATGTTAGGCCATGCCTAGGTCCGTGTTACCGCGATATGCTTAGGGATTGTAGGTGATTATTCATCTACTTGTTCGCTAAGAATGATTGACTGAGCCTCCGAGGAAAACCGCGACATTTGAACTGATCCTCTTTAAATGATTCCATCCGTTTTCCAAGTGTAGTCGGAAGATGCATAAATCCTTACATCGGAGGCGACCGAAAAATCCCTTCCTTGGAGTTCCCTCCAGTCCAGTCGGTCGATTAGTGTTGCCATGACTCAAACTTGGGTAATTAAACCGACGCCAACTACAGGGGGGAAAGATACAGGGGCGGCGCCAACTTCTCACTCGTGCAGCGTCATTGTGTGTCGTCTTCGACGCTTCGAAATGCGTGGACGTTGTGTTTGGTGCCATACCATTCTAATTCCGTAGTCATCTCAATTACGTTTACGAGCGTGTATGCTGCGTTTGAAGGCATCGTACGCGCAGAAAACCGTATATTATTTTCTCATGTTTTTGTGTAGCTTGGAGACTAGTGAACGAAAATGTCTAAAGGACCCATGAAAAACCTCCATTTGTAAGGAAAATTGAATCGGTACTCATTGTAAATTTGAATTTGAATTCTGCGCTAAAATCGTTTTCAAAGTTTTTCTGCGGTGCTTGTGCCGTAACTGTTTTTTCCTGTTGTTTGACGGTTGCATCAGCATTCTATGAAAACGTGCTAGATGACTGGTGAGAACTGGTGGTGGATCCTCAACTTTAACCGCTTCCAACCTCATTACCTTATGTTTTTGACGCGCCGAAGTTTACCGGTGTGGTCTAATGAGCCCATTAATGAAATTGAGTCTGAAAAATGAAAAGTGGTCTTCAGCGCGAACGATGCCATCAAAGGCGAAAAACGGCTTGAAACCCTTTCACAGTTATTTTGCCGTCCGACTTTGAGCAATGCTACCCGTAGTCGCGCTCGGCGCACCAGACCTGTGATATAGTAATTGATAATATCGATTACCTCACCATCAAAGAAGGGATTTTGCGCCAACCTAGAACGCCGCGGAGCGACGAACTCAGACAATCGCCACATTCAATGCGCGTCGAATATGCATTCAACTCGAAGACAAGGCGGTTTCGAGCACAGCCAGGTTACGTGCTGGTAGGGGAGCACGTGCTCCTATTGTGTTTCAAATCACAGCAGGTGCCCCAACAAGTAAGACGTTCAATGCATAAGGCACATTGAAGTCGAAGGCAAAATGATTTCAAAAAAATGAAAGCATACGACGCACTCTTGAGGCGGACTCAGATGTCAGCAGCGTAGTTGGTTCAATTGCTGAAGTTTGTGGTACTTGCCGCTGTAGGCATCGTTCAACCGTGACGGCCACGGGTGGGGCTCAGCGAGCTGGCCGAGCCGCATGCCGGTGTTCCGGCCACGTCGCGTGTCGGCGTACTGCTACGACAGTGCTGGACTGCAATGCAGCACGTGAAACTGCGATGAAATTTGGCAGCACGTGCTGCTGTTTGGAGCACGTGCCCCAGCGATGGAGCCTTTCAATGGGAGTGGTCACTCGAGCAGAGTTATTCCAAATCGACTTGTAGAGTTGTGCACTGCAGTAGCAGTGTAGCATATCTAGAGGAGTTAGAACCTGTTGTTGACAAGCTATGGCAGGTGGGAACGTGCTGTCTTTGCCTCGCAGTTTTGTGTTGGAGAGTCGGAATCGACGGTTGTACGATTCTGCAAGGGTGTCCAGGGTTGCGTTCCAATAATGTTTCCACGATGCTGTGGGAGGGCAAACAGCCTTTACATGGCCAAACTTGTTTCCCAGGGCCACGAATTGTAACTGATAATTGCTTCCACGTCGCCGTGGCAACGTTTCCATGGAAGCGTTTTGCCATGGGAATGTTCTTGGAACGCACCCTGATGGCAGCAGCCGGTGCCCGTTATATGACGTGTCGGACGACGTCGTCCGGCGAACTGTGAAAGGGGCTTTACAGAAATGTTCGAGTGATCTGGTTGCGCTCCTGAGTCCAATTATTTTCATCGACACCGATACAGCTGTATCACCGCTCCGCTGTGACTTGCAATCATCAGCAGTGTTTTTATGGAATGAGACAATGGACTTGTTAAATGGTTGTTGAAATACCTAGCAATCTTCGGAAGGTGAAGTTCTGACAAAAACATAGTATCTTTGAATAGAGAAAAGCCACAGCTGAGGGGTGCGGGTCAAAGCATGTCAATGACACATCCGCTATGGTGTCTCTGATAACTGCTAGGACCCGAGTAGGCGCAACCATTCCGCTGCAACTCTCTTCAAAGCCGTTTTCTACTTTGACAGTGCGCTTAGTCCCGTTCTCCCACGCTGTTCTGCTTCTAAAGGTTATCTCAACTTTTCAAAACTGAAAACCTAGGAAAAAAGTTTAACGTGAACAGTACCTCTAAACAGACACCTATCACATCGAGCAATAATTAGCTGAATTTCTCTTCTGTGTATTATGCTGACCTCCCGGTTACTAACGACTGAGCTCTTGTGAACCCCTAGTGACCTGTGAACTTCGATTATCACCAGCAGCGGAGCGGTGAGCGTCGGTTAAATATAACGTCGCCATGGATCCGGAAGAGACTTTGCGTTCACTGTTGCAGGTTGGCGCAAACTCGGTGCCCTATGCTATAACATAGGTGCACCGAGCTTGCGCCAACCTCCAATGGGGAACGCAAAATCTCTTTAGGATTCACGCCCATGTTAACTAGTGGTAAGGAGGTTCCGACAAAAAAGCCACCGCTCCGCGGTGTGATAATCGAAAACAGGAGCTTACTTGAAATGAACCAGAGTCTACATATGTTTTCAATAAAGCTAAAAACAAAGAAAAAATTTTTCCGTGTGCGACTTTGGTAACCAGCCTCACATAGGCTTCAATGTGTAAGCAAGCTCAGCACGAGTGTTATTATGCTTTTGGGTAATGACTAACGTTAATTACCATCTCATAACTAGTACAGAATTCGTTGGTAGCTTCTTGATACATACCTTTCCGTATATTGCTTCTCGCATTTTGTCGATCAATCTGACTGGTTCTTGGAAAAGCAAGAGCGCGAGTAAAAGTTTAAAGTCGTAATACAACGGAATTTTCTCCAGTTCCGTATCGCCAATAGTAAGCACTCCGAACAATCCCCTAAAACTTGTGCTCACTATATGTGGCAATTGTAGTAGCACTAAAATTCAATAGACTTGTTTCTTGTATGTATTAGAGTCCCGCCACTGAAGGGCACGGCAGCATTCAATGCAGGAGAATTGATGGTTCGGCGCCGCATGATTGATACTCCTCCAGTGCATACTGCCTCGCACTGCAGCAGCAAGACTCTAAGGCGCTATTCGCACTTCTCAACGCCAGCACGTCACGCGCATGACGCGCGGGCGTGGCGTTAGGCGGCGTTCAGAGTTTTCGCGGCGCAACGCGATGGCACATGACAGCGCGAAGCGAAAATCGCATCGCGCGGAAATCAAGGTGTGAACGGCGCGCGAACGCTAGGCGACTACGCGCAATTGCGTAATTTCCGCAATTTTCCGTACCCAGGTAAAACTAATCAATATTCGGTCTTGTTCTGTTTATTTTAGTGTGATGTACCGTTTTCTTATCTTTTATCTGTATTATTATGGCACATTTTTGTTTTCGTTGCGACAACTTGCGTCTTCAATGACGAAACAATCAAAAAGACATCGGGAGCAAATGATGCTTAGATTTTTTTTTGGAGTGGATAGTATAGAATAGCTCTGCCAACGCGTAGCTAGATGCCTCCGCTCAGAAGTTTTTTGACAGCTTACGGGCAGTTCATGAGATGCTGAACAGCTTGCTAGCAGGTTATCTGTGCTAGGACAATTTACGAGCGAATTCGCAGGAGAACGCGATTGTGTGAGCTACTAACGAGCCGCTTATGCGCTGTCGCTGGAAGACCCGCAATTAGTCAGCCGCGTTTCGAGGCTCCACAACTAACGAGCGCGCTTACTGTTTAGGCATGATCGATGGCAACGCGCAATCGATTGAAGAAATCGTGCGACACGTCTTTCCGACGCATTGCTTTTTTGCTCTGCGAGATTTCCGTTGGTGGCACTAATTTTATCCATTTTCCTCCGCTTTTCTGTCTATTGTTAATTCACCTCGTGCTTTCCTCCTCCTTCTTTCATTCATCTGTTAATCCTACAATGATCCACAAAATAATTTCCACTAAAATACCTAATTGTGTCAACTAATTTTATACGTTTCCCCATCCAACACCAGAGGTGGTGCATTCAAACTGAATTTTCTGAGAGCAAAAAAATTGCATGAGAGCTTCATTCAACACAGAGCGTAGACTCTGAATATTGGCAACTTTCCAAGAAGTACCCGATACCAATCTTTTTTTCCTTAAAAGCAGTGTTCACGATGGAATAATCTCTAGTTTTTTTTTTCACAGAAACCTGAGCATCGGGACCTACTGATGAAAACAGTGAAGAGAGAATCACGAAAATCCATCGGGATGTGGGTGAACATTGCGTGGGCCAGTCAACCCACTGGGCCATCCCGCCTGCCAAACTAATCCTTTATGAAGAAGCTTGAACACTTAAACAGCCGGTCAGCAAGGGTAATGGCTTCGATAACTAGCAGACTTCATTCCTTCACATCGGTCAATTCTTACATTCTCAAAAATAGAACGCCACACAAGAGGTCCTGCTAGAAGGAAAATGCTCTCTCGTCACTTTCTGCAGTTTTCTTGACACTGCTGTTCCAGTAAGCTCTTGACCTATTATAACCTGTAAGAACCTGATCATTCAGGATTCATCGTGAGCACTGGCTTTAATATGAAAGATGATTGAAAAGTACTTACATGAATTATTGACTGCTTAGTTTTCCCACAGATAAAGTCATTGTCTGATATTATTCTAGCTGAATTTTCCCCCACAGTTCCATTTTGTTCATAGCTAATGTTTACATTATTCTTTGTGTTTTGTGAATTACGCGTGGTACTCCACGTACAAATAAATAAATATTTGAGATATTTTTTCTAGAAAGCGGCTTAGGAAGCCTACGGAGATGTTACAAAAGCGGCGTTTGGCACAGGAAGCAACGTTACCATGCTGGTACAATGTTGCGATGCCGACCATCTTTTACGTGATTTCCTACGCGGCTCACGCGCGGGTACCAGCGAAATCTTGCAGTGTTTTCTAGACCAGATTTTTCAGAACATCGTGTTCTCTGAATGTCATTCAGTGACGAAAAAACTGTATAGTTAGGTCCGTGGCTTGCTTCCTCAAGAAAAAACATTCAAATCTCACCCGCGGCCGTCGTGCGTCGGTCCTCTAATCGATTCAGGCCGAGAGTAGAGCGCAGCTGATCAGCTTACCGTACCGCCAGCCGCCGGTGGGATTTAAACCGACCGCGCCAGCCGCGGGTGAGATTCAAATGTTTTTTTGAGGAAGCAAGTCACGGAGCTAACTGTATGTACCCTTACCAGTATATGATCATGTCATCTCTAGGTGGAGCCTCATCAGGAAATCCAAACGTGAATGCTAGTGGAAACGCGATGAGGATTGCGTTGCAGCAAATTCGTGCTTGGTGCGTTGCTGCACAGATCAAACCCACGACGCCAGCTATGGCCTTCGCAAGCTGAAAATTAGTACCTGAACATACAAAAGATCTACACTTATACATATAGTTGTTCCGGAGAATGGTATTCCGTTTCCGATGACGCAGGAAATCATTTTGTTATGAAGAGCAGATTTACTCCTGTTCATAACGTTTGCGTATTTCATGTAGGAAGTCGCTCCGCTGCTTGGCGACTAAATTTCCTCGCTGGAAAATGAAGAGTAGAGATTCATCAATCGAATCATTTTGCGGCTATTTGCGGAGCGAGATTCCTAATTGAATGACACGGACGATACGCAAGGTCGCAGAATTTGCCGCCACTCGGGTGACCCCTTCTTTTTGGTACAAAAGATTTCGTATTTGTATGTTTGAAAGAACTTCAAAAAACTGCCAGGGATGTGAGCTGCCTTCCGCCGTTGGAGATCGGGGCCATAGTAAACCCCCGGTCAGTCTGATTAGATCCTTATGACTTTTGAGCTGACAGCCAAACCACAACTTCCTGACTCTTATGGTAAGGGATGGCAGAAAGTAACAGCGCAACGCCTGGCGGGGTCAGTTAACTCGAATGACGTCAGACGAATTTTGCGAGTCATCCGAAAACTAGCGTGCTGTGAAACACCACTGCTATCGAAGAGTGCAAATAGCAACTCAAAGGCACAGTAAACCCTCAGACATGAGGTCTGTGATATTCATTTGATTGTGTAGTAGGCCCCTCCAGTATAACAAGTGCCAAGTGCGAGATCTCAATTCCTCCAAATGCAAAATATAAGCCACCACCACAAGCCCGACCCCTTCCTGATTTTCAACCTTTTTTTATCGGCCGGATGGATGAATGAATTTCAACCGAGCCTACGCTCTTCAGTCCATTACCGGTCTTCGCCCTTCTCCGCTCGCTCTCGCATCATTGATTGCGATTGAAGAGAAATACAGGCCTGAGATGACTCGTCCACCAATTTTTCACCCTCAAAATACAGGCATCTTTAAGGAGCCGTAACTCTGTTCTTGGGGAGTATTGGGCCATTTCAGAGATACCACTGTGATCAGCGTGTCACCCTCTCCAAGACCAGCATGAAAACTGGGAAATATATCTTTGGGTGTCCTGTGCCTTTAAAGGCTGTGGTCACGATGAAAAACGTTATAGAAAAAACTACAAAAATCAGCTTAGATCAAGAACAGCTGAAAAACTATGAAGGTAGAGCTGCGAAAAACGGGCTAGAATTAGAGTTTCTAGGGCCCAAAGAAGCTGTTTCGTGCACACGTGCACAGCGATGACGAAAAAGATCGTCGTCCTATGCCGAGCAGTCAAAAATCATCGACATTCAGAGGACGAAATAAATGCAAATTTAACGAATAAAAACAATTGAACAATGAAAGCATCACTTCAGTCAATGTTTTTGACTAGATGTGTACATAAATCCAAAGCTTCATTGATTGAAATTCAATTTCAAGCCAGCAATTTCATGTTCTTGATATAAGAGGTCACCGATGCCGACGATGTGGAGTGGGCTCGTCCACCATCAAAAGACAAGAAAGTTCAGGTTTCAAATTTGGTTCAAAACAGTGGTTTTTTCGAGATTTTTTCTTATAGGTCCTATTACTCGAGACCCAGAAAAGGGTTTAGAGAAAAAAAGACGACAAGCATATTTGATCGCGACCACTGCCTTTAAGGGCTGCGAGGGTAGTTGGGATGATACCTAAAAGTGAGTGTAAAACATACGCGAATCTAGACTAGAGCGTTGACGTAGTGGTTGATGTTCTTGCCACCGCGCCAATCCACGCACGCTGGTCTGTTCCTTTCCTTTTCTGGTAAAGGCTGGGGAATGTTGGTGCTCTGCGAAAATCCTACCCTATACGGGACTCTTACCGGGTGACACAGTTTATGCATAGCTTTATCAGAAGGGAGAGCACGAGATAAACAGTTTGATTTACCTGAATATAGCCCTTCTGTTTAGGCCCCCGTCATAGTCGGCCGAAAGCCGGACTGCGTCGTCCTCTCCCGCCCCGAGCGATCATAAGCCGTCCTCTGCTGTCCCTTGTGATCCAGCGTCGTCCGTAGTATGTCGACTGAGTGCAGATCGATTAGGCGGGTGCACTCAAGCACACTACAGACGGCGCTGTCCGGCCACCTAAAGACGGCGCTGTCCGGCCAAATTTTCCACCTCAATGAGCAATGTATTGCACACGTGTCGACCGGGACGGACACGGACGGGACAGGATGGACTAGGCGGGCGCACTCCGGACTCATCGGGGGGATTTTTCCACTTGAGCGCGCAATGCATTGCACACGTATCGACCGGCGCGGACACGGACGGGACAGGGCGGACTAGGCGGGCGCACTCCGGACTCATCGGGGATTTTCCTCCTGAGCGCGCAATGCATTGCACACGTATCGACCGGGACGGACACGGACGGGACAGGATGGACTAGGCGGGCGCACTCCGGACTCATCGGGGATTTTTCCACCTGAGCGCGCAATGCATTGCACACGTATCGACCGGGACGGACACGGACGGGACAGGATGGACTAGGCGGGCGCACTCCGGACTCATCGGGGGGATTTTTCCACCTGAGCGCTCAATGCATTGCACACGTATCGACCGGGACGGACACGGACGGGACAGGATGGACTAGGCGGGCGCACTCCGGACTCATCGGGGGGATTTTTCCACCTGAGCGCTCAATGCATTGCACGCGTATCGACCGGGACGGACACGGACGGGACAGGATGGACTAGGCGGGCGCACTCCGGACTCATCGGGGGGATTTTTCCACCTGAGCGCTCAATGCATTGCACACGTATCGACCGGGAAGGACACGGACGGGACAGGATGGACTAGGCGGGCGCACTACGGACTCATCGGGGGGATTTTTCCACCTGAGCGCTCAATGCATTGCACACGTATCGACCGGCACGGACACGGACGGGACAGGATGGACTAGGCGGGCCCACTCCGGACACATCGGGGATTTTCCACCTGAGCGCTCAATGCATTGCACACGTATCGACCGGGACGGACACGGACGGGACAGGATGGACTAGGCGGGCGCACTCCGGACTCATCGGGGATTTTTCCACCTGAGCGCTCAATGCATTGCACACGTATCGACCGGGACGGACACGGACGGGACAGGATGGACTAGGCGGGCGCACTCCGGACTCATCGGGGATTTTTCCACCTGAGCGCTCAATGCATTGCACACGTATCGACCGGGACGGACACGGACGGGACAGGATGGACTAGGCGGGCGCACTCCGGACTCATCGGGGATTTTTCCACCTGAGCGCTCAATGCATTGCACACGTATCGACCGGGACGGACACGGACGGGACAGGATGGACTAGGCGGGCGCACTCCGGACTCATCGGGGGATTTTCCACCTGAGCGCTCAATGCATTGCACACGTATCGACCGGGACGGACACGGACGGGACAGGATGGACTAGGCGGGCGCACTCCGGACTCATCGGGGGGATTTTTCCACCTGAGCGCTCAATGCATTGCACACGTATCGACCGGGACGGACACGGACGGGACAGGATGGACTAGGCGGGCGCACTCCGGACTTATCGGGGGGATTTTTCCGCCTGAGCGCTCAATGCATTGCACACGTATCGACCGGGACGGACACGGACGGAACAGGATGGACTAGGCGGGCGCACTCCGGACTCATCGGGGGGATTTTTCCACCTGAGCGCTCAATGCATTGCACACGTATCGACCGGGACGGACACGGACGGGACAGGATGGACTAGGCGGGCGCACTCCGGACTCATCGGAGGGATTTTTCCACCTGAGCGCTCAATGCATTGCACACGTATCGACCGGGACGGACACGGACGGGACAGGATGGACTAGGCGGGCGCACTCCGGACTCATCGGGGGATTTTTCCACCTGAGCGCTCAATGCATTGCACACGTATCGACCGGGACGGACACGGACGGGACAGGATGGACTAGGCGGGCGCACTCCGGACTCATCGGGGGGATTTTTCCACCTGAGCGCTCAATGCATTGCACACGTATCGACCGGGACGGACACGGACGGGACAGGATGGACTAGGCGGGCGCACTCCGGACTCATCGGGGGGGTTTTTCCACCTGAGCGCTCAATGCATTGCACACGTATCGACCGGGACGGACACGGACGGGACAGGATGGACTAGGCGGGCGCACTCCGGACTCATCGGGGGGATTTTTCCACCTGAGCGCTCAATGCATTGCACACGTATCGACCGGGAAGGACACGGACGGGACAGGATGGACTAGGCGGGCGCACTCCGGACTCATCGGGGGGATTTTTCCACCTGAGCGCTCAATGCATTGCACACGTATCGACCGGGAAGGACACGGACGGGACAGGATGGACTAGGCGGGCGCACTCCGGACTCATCGGGGGGATTTTTCCACCTGAGCGCTCAATGCATTGCACACGTATCGACCGGGACGGACACGGACGGGACAGGATGGACTAGGCGGGCGCACTCCGGACTCATCGGGGGGATTTTTCCACCTGAGCGCTCAATGCATTGCACACGTATCGACCGGGAAGGACACGGACGGGACAGGATGGACTAGGCGGGCGCACTCCGGACTCATCGGGGGGATTTTTCCACCTGAGCGCTCAATGCATTGCACACGTATCGACCGGGACGGACACGGACGGGACAGGATGGACTAGGCGGGCGCACTCCGGACTCATCGGGGGGATTTTTCCACCTGAGCGCTCAATGCATTGCACACGTATCGACCGGGACGGACACGGACGGGACAGGATGGACTAGGCGGGCGCACTCCGGACTCATCGGGGGGATTTTTCCACCTGAGCGCTCAATGCATTGCACACGTATCGACCGGGACGGACACGGACGGGACAGGATGGACTAGGCGGGCGCACTCCGGACTCATCGGGGGGATTTTTCCACCTGAGCGCGCAATGCATTGCACACGTATCGACCGGGAAGGACACGGACGGGACAGGATGGACTAGGCGGGCGCACTCCGGACTCATCGGGGGGATTTTTCCACCTGAGCGCTCAATGCATTGCACACGTATCGACCGGGACGGACACGGACGGGACAGGATGGACTAGGCGGGCGCACTCCGGACTCATCGGGGGGATTTTTCCACCTGAGCGCTCAATGCATTGCACACGTATCGACCGGGACGGACACGGACGGGACAGGATGGACTAGGCGGGCGCACTCCGGACTCATCGGGGGGATTTTTCCACCTGAGCGCTCAATGCATTGCACACGTATCGACCGGGAAGGACACGGACGGGACAGGATGGACTAGGCGAGCGCACTCCGGACTCATCGGGGATTTTTCCACCTGAGCGCTCAATGCATTGCACACGTATCGACCGGGACGGACACGGACGGGACAGGATGGACTAGGCGGGCGCACTCCGGACTCATCGGGGGGGATTTTTCCACCTGAGCGCTCAATGCATTGCACACGTATCGACCGGGACGGACACGGACGGGACAGGATGGACTAGGCGGGCGCACTCCGGACTCATCGGGGGGATTTTTCCACCTGAGCGCTCAATGCATTGCACACGTATCGACCGGGAAGGACACGGACGGGACAGGATGGACTAGGCGGGCGCACTCCGGACTCATCGGGGATTTTTCCACCTGAGCGCTCAATGCATTGCACACGTATCGACCGGGACGGACACGGACGGGACAGGATGGACTAGGCGGGCGCACTCCGGACTCATCGGGGATTTTTCCACCTGAGCGCTCAATGCATTGCACACGTATCGACCGGGACGGACACGGACGGGACAGGATGGACTAGGCGGGCGCACTCCGGACTCATCGGGGATTTTTCCACCTGAGCGCTCAATGCATTGCACACGTATCGACCGGGACGGACACGGACGGGACAGGATGGACTAGGCGGGCGCACTCCGGACTCATCGGGGATTTTTCCACCTGAGCGCTCAATGCATTGCTCACGTATCGACCGGGACGGACACGGACGGGACAGGATGGACTAGGCGGGCGCACTCCGGACTCATCGGGGGGATTTTTCCACCTGAGCGCTCAATGCATTGCACACGTATCGACCGGGACGGACACGGACGGGACAGGATGGACTAGGCGGGCGCACTCCGGACTCATCGGGGATTTTTCCACCTGAGCGCTCAATGCATTGCACACGTATCGACCGGGACGGACACGGACGGGACAGGATGGACTAGGCGGGCGCACTCCGGACTCATCGGGGGGATTTTTCCACCTGAGCGCTCAATGCATTGCACACGTATCGACCGGGAAGGACACGGACGGGACAGGATGGACTAGGCGGGCGCACTCCGGACTCATCGGGGGGATTTTTCCACCTGAGCGCTCAATGCATTGCACACGTATCGACCGGGACGGACACGGACGGGACAGGATGGACTAGGCGGGCGCACTCCGGACTCATCGGGGATTTTTCCACCTGAGCGCTCAATGCATTGCACACGTATCGACCGGGACGGACACGGACGGGACAGGATGGACTAGGCGGGCGCACTCCGGACTCATCGGGGGGATTTTTCCACCTGAGCGCTCAATGCATTGCACACGTATCGACCGGGACGGACACGGACGGGACAGGATGGACTAGGCGGGCGCACTCCGGACTCATCGGGGGGATTTTTCCACCTGAGCGATCAATGCATTGCACACGTATCGACGGGACGGACACGGACGGGACAGGATGGACTAGGCGGGCGCACTCCGGACTCATCGGGGGGATTTTTCCACCTGAGCGCTTAATGCATTGCATACGTATCGACGGGACGGACACGGACGGGACAGGATGGACTAGGCGGGCGCACTCCGGACTCATCGGGGGGATTTTTCCACCTGAGCGCGCAATGCATTGCACACGTATCGACCGGGACGGACACGGACGGGACAGGATGGACTAGGCGGGCGCACTCCGGACTCATCGGGGGGATTTTTCCACCTGAGCGCTCAATGCATTGCACACGTATCGACCGGGACGGACACGGACGGGACAGGATGGACTAGGCGGGCGCACTCCGGACTCATCGGGGGGATTTTTCCACCTGAGCGCTCAATGCATTGCACACGTATCGACCGGGAAGGACACGGACGGGACAGGATGGACTAGGCGGGCGCACTCCGGACTCATCGGGGGGATTTTTCCACCTGAGCGCTCAATGCATTGCACACGTATCGACCGGGACGGACACGGACGGGACAGGATGGACTAGGCGGGCGCACTCCGGACTCATCGGGGGGATTTTTCCACCTGAGCGCTCAATGCATTGCACACGTATCGACCGGGACGGACACGGACGGGACAGGATGGACTAGGCGGGCGCACTCCGGACACATCGGGGATTTTTCCACCTGAGCGCTCAATGCATTGCACCCGTATCGACCGGGACGGACACGGACGGGACAGAATGGACTAGGCAGGCGCACTCCGGACTCATCGGGGGGATTTTTCCACCTGAGCGCTCAATGCATTGCACACGTATCGACCGGGACGGACACGGACGGGACAGGATGGACTAGGCGGGCGCACTCCGGACTCATCGGGGGGATTTTTCCACCTGAGCGCGCAATGCATTGCATACGTATCGACCGGGACGGACACGGACGGGACAGGATGGACTAGGCGGGCGCACTCCGGACTCATCGGGGGGATTTTTCCACCTGAGCGATCAATGCATTGCACACGTATCGACGGGTCCGACACGGAAGGGACAGGATGGACTAGGCGGGCGCACTCCGGACTCATCGGGAGGATTTTTCCACCTGAGCGCGCAATGCATTGCATACGTATCGACGGGACGGACACGGACGGGACAGGATGGACTAGGCGGGCGCACTCCGGACTCATCGGGGGGATTTTTCCACCTGAGCGCTTAATGCATTGCATACGTATCGACGGGACGGACACGGACGGGACAGGATGGACTAGGCGGGCGCACTCCGGACTCATCGGGGGGATTTTTCCACCTGAGCGATCACTGCATTGCACACGTATCGACCGGGACGGACACGGACGGGACAGGATGGACTAGGCGGGCGCACTCCGGACTCATCGGGGGGATTTTTCCACCTGAGCGATCACTGCATTGCACACGTATCGACCGGGACGGACACGGACGGGACAGGATGGACTAGGCGGGCGCACTTCGGACTCATCGGGGGGATTTTTCCACCTGAGCGCTCAATGCATTGCACACGTATCGACCGGGACGGACACGGACGGGACAGGATGGACTAGGCGGGCGCACTCCGGACTCATCGGGGGGATTTTTCCACCTGAGCGCTCAATGCATTGCACACGTATCGACCGGGACGGACACGGACGGGACAGGATGGACTAGGCGGGCGCACTCCGGACTCATCGGGGGGATTTTTCCACCTGAGCGCGCAATGCATTGCACACGTATCGACCGGGACGGACACGGACGGGACAGGATGGACTAGGCGGGCGCACTCCGGACTCATCGGGGGGATTTTTCCACCTGAGCGCTCAATGCATTGCATACGTATCGACCGGGACGGACACGGACGGGACAGGATGGACTAGGCGGGCGCACTCCGGACTCATCGGGGGGATTTTTCCACCTGAGCGCTCAATGCATTGCACACGTATCGACCGGGACGGACACGGACGGGACAGGAGGGACTAGGCGGGCGCACTCCGGACTCATCGGGGGGATTTTTCCACCTGAGCGCTCAATGCATTGCACACGTATCGACCGGGACGGACACGGACGGGACAGGATGGACTAGGCGGGCGCACTCCGGACTCATCGGGGGGATTTTTCCACCTGAGCGCTCAATGCATTGCACACGTATCGACCGGGACGGACACGGACGGGACAGGATGGACTAGGCGGGCGCACTCCGGACTCATCGTGGGGATTTTTCCACCTGAGCGCGCAATGCATTGCATACGTATTGACCGGGACGGACACGGCCGGGACAGGATGGACTAGGCGGGCGCACTCCGGACTCATCGGGGGGATTTTTCCACCTGAGCGCTCAATGCATTGCACACGTATCGACCGGGACGGACACGGACGGGACAGGATGGACTAGGCGGGCGCACTCCGGACTCATCGGGGGGATTTTTCCACCTGAGCGCTCAATGCATTGCACACGTATCGACCGGGACGGACACGGACGGGACAGGATGGACTAGGCGGGCGCACTCCGGACTCATCGGGGGGATTTTTCCACCTGAGCGCTCAATGCATTGCACACGTATCGACCGGCACGGACACGGACGGGACAGGATGGACTAGGCGGGCGCACTTCGGACTCATGTGGGGGATTTTTCCACCTGAGCGCGCAATGCATTGCACACGTATCGACCGGGACGGACACGGACGGAACAGGATGGACTAGGCGGGCGCACTCCGGACTCATCGGGGGGATTTTTCCACCTGAGCGCGCAGTGCATTGCACACGTATCGACCGGGAAGGACACGGACGGGACAGGATGGACTAGGCGGGCGCACTCCGGACTCATCGGGGAGATTTTTCCACCTGAGCGCTCAATGCATTGCACACGTATCGACCGGGACGGACACGGACGGGACAGGATGGACTAGGCGGGCGCACTCCGGACTCATCGGGGATTTTTCCACCTGAGCGCTCAATGCATTGCACACGTATCGACCGGGACGGACACGGACGGGACAGGATGGACTAGGCGGGCGCACTCCGGACTCATCGGGGGATTTTTCCACCTGAGCGCGCAATGCATTGCACACGTATCGACCGGGACGGACACGGACGGGACAGGATGGACTAGGCGGGCGCACTCCGGACTCATCGGGGATTTTTCCACCTGAGCGCGCAATGCATTGCACACGTATCGACCGGGACGGACACGGACGGGACAGTATGGACTAGGCGGGCGCACTTCGGACTCATCGGGGGGTTTTTTCCACCTGAGCGCGCAATGCATTGCACACGTATCGACCGGGACGGACACGGACGGGACAGGATGGACTAGGCGGGCGCACTCCGGACTCATAGGGGGGATTTTTCCACCTGAGCGCGCAATGCATTGCACACGTATCGACCGGGACGGACACGGACGGGACAGGATGGACTAGGCGGGCGCACTCCGGACTCATAGGGGGGATTTTTCCACCTGAGCGCGCAATGCATTGCACACGTATCGACCGGGACGGACACGGACGGGACAGGATGGACTAGGCGGGCGCACTCCGGACTCATCGGGGGGATTTTTCCACCTGAGCGATCAATGCATTGCATACGTATCGACCGGAACGGACACGGACGGGACAGGATGGACTAGGCGGGCGCACTCCGGACTCATCGGGGGGATTTTTCCACCTGAGCGCGCAATGCATTGCACACGTATCGACCGGGACGGACACGGACGGGACAGGATGGACTAGGCGGGCGCACTACGGACTCATCGGGGTTATTTTTCCACCTGAGCGCTCAATGCATTGCACACGTATCGACCGGCACGGACACGGACGGGACAGGATGGACTAGGCGGGCCCACTCCGGACACATCGGAGATTTTTCCACCTGAGCGCGCAATGCATTGCACACGTATCGACCGGGACGGACACGGACGGGACAGGATGGACTAGGCGGGCGCACTCCGGACTCATCGGGGGGATTTTTCCACCTGAGCGCGCAATGCATTGCACACGTATCGACCGGGACGGACACGGACGGGACAGGATGGACTAGGCGGGCGCACTTCGGACTCATCGGGGGGATTTTTCCACCTGAGCGCTCAATGCATTGCACACGTATCGACCGGCACGGACACGGACGGGACAGGATGGACTAGGCGGGCGCACTCCGGACTCATCGGGGGGATTTTTCCACCTGAGCGCTCAATGCATTGCACACGTATCGACCGGCACGGACACGGACGGGACAGGATGGACTAGGCGGGCGCACTCCGGACACATCGGGGGGATTTTTCCACCTGAGCGCGCAGTGCATTGCACACGTATCGACCGGGAAGGACACGGACGGGACAGGATGGACTAGGCGGGCGCACTCCAGACTCATAGGGGGGATTTTTCCACCTGAGCGCGCAATGCATTGCACACGTATCGACCGGGACGGACACGGACGGGACAGGATGGACTAGGCGGGCGCACTCCGGACTCATAGGGGGGATTTTTCCACCTGAGCGCTCAATGCATTGCATACGTATCGACCGGGACGGACACGGACGGGACAGGATGGACTAGGCGGGCGCACTCCGGACTCATAGGGGGGATTTTTTACACCTGAGCGCTCAATGCATTGCATACGTATCGACCGGGACGGACACGGACGGGACAGGATGGACTAGGCGGGCGCACTCCGGACTCATCGGGGGGATTTTTCCACCTGAGCGATCAATGCATTGCACACGTATCGACCGGGACGGACACGGTCGGGACAGGATGGACTAGGCGGGCGCACTTCGGACTCATCGGGGGGATTTTTCCACCTGAGCGCTCAATGCATTGCACACGTATCGACCGGGAAGGACACGGACGGGACAGGATGGACTGGGCGGGCGCACTCCAGACTCATAGGGGGGATTTTTCCACCTGAGCGCTCAATGCATTGCATACGTATCGACCGGAACGGACACGGACGGGACAGGATGGACTAGGCGGGCGCACTCCGGACTCATCGGGGGGATTTTTCCACCTGAGCGCGCAATGCATTGCACACGTATCGACCGGGACGGACACGGACGGGACAGGATGGACTAGGCGGGCGCACTCCGGACTCATCGGGGGGATTTTTCCACCTGAGCGCGCAATGCATTGCACACGTATCGACCGGGACGGACACGGACGGGACAGGATGGACTAGGCGGGCGCACTCCGGACTCATCGGGGGGATTTTTCCACCTGAGCGATCAATGCATTGCACACGTATCGACGGGACGGACACGGACGGGACAGGATGGACTAGGCGGGCGCACTCCGGACTCATCGGGGGGATTTTTCCACCTGAGCGCGCAATGCATTGCACACGTATCGACCGGGACGGACACGGACGGGACAGGATGGACTAGGCGGGCGCACTCCGGACTCATCGGGGAGATTTTTCCACCTGAGCGCGCAATGCATTGCACACGTATCGACCGGGACGGACACGGACGGGACAGGATGGACTAGGCGGGCGCACTCCGGACTCATCGGGGGGATTTTTCCACCTGAGCTCGCAATGCATTGCACACGTATCGACCGGGACGGACACGGACGGGACAGGATGGACTAGGCGGGCGCACTTCGGACTCATCGGGGGGATTTTTCCACCTGAGCGCTCAATGCATTGCACACGTATCGACCGGGACGGACACGGACGGGACAGGATGGACTAGGCGGGCGCACTCCGGACTCATCGGGGGGATTTTTCCACCTGAGCGCGCAATGCATTGCACACGTATCGACCGGGAAGGACACGGACGGGACAGGATGGACTAGGCGGGCGCACTCCGGACTCATCGGGGGGATTTTTCCACCTGAGCGCGCAATGCATTGCACACGTATCGACCGGGAAGGACACGGACGGGACAGGATGGACTGGGCGGGCGCACTCCAGACTCATAGGGGGGATTTTTCCACCTGAGCGCGCAATGCATTGCACACGTATCGACCGGGACGGACACGGACGGGACAGGATGGACTAGGCGGGCGCACTCCGGACTCATAGGGGGGATTTTTCCACCTGAGCGCTCAATGCATTGCATACGTATCGACCGGGACGGACACGGACGGGACAGGATGGACTAGGCGGGCGCACTCCGGACTCATCGGGGGGATTTTTCCACCTGAGCGCTCAATGCATTGCACGCGTATCGACCGGGACGGACACGGACGGGACAGGATGGACTAGGCGGGCGCACTCCGGACTCATCGGGGGGATTTTTCCACCTGAGCGCGCAATGCATTGCACACGTATCGACCGGGACGGACACGGACGGGACAGGATGGACTAGGCGGGCGCACTCCGGACTCATCGGGGGGATTTTTCCACCTGAGCGCGCAATGCATTGCACACGTATCGACCGGGACGGACACGGACGGGACAGGATGGACTAGGCGGGCGCACTCCGGACTCATAGGGGGGATTTTTCCACCTGAGCGCTCAATGCATTGCACACGTATCGACCGGGACGGACACGGACGGGACAGGATGGACTAGGCGGGCGCACTTCGGACTCATCGGGGGGATTTTTCCACCTGAGCGCTCAATGCATTGCACACGTATCGACCGGCACGGACACGGACGGGACAGGATGGACTAGGCGGGCGCACTCCGGACACATCGGGGGGATTTTTCCACCTGAGCGCGCAATGCATTGCACACGTATCGACCGGGAAGGACACGGACGGGACAGGATGGACTAGGCGGGCGCACTCCGGACTCATAGGGGGGATTTTTCCACCTGAGCGCGCAATGCATTGCACACGTATCGACCGGGACGGACACGGACGGGACAGGATGGACTAGGCGGGCGCACTCCGGACTCATCGGGGGGATTTTTCCACCTGAGCGCGCAATGCATTGCACACGTATCGACCGGGACGGACACGGACGGGACAGGATGGACTAGGCGGGCGCACTCCGGACTCATCGGGGGGATTTTTCCACCTGAGCGCTCAATGCATTGCACACGTATCGACCGGGACGGACACGGACGGGACAGGATGGACTAGGCGGGCGCACTCCGGACTCATCGGGGGGATTTTTCCACCTGAGCGCTCAATGCATTGCACACGTATAGACCGGGACGGACACGGACGGGACAGGATGGACTAGGCGGGCGCAGTCTGGACTCATAGGGGGGATTTTTCCACCTGAGCGCTCAATGCATTGCATACGTATCGACCGGAACGGACACGGACGGGACAGGATGGACTAGGCGGGCGCACTCCGGACTCATCGGGGGGATTTTTCCACCTGAGCGCGCAATGCATTGCACACGTATCGACCGGGACGGACACGGACGGGACAGGATGGACTAGGCGGGCGCACTCCGGACTCATAGGGGGGATTTTCCCACCTGAGGAGGAGCGCGCAATGCATTGCATACGTATCGACCGGAACGGACACGGACGGGACAGGATGGACTAGGCGGGCGCACTCCGGACTCATCGAAGGGATTTTTCCACCTGAGCGCGCAATGCATTGCACACGTATCGGCCGGGACGGACACGGACGGGACAGGATGGACTAGGCGGGCGCACTCCGGACTCATCGGGGGATTTTTCCACCTGAGCGCTCAATGCATTGCATACGTATCGACCGGGACGGACACGGACGGGACAGGATGGACTAGGCAGGCGCACTCCGGACTCATCGGGGGATTTTTCCACCTGAGCGATCAATGCATTGCACACGTATCGACCGCGACGGGCACGGGCCGGACAGGATGGACTACGCGGGCGCACTGCGGACTCATCGAGGGGGATTTTTTCCACCTGAGCGCGCAATGCATTGCACACGTATCGACCGGGACGGACACGGACGGGACAGGATGGACTAGGCGGGCGCACTCCGGACTCATAGGGGATTTTTCCACCTGAGCGCGCAATGCATTGCACGGGTCGCGACCGGGACGGGCGCGGACGGGACAGGATGGACTAGGCGGGCGCACTCCGGACTCATAGGGAGGATTTTTCCACTTGAGCGCTCAATGCATTGCATACGTATCGACCGGGACGGACACGGACGGGACAGGATGGACTAGGCGGGCGCACTCCGGACTCATCGGGGGGATTTTTCCACCTGAGCGCGCAATGCATTGCACACGTATCGACCGGGACGGACACGGACGGGACAGGATGGACTAGGCGGGCGCACTCCGGACTCATCGGGGGGATTTTTCCACCTGAGCGCTTAATGCATTGCATACGTATCGACAGGACGGACACGGACGGGACAGGATGGACTAGGCGGGCGCACTTCGGACTCATCGGGGGGATTTTTCCACCTGAGCGCGCAATGCATTGCACACGTATCGACCGGGACGGACACGGACGGGACAGGATGGACTAGGCGGGCGCACTCCGGACTAATCGGGGGGATTTTTCCACCTGAGCGCTTAATGCATTGCATACGTATCGACCGGGACGGACACGGACGGGACAGGATGGACTAGGCGGGCGCACTCCGGACTCATAGGAAGGATTTTCCCACTTGAGCGCTCAATGCATTGCATACGTATCGACCGGGACGGACACGGACGGGACAGGATGGACTAGGCGGGCGCACTCCGGACTCATCGGGGGGATTTTCCCACCTGAGCGCTTAATGCATTGCACACGTATCGACCGGGACGGACACGGACGGGACAGGATGGACTAGGCGGGCGCACTCCGGACTAATCGGGGAGATTTTTCCACCTGAGCGCTTAATGCATTGCATACGTATCGACCGGGACGGACACGGACGGGACAGGATGGACTAGGCGGGCGCACTCCGCGCTCAGAGGGAGGATTTTTCCACTTGAGCGCTCAATGCATTGCATACGTATCGACCGGGACGGACACGGACGGGACAGGATGGACTAGGCGGGCGCACTCCGGACTAATCGGGGGGATTTTCCCACCTGAGCGCGCAATGCATTGCACACGTGCCGACCGGGAAGGACACGGACGGGACAGGATGGACTAGGCGGGCGCACTCCGGACTCATAGGGAGGATTTTTCCACTTGAGCGCTCAATGCATTGCACACGTATCGACCGGGACGGACACGGACGGGACAGAATGGACTAGGCGGGCGCACTCCGGACTAATCGGGGGGATTTTTCCACCTGAGCGCTTAATGCATTGCATACGTATCGACCGGGACGGACACGGACGGGACAGGATGGACTAGGCGGGCGCACTCCGGACTCATAGGGAGGATTTTTCCACTTGAGCGCTCAATGCATTGCATACGTATCGACCGGGACGGACACGGACGGGACAGGATGGACTAGGCGGGCGCACACCGGACTCATAGGAAGGATTTTCCCACTTGAGCGCTCAATGCATTGCATACGTATCGACCGGGACGGACACGGACGGGACAGGATGGACTAGGCGGGCGCACTCCGGACTCATAGGGAGGATTTTTCCACCTGAGCGCGCAATGCATTGCACACGTATCGACCGGGACGGACACGGACGGGACAGGATGGACTAGGCGGGCGCACTCCGGACTCATAGGGGGGATTTTTCCACCTGAGCGCTCAATGCATTGCATACGTATCGACCGGGACGGACACGGACGGGACAGGATGGACTAGGCGGGCGCACTCCGGACACATCGGGGGGATTTTTCCACCTGAGCGCGCAATGCATTGCACACGTATCGACCGGGAAGGACACGGACGGGACAGGATGGACTAGGCGGGCGCACTCCGGACTCATAGGGGGGATTTTTCCACCTGAGCGCGCAATGCATTGCACACGTATCGACCGGGAAGGACACGGACGGGACAGGATGGACTAGGCGGGCGCACTCCGGACTCATAGGGGGGATTTTTCCACCTGAGCGCGCAATGCATTGCACACGTATCGACCGGGACGGACACGGACGGGACAGGATGGACTAGGCGGGCGCACTCCGGACTCATAGGGGGGATTTTTCCACCTGAGCGCTCAATGCATTGCATACGTATCGACCGGGACGGACACGGACGGGACAGGATGGACTAGGCGGGCGCACTCCGGACTCATCGGGGGGATTTTTCCACCTGAGCGCTCAATGCATTGCACACGTATCGACCGGGACGGACACGGACGGGACAGGATGGACTAGGCGGGCGCACTCCGGACTCATAGGGGGGATTTTTCCACCTGAGCGCTCAATGCATTGCATACGTATCGACCGGGACGGACACGGACGGGACAGGATGGACTAGGCGGGCGCACTTCGGACTCATGTGGGGGATTTTTCCACCTGAGCGCGCAATGCATTGCACACGTATCGACCGGGACGGACACGGACGGAACAGGATGGACTAGGCGGGCGCACTCCGGACTCATCGGGGGGATTTTTCCACCTGAGCGCTTAATGCATTGCATACGTATCGACAGGACGGACACGGACGGGACAGGATGGACTAGGCGGGCGCACTTCGGACTCATCGGGGGGATTTTTCCACCTGAGCGCGCAATGCATTGCACACGTATCGACCGGGACGGACACGGACGGGACAGGATGGACTAGGCGGGCGCACTCCGGACTCATCGGGGGGATTTTCCCACCTGAGCGCTTAATGCATTGCATACGTATCGACGGGACGGACACGGACGGGACAGGATGGACTAGGCGGGCGCACTCCGGACTCATAGGGAGGATTTTTCCACTTGAGCGCTCAATGCATTGCATACGTATCGACCGGGACGGACACGGACGGGACAGGATGGACTAGGCGGGCGCACTCCGGACTCATCGGGGGGATTTTTCCACCTGAGCGCGCAATGCATTGCACACGTATCGACCGGGACGGACACGGACGGGACAGGATGGACTAGGCGGACGCACTCCGGACTCATTGGGGGGATTTTCCCACCTGAGCGCGCAATGCATTGCATACGTATCGACCGGGACGGACACGGACGGGACAGGATGGACTAGGCGGACGCACTCCGGACTCATTGGGGGGATTTTCCCACCTGAGCGCGCAATGCATTGCATACGTATCGACCGGGACGGACACGGACGCGACGCTCTTATGGAGGATCGCCTATCGCCCCCTTGTCTGAGTCGTTTGGCAAGAGCGTACGCGGAAGAAGAAGTCGTCTACAATGGCCGCCATCCTTCCGAAGTCAAAGATCCTCAACTATAACTCCCAGAGTTCATTTCTCACGAGTTCTGGAGCCAATTTTTTGGTTGCGGGTCAGCATAAACCGGCGCTGCTGATCCGTTGTCTACTCATCCGTGCCGGAATCGAAGCAAACCCTGGACCCCCTCGCCGGTTTCGATGGCCCTGCACCCAGTGTGGGACCTCAGCCGCTGCAGGGAGCGTTCAATGTAGCAAATGCAGGAAATGGACTCATGTGAAGAAATGCTCTGGTCTCAAGTCCTTCGAGGATGCGGACAGCTCATACGTGTGCCCTAACTGCGTCTCCGTACCGACATATCAACCTCTGCGCTCAAGTCCCGACTCTCTAAAGATGATCCAGTGGAATATAAATGGTTTTCGCAACAAATCAGCGGAACTAGAAGCTCTCGCACACCGCATGGGAGCTGACATTGTGGGACTTCAAGAGACTAAACTGGATCCCAATCAAGGACCACCGGTGGTTCGAGGCTACACATGCCTGAGAAATGACCGAACGAGTTCCGGAGGAGGTGTGGCCTTTCTGGTCAGAAACAACTTACAGTGCAGTGTGATCACTCCAGGAACCAGAGATGGTACGACGGAATGCATCTCTTTAGCTGTGGAAACGAAGGCTGGATCTGTGCACATTCACAATCTCTACTCTCCGCCTAGGTCCTCATGCCCACCCGCATACGAGCTGTCTATCGCCCAATTCCTGACATGCGGGAAACCCACAGTCGTCATGGGAGATCTCAATGCGCACAGTCCTCTATGGTCAGAGGGTGAAGAGGACCAACGTGGGCAGGACCTCGAGGAGGAGATAGCGCAGTCGAATTTTGTGATTCTCAATGATGCCCATCACCCTACTAGGAAGCCGACGTATGGAAGACCCTCGTCACCGGACCTCTCGCTGTGCTCACAGGACCTAGCATCGTCAGCAGTTTGGGACACTGTTAACACAGGCGCAAGTGACCATCTTCCTATCCTGATGGAGTTCAGAAGCGAGGCCATTATATCTTCGTCACCGAGGAACACTTTCGTGAACTTCAAAAAGGCGGATTGGCCCAAATTTCTGTCAGTGCTGGAACAACAATCGGCGGATTTCGACTTCCGGGCCACTCCACTGGAAATGGATCGATTTTTCGCATCGGCCGTAAGGACAGCAACGTCACAAGCTATCCCTAAGGGCAGACGTAAGGCTTTTATGCCGGGACTGGCGGACACCGCGAAGGACCTCATGTGAGAGAGACTCGATCAGAAGAACGGACCCGACCAGCACCAGAATCCCTGAGCTGAACAGAGAAATCGCTGATGAAGTGAGGAAGGACCGACAGCAGACATGGAGAACTTTCGTGGAAGGCATTGATCATCGTACAAACTCTTCGAAGCTATGGGCAACCATGAAGGCTCTGGATGGCCGTTCAGTGAAACCCAATCCCATCCAAATTTTGCATAGGGGCAAACCGTTGAAAAACAAGAATGCGGCCAACCTTTTATGCAAACAGTTCAGTTCGCCATGCCCTCATAAAAGCATGAAGTCGTCACGAAGGACCTTCCGATGGATCAAAAACTTTCCGAGAGAAGACGTTCCCATCATTTCGACAGCCCTCATCGACGCCGCCTTGAAGAAATGCAAGCCGTCTAGAGCGTTGGATACAAGTGGTGTGGCCCCTGTAATCCTCAAGCATTCAGGACCAATTTTTCGAGAGTGCCTTAGAGCCCTTTTCAACAGAACCCTGTCAACTGGACTGATCCCGGCGTCGTGGAAGGAGGCGAGAATTTTTCCACTCCTGAAGCCTGGTAAACCTGCAGAAGATCTGAACAGCTACAGGCCCATTTCGATCATTTCATCTATGGCACGCACTTTTGAAAGAACCATTCTTCCTACACTGGAGACGCACCTGCAAATCCCTGGATGGCAGAATGGTTTTCGGAAAGGTTTCCCCACAACCTCAGCGTTGGTCGAATTGACCGGATTCATCACGGATGGGTTAAATGAGAAGAGACCGCCTAGCCGCTCAATTATGGTTGCACTCGACTTGAAGAAAGCATATGACACTGTGGTTATATCCATCCTTTGTCAAAAGCTTGCCGAGTCATCCCTACCGAGAGGTTTAGCCCGATGGATTTCTAGCTACCTGAAAGGCAGAACAATACGGACAGAGTTTAGAGGCCAGATGTCGAAAGTAGGATTGGTGCGCTCCGGGGTACCGCAAGGTGCAGTTCTATCTCCGCTCCTGTTCTCATTCTACATAGCAGATCTCCCGGCACCCCCTCCAGAAACACGTCTAGTCGGATATGCGGATGACCTAACACTGGTGGCGTCACATCCAGATATTGAAACTTGCGAAAAGCGTCTGAACGAATATCTCCAGAAGCTAACAAAGGCTCTGGAAGATCTACATCTTCAACTGTCGTTGCAGAAGACCACTGTCTCTCTTCTAACAACACATTCTGCTCAAGCGAAATATGTACCGAAAGTGTTCATAAATGGGATGCAGATCACACACGAAAGAAATCCGACAATTCTCGGCTACCATTTCGACACTATGATGACGTGTCGACTACATGCGGAAGATGTTCGCAAGAAGACGGCTAAAAGAGCGACTCTCTTGAAAGCGTTGGCAGGAAGAAACTGGGGACAAAGCAAAGAGCTGCTCACACTGACCTACCGCGCCACCGGACAATCCGTGATGTCCTACGCTGCTCCAGCCTGGAGCCCGCTCATTGCGTCGACTCACTGGAATCGGTTACAAGCGTGTCAAAATGCAGCCTTGAGGACCGCGACGGGAAGCCTGGCGATGGCTGGCACTACCCACCTCAGCAATGAGACGGGAATCATGCCAGTCAAAGCTCATAACGAGATGTTGACGCTTCAATGTCGAACGGTTGCGGCACTTGATCCAGAACATCCCTCACACGACATGATGAAGAAATCGGAACCACCAAGACAGATCAGAAAGCATGTCAGAACGATCAAGCCAATATTGGTCAGGCCAGGAAACGCGGAAAGCATTCGCAAAGTAGTGCACAAAGAGTTTGTTAAGGAGTTCCTGGTTACTATGGACTCCCCCTTGCTAAGTGGACCGCCGCCGAAGATTGCTAAGGAGGAGGAGACTTTGCCAAGACCAAGTCGGGCAGCGCTATCTCAGCTCCGGAGCGGTTTCTATTCGAAGTCGCAATGGTATCTACATAAGATAGGAGCAGCAGATAATCCACTTTGTCCAGACTGCGGGCTTGAGGAAGACACAGTACCTCACATGTTCTCTTGCTCTGGAAGGACAACGCACCTCACAATAGAAGATCTCTGGCTCAAACCAGTGGAAGTAGCCCATTTCCTGTCACTTTAATTATGCAGTACTGTATTTGAAATGTAAAAAAAACGAATAAAAAATAAAAAAAAAGAAAAGAAAAAAAGAAAATAAAAAAATATATATAAAAATTCTAAAAAAGATTAAATAAAAAAAATCAAAAAAAAGAGGGTGGAAAAACGCCCCACTCAGGGATCCTCCAGAGAAGAGGATCCCAGCAATGTTGCTTCGATGACGTCGTCAATATGCCGGAAATTGGATCCAGGATCAGTGTGTATGGTGGATGATGGGCAACAACAACAACAACAACACGGACGGGACAGGATGGACTAGGCGGTCGCACTCCGGACTCATAGGGAGGATTTTTCCACCTGAGCGCAATGCATTGCACACGTATCGTCCGGGACGGACACGGACGGGACAGGATGGACTAGGCGGGCGCACTCCGGACTCATCGGGGGGATTTTTCCACCTGAGCGCTTAATGCATTGCATACGTATCGACCGGTGTGGCTGCAGCTAATTGACCGACTATGACGGGGGCCTTACCGATGGAAGCCTCCATTTCAAGAGACAGCCTCAGTAGAGCGGCGTTCTTGAGAATGGTTGGGAATTCATCGGCATTTAGATGTTATATTAAGGTAAATCTAGGAGTGGAAAAATACAGGCCAGCGAGACTAAAATGCTCGATTACTGTCATCCTGGATGGTTTTGAGCGCTTCAAGCGTCGTTGACGACATAGTAGGGCCGCGAGGGCCTTTTCATGCCGTTTTCTCGACCATGTTTGTGAGTAAGTATGCTGCATTTAAGATAGGTTACACCAGTTGGAAGGAATTCTCAGACAATAAGTGCGGACTGACCGCTGGTAATCAAGGCCACTGCCTGCGTACCGCTGCCTCTCGTCTCCGCGGGCGGATAGCGGCACCTGGGAAAAGTTGATCACACTAGGGGGCTGAGCTCTGATAAGCTCCAAAGCTGCGATCCGCCCGCAACTTTCCAGCGATCCACCCACGACCTGCCAGCGATCCGCCCGCACCTATTGTGTGAGTAGTTTCCTACTGTAGCTTATAGTAACCCTCAGATTAACGATAAGCGGTCCTGAGATCCGTGTTTAGCGCCCTGAACAATCCCCAGTTAAAAAATTCGAGATTTCCGAACAGCCTAAAAAAAATTTCCCTATGCGTACCACCACCTTTTCGCCAAGCAACGAAAACGCCCCTTCTGTGGAATTCCCGAGGGATAAGGTGTTTCGATTTGAACTACTTCCAACTACAAAATGGCATCGAGCGATCAAAGAGATTGAAATTACAATCGCTTCAAAAAAGGAGAATAAAAGCTGATTTTGTGATGATGTTTAAAATAATCACTTCTATAGACCCTACTCTGTTTTTTGGTACTACATTGACGAGGAGCAAAAGAGGAAAGAAAGCTCAGGCTCTATGTCTCAGTCGCAAAATCGAACTTAAGATCGAATTTTTTTCGCATATAGAACTGCAAGGGAGTTCAAATCACTACTAAGTGAGAACGGAAACATTATTCTTACGTCTCTGCAGGTTTTTAAAAATCTTATAACGAAACGAGTCTAATCAGATATTTCAGCATCCAAAGCCCTAATGTCCTGCTGCCAGATCATTTTCTCTGTTTATTTTTATGTATTGATCACGTGTGATTTCATCCACGTCTTTGAATAAATAAATTTAGTAAATTTCGAGCACAGTTTAATTATGTACTGTCGCATACCTACAACTCGGCAAACAGGGTTTTTGAAATCGTCGGGGTGTGGGTTAAACAGTTCCTTGTCAGTTCTGGGAATGATCTATGCACCAAATACTCACCGAACGAAATGTTACATGGAATTAGTTTCGCTCAGTTTCGGAACTACCCTTCGATGAGAGTTTCGCAGCTTTTCAAGACACCGTCGTAAACATTCATTCACATGTAGAGTAGCAGAGTAGCTTTTTAGGAACGTGGTCCCATGAAGAATGTGGCGTGACCTACCGTTTCTTTATCTACTTCAGTTCTTTTAGATAAGTCATCCATGCATCGAGCTGTGAACCACCTCTGGAATGATTTGTTCTGTTACTTTCGCATACTCGCTAACGGGTGGTCGTCTTGTGGCGCCAGACAGTGAGAAGGGCGGGCAGATCAGTGGGAAGGGCTAGGCAGCGCTAATGATTGCAAAAGTGACCTCAACCAATAGGTGTGACAGCCTTTCCCACTGATCTGCCCGCCCTCCTCACAGTCTGGCGCCACGAGACGACCACCCCTCGCTAACTATCAGGTATAGTCGACAGCAATCGAAGTAGGACCTGGCGAAGTTGCGGACTCGTACCGTAGTTTGTTAGTGATATCACTCATTTTTCCGAAACAGCTGTGATACATCGGCGAGTCTGTTTTCACCGATATGACTACATCTGTGGAACCAATGAAAACAGGTGAAAATGTGAGACTGGAAACAAAACCTTACCGACCAATCTGTCATTTCGAAAAATATGAGTGATAACACAATCAGACTACAGTAAAACCCAGCTTGCTCGGATGAGTCCGGGCAGAGTAAGTTGCGGAGCGGTCGGTCATGGCAAAATATAACAGTTGCTGAGTTGAATACAAAGCGTAAGTGCCAGGCGGGAATCGAACCCGCATTGCATCGCTTACCGGGCGAGAGTTACCATTACACTACCGACACCCCGCTCTGCTTTCCTCAGCTATTCACACATGAACTGTGTGGGTACAACAGCAATCATCCGTTAACGGGTATGATCTCGTGAGCACAAATTGGCATTAAATCCAGTTAAAGGCACAGTCCAAGTTCAGGGACGAAATCAGAGATTTCCCCATAAATGAGAAGAAGACCCAGTTTATAGTTTTCAATATATAATGGAAGCTCTAGTACCCAACACAACAGCCACGTTAAAGAAACCGCAGAAAAATCAGTGAAAACTGCTTTTCCGGACCGTTTCGCCCTCGTTTTCGGACCCCATTTACCCAAGCAACGTTTGAGGAGGGAAGAGTCGATTGCTACGAATCGCTGTGTCGGGCCGTGATCTCTCAATCAGATCCCGTTCATCTTTCTTTCATCTGATTTTTAAGGGAGAAAAGGTTGACCGATATGTGCAGAAAAATGTTGGCCGAATATGAAATGAAATCAATGAGATAGATACCTTGCCGTCTCGAACGGCTACGATGGGAAACGGACACAGCAAAACGAGAATAATTTATTACAATTAATGGAAATAGAAATTTACAAAACTAATGGAATTGGTCAGATCTTATGAGCGGCAACCGAACGAACCCGAAGAGTGGGGTTTAGGAGACGAGCACGCACACGAACCCTAAATGAATTGCGAGCGCTAGGATTCCCTCCTTACCTAGACTTCCAGAATTCCCCCAGAATTCCACAGGATTTCAATGGCCACAGAGGCCTGAGTAGAGGTTTGGAGAGGGTCACGGAGACCAGGGGCGGCATGCACGTACGCGGCGGGTTAGGTTGGGGTTAGGCAGGGTTTGGAGCGTCGCCGCGTTTGATGATAGCAGCGCGAGGGCCAAAAGAGGGTTAGGCTAGCACTGAAAAATCGCTCCCTCGCAAACCCTACATAGGAGGGTGGGGCAGCCGAAACCCCGTTGAGACCCCAACTATTGATTATCTCCAGCACTCGCACAACAATGATCAAACTCATCGATGCTCCAAACCCTGCCTAACCCCATCCTAACCCGCAGCGTACGTGCATGCCGCCCCAGGGGTCAGGGTCTCTCTACACACGGAGGGAGGAGCACGGACGAGATTTATTGCTGACGCGACGCGCGCGGCGGAGTTTCTATCCCCAGAACTAGAGCGCGTCTGCCAAAGGTGGGTTTTTTAATGACATTTCATGTTTTGATTGATTCTCATATGACTTTTTCTATATGTTCACCGATCGTTTCTCTCATTATCCTATTCTGCACACTCATTTCAATAAATTTTGTTTGTATTCGTGCCGTTGAAAGTGTAATACATATTAAGTTAAATCGAGCATCATTTTAGATGCAGTGATGGGATCGCAGCCGCCGAAAACCAGTACAAGTTATTGAAATGAGTACGCAGGATAAGATAATGAGAAGAACAACCAGTGAACATAAAGAAAAAGTCATCTGGGAATCAATCAAAAAATTAAATGCCATTGAAACTCGCGAGCCTTCGGCAAACGCGCTCTAGTGATGGGGATAGAACTTCCGTCGCGCGCGTCGCGTCAGCAATAAATCTCGTCCGTGCTCCTCCCTCCGTGTGTAGAGAGACCCTGACCCGAGACCAGCAAGAACGAGGAATAGGGCACGGGTACAGAGAAAGAAGAATGAAGTTCTCGAGCGCCTCTCTGATGCCTTTTATGTCGGCGGCCACGCCACCTCCCGCATGATCAACGACTATGACGCGATAATCGATTTGACCTATAGTGGTCTGCACTTGAGCGCCGCCCTACCTTCCACCGAGCTCTCCGGATCCCTTCCTAACATGCCTCCCCGGTAGTATGTCGATGCCCTCATCGACCGTTCTGGTAAAATCTCCGGCAGTTTTGTCTGCGGAGCCCTACGACGGATGCAATCACACAAGTGCTTGGCTGCAGCTACCCCCGCATATGCCTTATAGAACTGCAATGAAGCTTCCGAAGCCCCTGCCTCGATGTAGATTTTTCCGTCCTTGACTATACTACTGGCCGTCAACGTGATCTGCCTGGATCCTGCGAATTTCAGTAGGGTCGCGTCCACCGTCTGCCATAGTTTACGAATCGCGCCCCATTTTCCAATGTTTTGCGAGGAGATCGGCGTCCAAGCGGTCACAATGTAGCCACCCTCGTCCAGGTGCTTTATCGCGCACTTGATGGTTTCCTCCATGACGCCACGATCGACCCTGTCCTGCACTGGGTACACGATCACCCAGGTTCCGAACGAAAGCCAGTTTTCCAAGGCTTGCCTCAGCTGCGCAAATGATGTGGTGACCTTGGTGATCACCCCTCCTTTAGACCCATCTTTCTCCATCAGATGAGCTGACTCTGGGGCTGCGAACTCCACCGGTCCCTGCTTACGCTGCCGAGCTGACTTGCTCTGCTCCGACAGATCCTCTTTCAGCTTTCCGAAGGCTATCGCATAGAAGTCCAAGATGCAGTTGTCTTCAATTGGCGGATGCTTCGTGATTCCACTGTTCACGCAGACGAATTCTGTCCATTCGGTGCAGACATTATACGCAAGTTTCAGGATGCACCTCAATGCATCTACATCCAAACTGACGACGTGCTCTCGATGCATCCGAATCTTGTCAGCCAGAGTCGCCTCCTTTCTGATGAATATCGACGATACTTTCCACGCTGACCAAATGTCTTTGAACGGCTTCACTTGCATACGCTCCTGGGAACGGTACTCCTTCAATATCTACCAGCGTGGTGATCTTGAAGCATTCATCGAGACACTCGTACCGTAGATGTCCTCTTTCCGACACATTCGAAATCCTCGCACCTCTGAAACAGTCAGACTTCATTGCACAAACTCTTATTTTGGGTTTTCTCCCCCTTTTTCCTCTCACATGCTCAGCGTCTACACTCGTGTCAGAGATTGTGGATGGAACTATTCTTAACGCATCGAACTGAATTCTCGTAGGTTCATTGTTTCCGCCAATCCTTGTCACTAGTGCGGAATTGTCGCTTGCCTCCAACACTCTAAACGGACCTGCCCATTCACGCGTCAATTTAGGATGCGTCTTTCCCGTTTTCTACTTGGGGGACCTTACATACACTCTATCTCCCACCTTGCAAAACACCTTTTTCCCTACACCGTTCTCTTTATCATACTGCCTCTTCATCTGTTCTCTCACCCGTTCATTGTATTCGCGCACTCTTTCGTGAATTTCCGCTACTGCTTGCAGTATCTCACATTTATACTCGTCGAGAGCTTTATCCATAGCGTACCACGAAACGCCCCCGTTTGGAACTATCTCAGAGGGGAAAACCGGATCAATTCCATGAAGAATGAAATAGGGACTCTCCCCTGTTGCACTGTGCGGCATCATGTTGTACGCCATCATACAAAATGAAATCCGAGAATCCCATTCTGTTGGAATTACCGTTGACCTCCTTAGCATGGCCACTATCGTACCATTGAGTCTTTCCGTTAGGCCATTTTCTCGCGGGTTATAACCCTTGGTTGTCAGCTGAGAAATGTGCATGATTTTCGTAATCTCCTCAATGACTCTATTCACGAACTCAACACCCTTATCTGATAATATGGCCGTCGGCCATCTGCAACCTTCAGCGATCCATTTCACAAACACTGCCCGGGCGATGCTTTCCGCTGATTTGTCGGGTACCGGATACGCTGCCGCATACTTTGAAAAATGATCAATTACGGTGACCGCGTATCTGTTCCCCTTTTTGGTGGGTCCCAACTCCAAGACATCTACGCCTATCATCTCAAATGGTCTCGATGTTATGATCGGCTTTAGTGGCGGGATCATTCGCTGCCTGGGGTTACTCACAAAGCATTTTTGGCATTCTTTCGACCACTTATGGATGTCTTGTGCCATTCCCGACCAATATACTTCCTTCCGTAACCTACCCAAGACCTTTTGCGCACTAAAATGGCCTGCGAATATCCCCGAATGAGCCTCATGAAACAGCACGTACCTTTTTGTTTTCGGTACCACGAGTACTGCCTGCCCACTTTCCAGGTACATTCTCAGTTCGCCGTTCTCGATGCTGAAATCTGCAGCTCCCACTAGTCGCTTTTCCCCTGCCAATCTCACTAGCTGGTCTAACCCCTTGTTCTCAATCATTTGAATGACTTGCCCAATCTGATCGTCTTTTCTGAGCTCCGTCAACCAGTTTGACTCCTGCTCAGTTTTTATTACATTCACTACTGCTTCATTAAGTCCCTCTAGCGATGCTACCGTACCAGCTGTTAGAATACCCCTATTGAGGGCGTCCGTGACTACATTCGCTCGTCCCTTGACATAACGGATTTCCAGGTTATATCTCTGCAGCTCCAGAGACCACCGAAGAACACGAGCCGAGACGTTACAACGCTTAAACAGTGCCGTCAGGGGCTGATGGTCGGTCATGATCACCGTCGGAAGACCATAAATGAACAAGTGAAAACGCCTCACGGCGAATACCAATGCCAGAGCTTCCAGGTCCGTGACATGATATCTGCGCTCGGCTTTACTCAAACTTTTGGATGCAAAGAACACTGGATGCATACTTTTGTCCTCCCCCTCCTGATATAGGACTGCGCCTAACCCATACGTTGATGCATCGGTGCAAATTACAAAAGGCCGACTGCCATCTCGCGCCGCCTCTATATCCGGCTGCTTGAGTACCGGGGCTTCGTGATCATTCTTTTTACACAATGAAACGCATCTTGGTGCTCCTTTTCCCATGCCCATTTTGTTTTCGAAGACGTTAAACTGAACAGTTAGACGTTAAACTTTGAAAAGCCTAGGCAGAATTTCCGATAGGATGAGGCCATCCCAAGAAATGTACGCAAATCTTTCGCAGTACGAGGTACGGGATATTCGTTTATGGCGCTCAATTTCTCTGGGTCCATGTGGACACCATCACCATCTATCCTATGTCCGAGGAACGCTACTTTCCGCTTCATCAAATCACATTTTATGTGCTTTTAGTCGGAGGCCAGTCTTTTGCATTTTCTCGAGAACTCTTCCCAATAGTTCGATGTGACTTCCCATCGTGTCTGTGGCTATCATTATGTCATCAGTGTAGCAAAATACATTTCTCCCCAACAGATCCCCTAGGACACTATCCATCAGTCTCTGGAACACAGGGGGGCTTATGCTCGGCCCAAATGGCGTGAGGCGAAATCGGAAAAGCCCCTCTGGTGTTACAAAGGCCGACTTCTCCTTTGCCTCTTCCGCTAGTGGGACCTGCCAATATCCACTGCACAAATCTAGTGTCAAGAAAAACTTCTTTCCGGACAGACTGTAAAATTGACTCGATGTTGGGCAGCGGATACGCATCCAATTTGATGCGCTTATTAAGCTCCCTGTAATCTTGAATAGAACCATCCTTTTTTTCAACTAGTACGATAGGGAACGCCCAATCTGACCTACTACGTTCTATCACTTTCCTTAGAATCAAATCTGATAAAAGCTCTTTCAACTTAGGCCTTATTCCCAACGGGACCGGTCTTGATTTCATCTTGATTGGAAGGCTGTCTCCTGTATCGATAGTCATGTGAACTAACTCCGTTTGGCTAAGCTCCCTATCCGCAATCGAAAAGGCATTTGAATATTTCTTCAAGACCTCCTCGAGTTCAGCAGATAGATATTCGGTTTCCATGTTTGCCATTATCAATTCGCGCAGCTTTTCTAGCCTTTCGTCCTCCGAAATATCACATATGGCTTCACTAGACATAAGAGGATTCAACTCCTCCCAACGTTCGTGCCATTTTTCCGTTCCCCAGTACCCTACGTTATCGCCTTCTTTCAATAACATGGGCTCATCACTATTATTGTAAACTGGCATAGCTGCTCTCTGCTCCTGAATTCTGTACACACCAGCTTCCATTCCTGTCCGATTAGGCCAAATTACACACTCCGAGTTTTCCTCCAGTTCACCCTCACACTGAACCTGCACTACGGTAGACTCTCTTGGCGGAATGTAAATTCTACCTACCACGGCTACCTTACTGCTGGCTCTTTCCTCCTCTGAACCTTCTCTTTCCATTACTGCCTTTTTCCTTATAGACAAAATTACTCCCAACCTTTCGAGTGCATTCGTCCCTATTATCACTTCATCTTCCTCGTTTGCGCTGATATGAAAAGCTATTCTGCTGGACTCTCCCCCTTCCAGCTCTGCCTCCATGTACACTGCGCCCAGAAAAGTCATTTTACCTCCTGAAGCATCAAAGACGGGTGTTAAAGGCAGTGATCGCGATGAAAAACGTTATCGAAAAAACTACAAAAATCAGCTTAGATCAAAAACAGCTCAAAAACTATGAAGGTAGCGCTGTGAAAAACTGGTTAGATTCAGAGTTATTAAGACCCTAAATTTCCAGTTCGTGCACACGCGCACAGAAAGATCACAGTCTCATGCCAAGCAGTCGAAAATCATCGACACTCGGAGGAAGAAATATATGCAAATTTACCTAATAAAACAGTTGAACAATGAAAGCAAGCCCTTCAGTCAATGTTTTTGACTAGATGTGTACATAAATCCGAAGGTTCATTGATTGAAATTCAATTTCAAGCCAGCTGATGTTCTTGATACTAGAGATCACCGATGCCGATGATGTGGGGCATGCTCGTCCACCATCAAAAGGCAAGAAAGTTCAGGCTTCAAATTTGGCTCAGAACAGCGTTTTTTCGCGATTTTTTCTTATAGGTTCTACTACTCTATACCCAGAAAAGGGTTTAGAGTGTAAAATAAGACGAGCATATTTGAGCGCGACCACTGCCTTTAAATCAGACTTGCTCACAACCGTCAACGAATCCACATCGAACCCTTCATCTTGGGCCTTCACCAGAATCTTTGCGGGCACAATGCTGATCATGGACCCTGTGTCTAACAAAGCGGGAAACTCATGTCCCACCATCTTCAACGTAGTCAAAATTCTTCTACCCACTAAATCAGTCTCCACCGATCCTTTCTGTCTAGTTGTCAAACCTAGGCTACGGACCTGGCTCAGAATGCTTGACAATGTTCCAGAATTCTGGACCCTTTCCGATTCTCCAAGTCCAATTTGGTTCACCATAGTCGATCGACGAGGACACTCAGTGCTGATATGGCCATATTGCGAGCAATTGTAATACTTTTTGTTAGCGTTAGTGGTGCTACATCGAGAAGGCCTCTCTGCATGTGGGGCTCCATTGCTATTCTCCCTAAAGCTGCGGCTTGCTTCCACTCTTACGTCATTACGAGCGGGGGTCCTATTCGAATTTGCATTGTCATTTCTGCTCACACTGGAAGTGGCTCCTTCCCTCAAGTTGTTATCCGCCCTACTATGATAATAGGTGGCTCTAGTTCGCCAGTTTGAAGATTTCTCCCGTTCGAATCGCCAAGTAGAAGCTTTCTTCCAGTTAGCGCTAAACATGCGCTTCGACTGCTCAATACTTAGAGCTAATTGTTTCACTTCCTCATAGGCTCGCCTCGCCTCTACCTTGTGCAAGGCTCCTATCAGTTGAAAATGTTCGGGCCAGCTAGCCAAATTATCCAGGAGAATTCGTGCGTATTCTAACGATCTATCCTCTACAGTGAAACTAGAATTAGCCTCCTTTCCCAGTCTTTCTAGTACCACACAAAATTCAGAGACTTCCTGATTTGGTCTTATCGACAAGTTCCTCAACTCAGTCAATGCTCTCAACCTCCTAGCTGCTGAATCATTAGCCAAAAAATCAGACATTTCCTTTATGACGCTTTCAAATCCCCTCTCTTTAACATCTACAGGGAGAGCATTGAAAATGTTATTCGCCCTTCCCCCTAGGTGGTCATCAGCCAAGATATCAACCAAGGTAGCCTCACAACTTATCACTCTCTCGTACGTCCTCCTGAATCGCTTCACAAACTCTTTGAAATTTTCATTTTTATCTCCTTTGAAAACCCCTGGGCTTACACATGCCATTGAACCCAAATAAGTAAGAAGGGTGCCTTGATCGTCGATCGCCGGAATCGTTGTTGCCGGTGTCGCCGAACGCCTCGAGACTTGCGCATAGTGCCGACCAGTCGAATGCATTTCCTGTAACAAATATTGTTGACCTCTGTTGAAATTGTTCCCACTGAAGCTTGATGACGCCATCCTACCTTCCTCCGGAACTTCTTCCCTCGACCTCGTCTGCTTCAGGGCTGCCAGATTCTCTTTCACCTGAAACACGTCGGTATTTAACATGTCACAAATTTCGGACAGCAAATCCCCATCTCTCTCCATTGTGTGAATGTATCTAGTCCACTCATCTACCGACTCTATACCCCTTTGCTCCGTAATGAGCGAGACATCCTTGAGAATCTCCAAGGGCATGGCCACTCCCTGCTGAATTTTCCCCCAACCTACTTCCACCTGAAGAATTTTATCCCCCATCTCCTTCTCAACTTCATTCCTCCTAGCCTTGGTCAATTTGGATTCACGTAGAATTTCTCCCACTTTCTTTTCCATTTCATATAGTAGTCTAATAGTTTCTGATTCCCTTTCCAAACCCTGTTGAAGATTAGTTCCTCCTCCATTGCTCACCTGAGAATTATCCACCTCCATCGTGTTTTCTTCATCATCACGGACGACACCATCACCGACGACACCCATCGATCTGGAATTCGATGGATTAATATCCTCTCGCGCTATAACCATATCGATTCACTTAACGGTCACTTCCCAATGAGTTACCGTAAGTCAGGGGTGTCAGTTTCCTGCTTGCTGACACACCTTACACAATGAACTGGCACCCCTGCTTTACGGTGTCAGCGATCACACAGAACAACGGAACGGATACAAGCGATTGGTGAGAACACGGGTGCAGTGAATGAATGAGAATTGAGTCCCAAAAGTGAAGCGAGTAATGTGAAATTTGAACCAAAGTATGAGTGGCTCAGGACTAGTATGGGCCCATGAGGATAAGTCAAGCGCGCGAACTAACCCCCTCAATGCGTGGACCAAACCGAAGAAATCGATACCCGACCCGGCAAACTATCTACTCAAAGTCGTTTTTGTTCGGCCCCATGTTGGCCGAATATGAATTAAAATCAATGAGATAGATACCTTGCCGTCTCGATCGGCTACCATGGGAAACGGACACAGCAAAACGAGAATAATTTATTACAATTAATGGAAATAAAAATTTACAAAACTAATGGAATTGGTCAGATCTTATGAGCGGCAACCGAACGAACCCGGAGAGTGGGGTTTAGGAGACGAGCACGCACACGTACTCTAAATGAATTGCGAGCGCTAGGATTCCCTCCTTACCTAGACTTTCAAAATTCCCTCAGAATTCCACAGGATTTCAATGGCCACAGAGGCCTGAGGTTTGGAGAGGGTCACGGAGACCAGCAAGAACGAGGAATAGGGCACGGGCACAGAGAAAGAAAAAGGAAGTTCTCGAGCGCCTCTCTGATGCCTTTTATGTCGGCGGCCACGCCACCTCCCGCATGATCAACGACTACGACGCGATAATCGATTTGACCTATAGTGGTCTGCGCTTGAGCGCCGGCCTACCTTCCACCGAGCTCTCCGGATCCCTTCCTAACAAATAACATATCCCGTAATCATATTATATATTTCATCAACTTCCACGAGTGCGAGTATGGAGCCTCGGGGGTCCTATCAGCTCCTAAACAAATCATACGTATCGATCAAACGAGTTCAGACAGGTGATTGCAGGTAAACATGTTTTGCCACCTCAACAGGCATGTTTTAGGAACCGATCGGACCCCCGAAGCTATATACCGCTATTCAACTTCCACTCATTTGTACTATATCAATTGCTGATCAATTACTTTATTTTCTCTTTTGGTGAACGGAAGCAACAAAGGATCGACACAAAGGCCAACCCCCGAACCCCGAATGACGTTTTCTACTCGCAAAAAAACTCAATTTCGGTTCAATTTCACAACTGAAAACTTCGTGAATGGCCTTATCAAGATCCATTTGATTGACATTACACAAAAACAGAAGCTTTTAAAGGCAGTGTTGGCGATGAAATGAATAGGCGTTCATTAAAAACACTGTTCGCGATAAAAATCGCTTTTCTGTTTTATTGCCTGTCTTGAAACCGGTCCCATTCTGATTCCAATGATGCTTCTAAAATCGTACAAGACCCTCTGGAAATGGAGTTATGGTCCCTCAAAATTTGAGCTAGGTAAGCATGGTGGACGAGTTGTCCGAGGCTTGTAACTTCCGTCTTTTGCAGCCAATGTATGCGTGCTGAACTGAGTAAAGAGAGAAGTTGAGAATGAAGGGAAGATTTCAAGGAAGATTCACGATTTCGAGTGTTCCTTTGTTCACGTCGAGGGGCGGAAAGGGGCGGGACTTTCCCACAGCGGCGGGGTTTGCCCACTTTTCTAAGCAATTTTGCGGCTCCTGGTAGCTTTTCTTCCCGTTTTTTCGACACTGTTCTGCTTCTGAGAGCCACGAGAAGCGTTTGTCATGAAAAATTAGAGGATGAAGTTTATCGCGAACAGTGCCTTCAAAGGAATATGCGGCGTTCAACTGTTCATCATCTCCAACTGCTGATAATGGTAGAGGACATTGTAGCTTGTTCCAGCCAGCGAAAGAGCTTGAAGGCAGTGTTCACGATGAGAAATCTTTAGTTTTTTTTTCACAGAAAGAGTTTTGGGACCTACCGAAGAAAACGGTAAAGAGAGAATCACGAAAAACCATCGGGAAAGGGGTGAAAATCGCGTGGGCCTATCAACCCATTGGGCCACCCTGCTTCCCGAACTAATAATTTCTGAAGAGGCTTGAACACGTAAACATCTGGTCAGCAAAGGTAATGGCTTCGATAGGTAGCAGTGGGTATGGTGGATCACGTTAACACATGGAAAGACTTCATTCCTTCACACCGGTCAGGCCTTACAGTCTCAGAAACATGACGTCACACAAGAGCTCCTGCATAGGCGTGAAAAAGTGCTTTCTCGTCACTTTCTGCGATTTTCCTGACGCTGTTGTCACAGTAAGCTCTTGACCTTTCACAATATGTAAAAAGCTGAACATCCAGGATTTATCGTGAACACTGCCTTTGAAGGCAGTGTTCACGATAGATTTCGCTTTCGATATCTCCACGATTTACGGCAAGGCAGGACGGTCACCGCCTCCATCTACACCGATCAGCTCGAGAAACTAGCCGCCGCCATCCGAGAAAAGCGTCCCCGAAGGGCCTCGGTCCACCTGCTGCACGACAACCCGCGCCTCCACGTGGCGAAGGAGAGCCAGCAGAAGTTGGCGACGCTCAGCTGGGAGACGGTTGCCCATCCGCCGTATTCCCCGGACCTCGCCCTTTCCGACTACCACTTGCTCCGCCCGCTGAAGCACCATTTGGCCGGAAGAAAATTCACCAACTACGACAACCTCAGATCCGACATCGCGGAGTTCTTCGAGTCGCAGCCCCCGGAATTCTGGGCGAAGGGCATCGGCGACCTGCCGAATCGATGGGCCGCTGTTGTGAATAATTTTGGTGATCATATTGTTGATTAGACTTGTTTTTCAATAAAGTTGAAAAAAATTAAAAATGATAAAATTTTCGGACAAGATATATTGGACAACCTGGTACTTGTTTGCGATATAACAAGCAATGGAACCACGTTTCGTACTGAGACGTTCGCCGTTGTCTACAGGACGTCAATCGGCCCAGAACGAGTCACCGCCGGCGAACAAGCAGCTCTACGCGGGGCCGTCCCGGTGTGCTGTTGAGCAGGAGGCGACGGGCTGTTGAACAGCTCAACGACCAGCAATCCCGCCGACTGCTAAAAATTGACGCAGACCGAGTCGTTGTCCACAGGACGACAATTTGGGATGTCTACGGCGGTGCAGGTCGATGGGCTGTTCTACAGAACATTCGCGGGAGGGGCGGTGGCAGCGTCCACCAATCGATGTATCACTTAGATTGTGCCGTCCGAGTTCTCGTTTTTGGTTAAATAAGATTTGCAATTCGCTTTCTTTTTTGATGATGCTGTAGACTTCTATGGTGATTCTTCTCTTTTTTAATTATGTGAGATCTGTGAGTCGTTTTTTAATAACGTCTTTCCGTGGAAGGGATGTTGGTGACATGCCGAGAGGTGCACCTCGCGGAGTTCCCCGTGACGGACCCGAAGGTTTCCGTGGTTTACGGAGCTTCCAACAACTGCCTTTGTAGGCAGATTTCGGGTTTTTCCATCCGTTTACGTGCGTCATTTGCGTCGTTTTTAGTTGTTTGTCAGGAATCTCTGATCATTCGGTGGTGTTTATACTGATTCCCATCCATGTTGTCAATACACGAGGAAAGGTAAATGTAGCGAGAAGAAAAAATTGTAGATTTGAAAAATAAGCGTAGTTAGCCGATATCACCTTTTCTGGTAAACAAGGGAAGCCATTTTAGCGTAGTCCGGGATCAGCGAAATGGAGTACCTTGCCAGCTCAAAAATTTGCCGCATTCAATGCGCGTTGAATATGTATCCAACTCGAGTGACCACACCCATTGAAAGGGTGTATTGCAGGGACACAAGCTCCAAATAGCAGCACGTGCTGCAAAATTTCACCGTAGGAGCACGTGTTGCTAAATTTAACCGCAGTAGCACGTGCTGCAAGCTAGTCCAGCGTTATCGTACCAGCACATCGGCACGCGACGCGGCCGGCGCACGGACATGCAACTCGGCCAGCTCGCCGAGTACCATCTGGGGCCGCGACTGGTTGGACGAGGTCTCCAGCCGCTGGGCAAGCAAAGCACCGCAAACTCGTGTAATTGAACCAGCGAGGCTGCCGGCACTTGCGTCCCACCTCAAGAGTGTGTCGTATTCTTTCCTTTTTTGGGAAATCCTTTTTTCATTGAGTTGAATGTGTATCATGCACGCATTGAAAGTTTTGTTTGTTGGGGTACGTGCTGTAATTTGAAACACAATAAGAGCACCTGCTTTCCTAGCAGCACTGTGCTCCTAACCGCCTTATCTTCGAGTTGAATGCATATTCGGCGTGCATTGAATGCGGCGATAATCTGGGAGGATGTTCTTGCCACTAGAAGCGAAAAATGTGAGTGACACCGGCATAATCTTAGCCTGCCTAGACTCACTCTGAAAGGAGTTATGAGCGTTTTCAAAGCTTCGCGGCAAGGTAAGGTACCCACTATGGAATTTTCAAGGTGCTATTTTATTTCATAAAATTAATGCGTTTTTTCGAGGGTACAATAGGTACAAAAATCAGAGAAAAAACTGCTAGAACGTTTTCCAGAGTGATTCTAGACAGCTGCAAAGGGCATATTTGGACTCTACGTCCGAAATTGGTTCTAGAAAAGTACATTTTATTTGGAATGGTTAGTATGACTTATAGTAGTTCCCTTGTAAGCAGTAGTGTTGGACGTAAGGACGTCATTATTAAAATAATGTAATGTCGGCATAGATCCTAATGCGACTTTGCGTTTACTATTGAAGGTTGGCGCAAACTCGGTGCCATATGCTACTACGTAGGTGCACCGAGTTTGCGCCAACCTCCAAAGAGGACGAAAAGTCTCATTAGGATCCACCCAATGTTAGTTTTCGCCTAGAAAATTTGATTAAGAGGGTCCAATTTCTCTGTACCGGTTAGATTGGAACCAAAATAAAGAAAATCGAGCCTCCTTATCAAGTTTCAAAAAGAGCCATTCCGCTGGTTTAAAGACACAGTCCAACCTCGGAACCGAGTTTTCGTTTTTCTGCCGATCTTGGAGAAAATGTTACGCTGATCACAATGGTGTCTCTATAATCGCTCAGAACTCACTACGAACGGAGTTACGGCTCCTCAAAAGTCTCAATTCTGAACGGCTAGAAGTTTGCGGACGAGTTGTCTTTAGCCTGTATTTTCCCGTTATTCGCAGCCATCGTTCTGACGCAGCCCACAATATAAAGCCAGACCAAAAACAAATCGAAAGACATAGGTTTTGAATAAAATCTCTTCCCTATTGAGGTCGGAAACCTGGCAGTGGGCGTTACCCACTTTTTCTTTTGAGGGGGCGTGGCCGACTTTTTCCTGGCTTTTTCTCGCTCATTTGAGCGAATCGAGATTTTGCGCTTGGCAGGGTTGCTATAGACGGCGACCGGACCATAATGTCGAAAATTACCTCTGAGGTTGGACTGTGCCTTTAAAGGCAGTGTCCACGAGAAAAAAATGTCTTTTTTGGCGGAGATCGGCAGCTGCGGGGCCTAGCGCAACCCTAACGTTGAAAAAACTAAGAAAAATGAGCTCGGAACGGTCCCCTACGGCCTCAAAGTTGGACACCCGTCAGCTCGTCACACCCCAGATGCACTTTCCACGCCCACCGACGTGAACAAAAGAATGCTCGAGATTGTGAGATGAGCGATGGTTTCCGATCATTAGCCCCGTTCTTCACTTCATTCTCAAATTCTCTCTTTACTCAGGTAAGCTCGCATACATCGGCTGCAAAAGAAGGGAGTTACAAGCCTCGAACAACTCGTCCACCATGCTTTTCTAGCTCAATTTTTGAGGGACCATAACTCCGTTCCTAGAAGGTCTTGTACGATTCCAAAAACAGCATTGGAATCGGCATGGGACCGTCTTCAAGATAGGTGGAAAAGCAGAAAAACGATTCTTGTAATATGAACACTGCCTTTAAGGGGTGACGTCATAGGGCGGCTGATGCTTCAGTAGGATGGTAATATCAGGTCTACGGGATGTTGATAGGATGTGAACGCGGATTCGGGGATGGAGATCCTCCTCCGATGGGATGTCTACACGAAAAGCGTTTCCGCGGATAGGTTGTCTACGGCACCAAGGAGGGGGGGCGACGGGCAGTTCTCGAAGGGCGATCCCTGCCCTTTTTGGATGTCTACAGGGAGCATTGCGTGAGGTGACATCTCATTCGTGTCCTGTGGACAACGGCGAACGTCTGAGGTATTATAGGAATTCACAGAGCTCCCAATTGTAATATAGAAAAATCAATCCAATTGTGCAAAGCGATAAACGACTTTTGTTCCTGCCATGCTCCATGCATTGTTCTAGGAGACTTCAATATTCCCAATTTGAACGTACGGGTTGATAGACTGGCAAATTCCTTCCGTGACACTTTTGAGACGCATGAGCTTTGGCAGTTAGTGCCGAGATGTACTAGAGGCGACTCACTTTTGGATCTAGTATTATGTAACAAATCTGATTTTGTTCTAGAAATCGATGTCAAAGCCCCGATTGGTAGTAGTGATCATGCCACCGTACCATTCACTCTTGCCGTAGGGAATACAGCAGAACTACGACTGTTAACTAAAGATTTTAGAAGAGCCAATTTTGAGAGAATCTTTGAATAATCGACCACGCTGGACTCGATCCTCGTATTCTCCTGACTCATACCTTGCAAAAATGTAGACTTCCAGCGCGACCGCACCTAAAATCAAAACCTTACTTCAGCTAAGTTTTTCAAAAACGCAGGCAACTTCATGTGATCAGTCAAGAAAATCCTCGTCCGTGATCTATTTCAATGTTAATGTCTTGTTTTTTTTTGAAATAGTTGCTCTTCTTCAAATTATACATCTTTTGGAATATTTTGTTCCTTTTGATTCAATTTCAAAAACAGACAATTAACACTTCTGGGAGGAGGTCCGAGAAAATCATCAAACATTTGACCTATTAACGCTTCTGGGAGGGCGGCTGAGAAAATCGCCAAAAGTTTGCTTCTAGAGGGGGGGGGTCTGAGAAAATCTAGTCTAGTACACACCTCGTGCCGAACCCTGGATCCAATCTACGTTGCTCAAGTATTCAAAGATTCTCTCAAAATTGGCTCTTCTAAAATCTTTAGTTAACAGTCGTAGTTCTGCTGTATTCCCTACGGCAAGAGTGAATGTTACGGTGGCATGATCACTACTACCAATCGGGGCTTTGACATCGATTTCTAGAACAAAATCAGATTTGTTACATAATACTAGATCCAAAAGTGAGTCGCCTCTAGTACATCTCGGCACTAACTGCCAAAGCTCATGCGTCTCAAAAGTGTCACGGAAGGAATTTGCCAGTCTATCAACCCGTACGTTCAAATTGGGAATATTGAAGTCTCCTAGAACAATGCATGGAGCATGGCAGGAACAAAAGTCGCTTATCGCTTTGCACAATTGGATTGATTTTTCTATATTACAATTGGGAGCTCTGTGAATTCCTATCATACCTCAGACGTTCGCCGTTGTCCACAGGACACGAATGAGATGTCACCTCACGCAATGCTCCCTGTAGACATCCAAAAAGGGCAGGGATCGCCCTTCGAGAACTGCCCGTCGCCCCCCCCCCTGCTTGGTGCTGTAGACAACCTATCCGCGGAAACGCTTTTCGTGTAGACATCCCATCGGAGGAGGATCTCCATCCCCGAATCCGCGTTCACATCCTATCAACATCCCGTAGACCTGATATTACCATCCTACTGAAGCATCAGCCGCCCTATGACGTCACCCCTTAAAGGCAGTGTTCATATGACAAGAATCGTTTTTCTGCTTTTCCACCTATCTTGAAGACGGTCCCATGCCGATTCCAATGCTGTTTTTGGAATCGTACAAGACCTTCTAGGAACGGAGTTATGGTCCCTCGAAAATTGAGCTAGAAAAGCATGGTGGACGAGTTCTTCGAGGCTTGTAACTCCCTTCTTTTGCAGCCGATGTATGCGAGCTGACCTGAGTAAAGAGAGAATTTGAGAATGAAGTGAAGAACGGGGCTAATGATCGGAAACCATCGCTCATCTCACAATCTCGAGCATTCTTTGTTCACGTCGGTGGGCGTGGAAAGTGCATCTGGGGTGTGACGAGCTGACGGGTGCCCAACTTTGAGGCCGTAGGGGACCGTTCCGAGCTCATTTTTCTTAGTTTCTTCAACGTTAGGGTTGCGCTAGGCCCCGCAGCTGCCGATCTCCGCCAAAAAATCAGACATTTTTTTATCGTGGACACTGCCTTCAAAGGCACAGTCCAACCTCAGAGGTAATTTTCGACATTATGGTCCGGTCGCCGTCTATAGCAACCCTGCCAAGCGCGAAATCTCGATTCGCTCAAATAAGCGAGAAAAAGCCAGGAAAAAGTCGGCCACGCCCCCTCAAAAGAAAAAGTGGGTAACGCCCACTGCCAGGTTTCCGACCTCAATAGGGAAGAGATTTTATTCAAAACCTATGTCTTTCGATTTGTTTTTGGTCTGGCTTTATATTGTGGGCTGCGTCAGAACGATGGCTGCGAATAACGGGAAAATACAGGCTAAAGACAACTCGTCCGCAAACTTCTGGCCGTTCAGAATTGAGACTTTTGAGGAGCCGTAACTCCGTTCGTAGTGAGTTCTGAGCGATTATAGAGACACCATTGTGATCAGCGTAGCATTTTCTCCAAGATCGGCAGAAAAACGAAAACTCGGTTCCGAGGTTGGACTGTGTCTTTAAACCAGCGGAATGGCTCCTTTTGAAACTTGATAAGGAGGCTCGATTTTCTTTATATCGGTTCCAATCTAACCGGTACAGAGAAATTGGACCCTCTTAATCAAATTTTCTAGGCAAAAACTAACATTGGCGTGGATCCTAATGAGACTTTTCGTCCTCTTTGGAGGTTGGCGCAAACTCGGTGCACCTACGTAGTAGCATATGGCACCGAATTTGCGCCAATCTTCAATAGTAAACGCAAAGTCGCATTAGGATCTATGCCGACGTTACATTATTTTCATAATGACGTCCTTACGTCCAACACTACTGCTTACAAGGGAACTACTATAAGTCATACTAACCATTCCAAATGAAATGTACTTTTCTAGAACCAATTTCGGACGTAGAGTCCAAATATGCCCTTTGCAGCTGTCTAGAATCACTCTGGAAAACGTTCTAGCAGTTTTTTCTCTGATTTTTGTACCTATTGTACCCTCGAAAAAACGCATTAATTTTATGAAATAAAATAGCACCTTAAAAATTCTATAGTGGGTACCTTACCTTGCCGCGAAGCTTTGAAAACGCTCATAACTCCTTTCAGAGTGAGTCTAGGCAGGCTAAGATTATGCCGGAGTCACTCACATTTTTCGCTTCTAGTGGCAAGAACATCCTCCCAGATTATCGCCGCATTCAATGCGCGCCGAATATGCATTCAACTCGAAGATAAGGCGGTTAGGAGCACAGTGCTGCTAGGAAAGCAGGTGCTCTTATTGTGTTTCAAATTACAGCACGTGCCCCAACAAACAAAACTTTCAATGCGTGCATGATACACATTCAACTCAATGAAAAAAGGATTTCCCAAAAAAGGAAAGAATACGACACACTCCTGAGGTGGGACGCAAGTGCCGGCAGCCTCGCTGGTTCAATTACACGAGTTTTCGGAGCTTTGCTTGCCCAGCGGCTGGAGACCTCGTCCAACCAGTCGCGGCCCCAGATGGTACTCGGCGAGCTGGCCGAGTTGCATGTCCGTGTGCCGGCCGCGTCGCGTGCCGATGTGCTGTTACGATAACGCTGGACTAGCTTGCAGCACGTGCTACTGCGGTTAAATTTAGCAACACGTGCTCCTACGGTGAAATTTTGCAGCACGTGCTGCTGTTTGGAGCTTGTGTCCCTGCAATACACCCTTTCAATGGGTGTGGTCACTCGAGTTGGATACATATTCAACACGCATTGAATGCGGAAAATTTTTGAGCTGGCAAGGTACTCCATTTCGCTGATCCCGGACTACGCTAAAATGGCTTCCCTTGTTTACCAGAAAAGGTGATATCGGCTAACTACGCTTATTTTTCAAATCTACAATTTTTTCTTCTCGCTACATTTACCTTTCCTCGTGTATTGACAACCTGGATGGGAATCAGTATAAACACCACCGAATGATCAGAGATTCCTGACAAACAACTAAAAACGACGCAAATGACGCACGTAAACGGATGGAAAAACCCGAAATCTGCCTACAAAGGCAGTTGCTGGAAGCTCCGTAAACCACGGAAACCTTCGGGTCCGTCACGGGGAACTCCGCGAGGTGCACCTCTCGGCATGTCACCAACATCCCTTCCACGGAAAGACGTTATTAAAAAACGACTCACAGATCTCACATAATTAAAAAAGAGAAGAATCACCATAGAAGTCTACAGCATCATCAAAAAAGAAAGCGAATTGCAAATCTTATTTAACCAAAAACGAGAACTCGGACGGCACAATCTAAGTGATACATCGATTGGTGGACGCTGCCACCGCCCCTCCCGCGAATGTTCTGTAGAACAGCCCATCGACCTGCACCGCCGTAGACATCCCAAATTGTCGTCCTGTGGACAACGACTCGGTCTGCGTCAATTTTTAGCAGTCGGCGGGATTGCTGGTCGTTGAGCTGTTCAACAGCCCGTCGCCTCCTGCTCAACAGCACACCGGGACGGCCCCGCGTAGAGCTGCTTGTTCGCTGGCGGTGACTCGTTCTGGGCCGATTGACGTCCTGTAGACAACGGCGAACGTCTCAGTACGAAACGTGGTTCCATTGCTTGTTATATCGCAAACAAGTACCAGGTTGTCCAATAATTCTTGTCCGAAAATTTTATCATTTTTAATTTTTTTCAACTTTATTGAAAAACAAGTCTAATCAACAATATGATCACCACAGTTATTCACAACAGTGGCCCATCGATTCGGCAGGTCGCCGATGCCCTTCGCCCAGAACTCAGGGGGCTGCGACTCGAAGAACTCCGCGATGTCGGATTTAAGGTTGTCGTAGTTGGTGAATTTTCTTCCGGCCAAATGGTGCTTCAGCGGGCGGAGCAAGTGGTAGTCGGAAAGGGCGAGGTCCGGGGAATACGGCGGACGGGAAACCGTCTCCCAGCTGAGCGTCGCCAACTTCTGCTGGCTCTCCTTCGCCACGTGGAGGCGCGGGTTGTCGTGCAGCAGGTGGACCGAGGCCCTTCGGGGACGCTTTTCTCGGATGGCGGCGGCTAGTTTCTCGAGCTGATCGGTGTAGATGGAGGCGGTGACCGTCCTGCCTTGCGGGAGCGGCTCGAAGTACAGCATGCCCTTGGTGTCCCACCAGCAGCAGAGCATGATCTTCAGCGGGTGCAGGTCGGCTTTCGGCGTCGTCGGCGGCTCTTCTCCCCGCGGGATCCAGACGGCATGGCGGGCGACGTTGTCGTAGAGGACCCAGCTCTCATCCCCAGTGACCAGGTCCTCGAGAAACTCCTTGCGATGCGGACGAAAGAGGAGGGACTGGCAGACGGCCACGCTGCTCTGCTTGTTGGCGTCCGTCAGACGGTGGGGGATCCAACGGGCCAGAACTTTGTGGTAGCCGAGTAAGTTGAGTCGATTGTGGATGGTGGACTTGCTGCAGCCGAGCGTCGTCTCCAGTTCACGGGTGGTGGCTTCCGGCTTCTCCTTGATACAGCGACGGACTTCGTCATCATCCACCGTAGAAGGCCTCCCGCTGTGCTCCTTGTCCTCGAGGCTCGTGTCGCCGCTCTCGAAACGATTGAACCAGCGTCTGACTTTGCGTTGGGACACTGCATCCTCCTTGCACGCTCTGCAGATGTTGGCGACAGCGGTGCCCGTGTCGTTGCCCAGCAGCCACTCGTAGTACACGAACGTACAAATTCGACCTTGGTCCATTTTAGCTTGTACTGGTAGCTAGACGCGGCGACTGCGCCTTATATACCCCCAACGTAGAACTTTGGAGAACCTTCTAGAAGGTTCTTACACTTGCTCGATATTATAACACTTCTAAGGAAAATTATAGAACTTTGAAAATTTTCGGACAGGAATTATTGGACGGCCTGGTATTTCATAAGAATCTTCAACCGATTCTTGAAAAATTTGGGTATGAGACAATGAAATTTCGACCAGAAGAATTACACCTTGCTCCCTTTTTAGAGTCTGTATCACATATTACTCCTTTATACTGACCACTTGCGATGCCAAGAAGAGGCTTAAACTCATTTGTAGAGCTTAACCATGGCTCACAAGGGAACCACAAAAAGTCATAGTGACCATTCCAAATGAAATGTACTTTTCTAGAACCATTTTCGGACGAAAAGTCCGAATATGCCCATCGCAGCTACCTAGACCCACTCTGAAAAAAGTTAATCTGGGGTGCTGAAAACGATTCTGGGGTTTGCTTTCCTAAATTTTAAGGTTTACTGTAGTTCACGGTAGGTAACATGCCACTTAGGAGGTCAAACCTACCTCAATATTCCGATAATCGACAAATGGACATCGAATTCGTATTCAGCACCCCAAATAACCACCACATAGAAAATTTGAGACAAATCTGAGACTTTGACCAAACTACCGTATACCCACCGTAATCTACCGTAAGCTGCCAAAAATCGATAAACCGACATCAGATTCGTGTTCAGCACTCCAAATAACCTATAGAGAAATAACTTGAGCTTATTCTATAGAAGCACTCCGGAAATCGTCAGAAGTCGCGATTTGCCATCAAATTCTCCCTCCATGGGAATCTGTGAACGAATACAGTCGAAAACTTCGGAAAATCGATAAATGAACCTCATATTCGTGATCAGCACCCCAAATAACCCCCCCCCCGGAGCAAATTTTTAGTCAAATCTGGAATATTTTTTAAAACGCTTCCAGGGCCCTCTAACTGGTATAAATAAACGCCCAACCGAAAATCCGTACAAGTCCAAAACGCTGTTAGTCTGCGCAAAGTTTGGAAAATGTTCCTTCAACCTAACTTTGCTTAGTGGGGTTGGTTTGGGCGCTGAACACGAATATGAGGTCCGTTTCTGAATTTTCGTAAAAATAATGCGCTTTTTGTAGGGTACAATAAGTACGAAAATCACAGAAAGAATGCCTATATCTTTTTTCAGAGTGGGTCTAGGCAGCTGCGATGGGCATATTCGGACTTCTCGTCCGAAAATGGTTCTAGAAAAGTACATTTCATTTGGAATGGTCGCTATGACTTATTGTGGTTCCCTTGTCAGTTAAAAATATTACGTCAACTAACTTTAATGAAAATAATTCTGGGAAAACACTAGCTTCAGTGAAACTTTTTGGTAAGCAAATGACTTGCTTTTATTTTTACAAATACCTGTCTGGGTTTTCTTTCAAAAAAATTCCCTAAAGATTATTGTTCTTCTAGAATTGGGAATCCCAGTGTTCTTTGCCCCATGTTATACATTTTCGAAAAGCTTTATCAGGGCGCTGCTGTTGAAGTTAAAGGCAGTGTTCACGATAATCTTCGATTCTGAGGTTAGTCGCTGAATCGATTGTTTGGCCCCCAGGTAGAGCTAGAATGACGAAGAAACCGAGAAAAACGGACCAGAAGAGTGCGAAATCCTTTACTCGCACCCGCCTTTTTACTCTCACAAGAACTGTTTGTTGTGACAATGAGATCTTATGTGGACCTGTCGTCTGCAATTCTCTACTCTCTCTTGCTCCATTCTTCCCTTCGGACCCTAACTAATACTGTTTTGCCTTAAATATTCTTCCATTTCCGATTGACCCCATTTTTACCAGTTACAACCACCGTAAGCATGTTCATCCAACCGGACAACTAGTCTAGGCCAAAGAATAATGTCGCCGAAATAAGCCGATTCAGTGCGTTTCTCGCAGTTTCTTCGTGATTTTGGTAACACTTGGTTTCCAACGCATTGTTTTGAGTGGAAAACTCGGGAACGAAAATCATCGTGAGGACTGCCTTTAAAGGCATCGTACACGATGAAAACCGAATTCCAACTTTTGCCTTCAGTCGGAGTAGTTGGCCATAATAATGTCACTCAGAACGCTTGGAGTTTCGAAATCGCCTCTGAATGAAGATTTGCTTACCTCAAAAGGGCTTCCTGGGTTTGGGGGGCCGGCCTTGAGGTCGATCCGTTGTTACAAGGAACAAAACTCCGTGGTCGCTGCCGGCGATCGTGCGTTGACGCATCGTAGGGCGCAATGCACACGCCACCCGATGTCACGTTTGACGTCGAACGAAAGCAGCTGACAGCAATGGACGCAGCAGGTTAGTAACCCTTTTTCACTTCGTTCGAGAAAAAATGGTCGCTCGTCTTAATGGCGTCCTCGGTGAATTGTATCCAACGCTGCGCCAAAGAACAAATCGTAAAACTGTTCCGTGCGTTCTTCGCGCAACTATCCCAAGTCGATATCGGCGGGAACTTTAAATTTGTTTTGAGCTATCTTGAAATGGGTTTTTCTTTGAAAGTTCACGTTTTTGAGGGGGCTTTTCGCAATCTTTAGTCACTGTAAGCATATAACAACACGAAAACGTCAAAAACCCAAGTTTAGTTTTCATTGTGAACGATGCCCTTAAAGACAGTGTTCACGATAATCTTCAATTTTGAGATTATCCGCAAAATCGATTGATTGACCCCTGGGTAGAGCCAAAATGACGGAGAAACTGAGAGAAACGGACCAGAAGGGCACGAAATCCTTTACTCTCACCCCGCCACTTTACTCTCACGGGAACTGTTCGTTGTGACGATGAAAAATTTTGTGGATCCGTCCTTTGCCATTTTCTGCTTTCTGTTGCTCCATCTCTTTCTTCGGGCACTAACTAATACTGTTTTGCATAAAATATTTTTCAATTTTTTACTAGTTCCGTTTTTTACCAGTGACAAACACAGTGAACATGTTTATTCAATCGGACAACTAGTCCAGGCCAGAGAATATGGTCACTGAAATACGACGTTTTAATGAATTTCGTAATTTTGGTAACACTTGGAAGCCACCGCTTTGTTTTATGTGCAAAACTCGGGAATGAAAATCATCGTAGACACTGCCTTTAAGGTAAGACTGGGTTTGTGAGGCAGACACTTTCGAGATTTCTGTTTGAGAGTGTAGGACTGACGTTGCCACATCAGGAAAAATCGTGTTGAAGCTTAAAGAAAAAAACGGAATCAGACCCAAGGTTCAAGTACAATGACTTTATACCACTAACCACAGAATTATAAAACTCAAACCGCAGATTCTATCCACAGTAACCCAATGGCTATGATAAGAGTATTGAAAACATCTCCATCCATTTATCGACATGATGAAGCGCGGGTCGGTGGAATGATATCATGCTTTCTGCAAGGAACTCATTCCGGATCTCATGAAATAAGGTTTCGTATCACCGTGCGGTTGTAACGCGGTACTGAGGACTTCACGAGTTGGAAGACTTGCTGGTTTCCCCTACTGCTTCATAAGGTAGCACGTTAGGCCCTTATGCCCCATTAGTTGCGCCAACATGCTGCTTGCTACCGGAGCTTAACCTACTTCAATTGTTGCCCCAGCTGCTTCAGTTTTCGCTCCAAACCCTGCGCTTCAATGCCGCCCAAGTGTTGCTCTCGACAGTACTCACCAAACGGTCATGAAGAACCACATTGCACGAGTATTGGAGTGAATTCCTCCCAAGGAGCATGATATCAGTCCACCAAACCACATTTTTTCAAGGCTGTAAATGGGATGCAGATGTGTTCCTTTACTCTTATCATGTCCACTGGGTTACGGTGGATAAAATCTGCGGTTTTAGTTTTATAATTCTGTCCACTAACCAGTGAGGCGGGCGAGCAAATATCCGCGCAGCGTGTGCGTCGCATGCAGCATGGTTCGTCGCTGGCCGGCACCCTCGAAATGTGGGGCGCAGGCCGTCGTTTTCGGCTACATGAGACCCCACCCTAGAACGCGGCGGTGGGATCACCCCTTTGTGGGAATCTTTGATGAATACGGGTCAAACGCGAGCAGATATCTTTTCGACCGCAAGTGTCGTTGGGCGTCACAACCACATAGCCCGCGGTCGACATCCTCAGACAGGACGGGGGAATCACCCCACCCTCCCCGCAGATCGAGCCCCCTCAGCCGAGAGGATACCCCTATCCCCCAGCGGTCAAAAATATGCTGGACTCTGTAGAGTGGCTCGAAGTCACCTTTCAGGGCCGGCATTAGAATGCTGAATGAGGACTTGAGTGAGATGAGGCTCCTTTTATACCGGCTGTGCACGTGATAAGCACGTTACGACGTGATCATTCGTGATGTTGTTAAACACCTAACTCCGTCTTTCGATGGTTGCCCGGGTGATCGAAAACCAACTCCGCCCAGAAAATCGTCGGGGGAATCACCCTGGCTGCATTCACAGCGGCGAAAAAAGACAAAAACCGCCCAGGTGATCCGACATCCCTGTCTGAGTCTGATCAGGTCGACCACCAGCGAATAGCGCGTCGAGCCCCGGCCATACTCAGACATTGGCAGCGGACCCCTGGCGAAAATGTACCAGCGGCTTGAAAGCTGCGCCATACTCAGGTACTCAGGGCGACGGCCGGCAAACCTCCATGTTGAAAACGATGGCTGGCGCACCACATTTCAAGGGTGCTGGCCAGCGGCAAACCATGCTGCATGCGACGCACGCGCAACGCGGATATTGGCTCGCCCGCGAGCCACAAAAGACGCCACTTCTGCTCCTTAAACTTGCCACGCTATCTTCAATTCGGCCGGTTGAAACACATTGATGGTGGTCAATAATGAGAATGTAGGTATGGAGCTTCGAGAAGGATGGCTCATTCTCGTCAAGGCTCTTTGTATTTCTATCTTTAATTCAACTTTGTGATACCTTCCCATCCGGTGGTGCTGTTTTCCTACATTCTAGTCCAGGCAGATCCTCAACTGCTGACCCCTGGAGAAGAATGTGGAGAAGAACGGTGTGTGAATGAAGACACACCACTCTCTACTTCTTTTATACCCCTACTCTTCACCAATTGGTTATCAACAATTTTGTTTACAAGAGCCATCCTTCCCGAAGCTCCATACCTACATTCCACGACTGATCACGTCGTAACGGGGAGGGGGGCGGCTTTCGCCGGGGTCCGCGGGGAGGGTGGTTCCTCACCGCAGACGGCTGCGAAGATTACGTCCTTGCGGCGGACCGAGGCGGGGCGTTTCTCCGACGTGGACCCGGGGTGACATGCTTGAGATAAATAATAAGGTTCTCCCTCGGAATAGACGACCCACCTAAAAGAATCGGGTTTTCGAGGCGTTTCATATATGTTCTTTGCACAACATTCTTATGTTGTTCTATGCTTCTACATGTTTAGAAGCAAAAACGTGACAAAATGATCATAGAGCTGCATGCAAAATACTTTTTTACCCAAGTGGGTCGTCTATTCCGAAAGAGTGTCAATAATAATGCAAATAATGATTGCGGGCCATCCACGGAAAAGGACCGCGAGCCATCTGATAAAGGTCGGCGGGCCGTCGACATGAAGCTGGCCGGCGAGCCAAAAGCGTGCAGCCGGAGGACGGAGACCGCGGGCCAGCTGGGAAAGGTTCGCGGACCGTCACACTGAGTACCTGAGTAACTTGCTTTCAGCTGGCAAGGGCGATCACACCTCGAAATTACCGGGTGAATGAAAACACAGTTATCCAAAAATCGGCACTCGGCTGGCGCCTAACCGCCCAGTGGCCTTCGCTTGGCGCTGAGTCGTCACATGACTGACGCTCGAAAGAGCACGTTTTAACATGTTATAGTTTGATCTCTGATTTAATTGATAAGCCCAGCCGGTATATAAGGCGATTCAGTACAATGAGTGCTCACTCGGCACTTTGATGCCGGCCCTGGAAGGTGACCTGAAGTCACTCTACAGAGGCTAGCATATTTTTGGCAGCTGAAAGGAACCCTTTTGACGAAAGATTACGGCCTAGTCGCTTCGACTAGACGAATCGTTTCCATCACGGAAGCGACGCGATTAGTCGAAGCGACCTAACAAAATCAAGCAGGTCGCTTCGACCAGCTATGAAATACCCAGTCGCTCGGCGATCTCGACTGAAATTGCAAACTGTTCCAATCCGTCGCGACTCAGTGCAAGATATGTTGACGCGACGGGTTTTGTAACTGTTGGCAGTGAAGCGAATAGTCGAAGCGACCAGCAATGAATGGGGCTTTAGCTGGCGGCTGGCGGAGCGGGACGACCTCTCAACCACTCAGGTACTCAGGACGACGGCCGGCGAACCTTTCTCAGCTGGCCCGCGGTCTCCGTCCTCCGGCCGCCCACTTTTGGTTCGCCGGCCAGCCGTATGTCGACGGCACGCCGACCTTCACCAGATGGCCCGCGATCATTATTTGTATTATTGTTTACCTCAAGCATGTCACCCCGGCCCCACGACGGAGAAACGCCACGCCGCAGTCTGCGGTGAGGAACCGCCCACCGCGCGGTTCGCGGCGAAAACCGCCCCCCCCCCAGCCGTGGGGATACCCATATCCCCTCAGCGGTCAAAAATATGCTGGCTTCCGGAGAGTGACTCGAAGTCACCTTCCATTGCCAGCATTAGAATGCCGATTGAGGACTCTAGTGAGATGTGGCGCCTTTTATACCGGCTGTGCACGTGATAACCACGTTACGACGTGATCAGTCGTGATCATTATCAATTGTCTTTCCGACCTGCCGAATTGAAGATGGCGTGGCGTGTTTTGTGGTTCGCGGGCGAGCCAATATCCGCGCTGCGTGTGCGTCGCATGCAGTATGGTTCGCCGCTGGCCGGCACCCTCAAAATGTGGGGCGCCGACCGTCGTTTTCGGCATAGCGGTTCGCCGGCCGTCGTTCTGAGTACCTGAGCAGTACACTGCTGGAACTTATAGTCGTGTATAGTCATTCATGTGTGCCTGCTCTGTTTGAAACGCGGAAACGCCGACTTTAGAGCTCTGCGTTGAGAATTCAAGGCTGAAATTTGGTTTCAGGCCGTACAGCTGTTTTGGAAAAACTTGTAGAAATCCCACAAAATGCTGAAATCTGCTTTATGTCAAACTTGGGTACAGGGACATACCCTATTGTTGATCTTGTCCCGCAGACTCTCGATGAACTCATCCATATTTCAGCCAGGGTAATGAACGTATTCAAGTAAAGTGAAACGCACCTCTGCATTTGTTGTTGATCCCATTGCTAGATGTTTACGACTGATCCCGCGTACCACTTAACACGCTTTCCCTTCATGATTGATTCACAGCTGAGCTTCCGCACATATAGTGCAGTTCACCAAATTTCGCACATCTGGGGTGGTAGTAATTGGGGATGTTAAACGCGAATTAACAGGCGTTAAGTTCGCGTAAACGCGAGTTTAACCACAACAGAATCTGAGCAGGACTCCTAATAGTTGGGAGAGAATTCGCTCTAGTTTCACCCTAACATCCCTCAGTGGTAGGCATTTGTTACACTTTCAATGAAAACGCCTCGAAAAAGAGAAAACTATAACCTTTGTTCCGAAAAATAGCGATTTCAAAACGTTTTCAGGTCTGTTTTTCCTCTAAAATTCCGACATGTGGCATCCTCGCGGTAAGATCGCGTTTAACATACTCTCGCAGACAGCACGGAAATAGTGCTGAAATGCGAGAGGAATTGGCGGTTAACGAAAAACTCCTCCCGAGGAGTTTTTGGAAGCGGTTACCAAGATACAGTAGGAACAGTTTTGACCATCTATACTGAGGGCAAGTACGAGTTAAATTAATGCAGAGGGTTAAGGAAGTTTGATAGCACTGTTAGCCATTTTGATTCAGGACGTCAGCCTATCTTTAAAACTGAAAGGTGTTTCAAGGTATAGTCTTTTAACGGCTTCCGCCAGGGAAACGGGCGATGAGGGATCAAAAACAAAGCAGGGATCATTGCTGAAACACGTTGGCCGTTTTCTTTGGTGGCACTAATCAATCCCTCCAAATCAGCTGTTAATTTTTTGGTGAGCGCCAACACTTCTCCCGCTTTTGTTTATTTTCTTCCGAAATTCATTCGCTTAGCTATTATCAGGTTAGTTTAAAGGCAGTGTTCACGATGATTTTCGTTGCCGAGTTTTTCCTTCAAAACAATGCGTTGGTTACCATATGTTACCAAAATTACGAAGAAACGGCGGGAAACGCACTAAATCGTCTTTTTTCTGTGACATTATTCTCTGGCCTGGTCTAGTTGTCCGATTGGATGAACATCTCAGAACTTTCTAGCCTAGCTATTTCCACCTTATAAGTATGTACTCTGATAGCAGCATGCTACATACCATAAAGACGCAAATACCTAGAACTAAAGACGCATGTATCATTCCTCTCATACGCATGTAACAAACGCTGAACACGCAGGAGCCTTACATTAAAGGCGCATGAATCATTCCCCAAAGACGTACGTAACAAACGCTTAACACGCAGGCGCCTTACAACAAAGGCGCATGGATTCTTCCTCACCGATGCATGAAGCAAACGCTGACCACGCAGGCGCCTTACTCTACGTTTGCGTGCCCAATACACTATGGATATCAGAGCTCTCGCCAGGGCGGCGGTTGTGGACTCGGGAGAGACCAATGAACTATTTATTCCAAATGACAACGACTTGCTCCTTATGAGGCGCGCCGTACATCGCGTGAGTTCGCAATCGATGTTCAAACATGTGCATGACGATAACTACGGCACCGGCCCAATCTTCGTGGGCAAAACCACTAATTATCTTCATATTTGACTACGACAAGTGCATTAATGGATAGCTTAAGGTTCCTACGTTCTTGTAGTTAACAAATAAAAGAACAAAACAATATGACATTGAGATTATTACTGATTATTATTAAATAGCTATGAGATTTAACCTTCCTCGGGAAGATTGTTTCATACCTCGAGCTCGCAGATACCTTACTGCAGAGAAACGTTGTTATTGCAATACTGGCCATTACTTTATGCTTTTGGCCCAAAAAAAGCTAGAAAGCATTTTTTCGCTCTTTTTTCCATAACTCAAAAGGGTCCATTTGGGAATCTAACAAGATATTGGGAATCAGCATCGTGTGCTCTTTTTTTCTGGAATAACACATGGCTCCTCTTAAACAAGATATGTTGGCAAAATTAGACAAGAAACAATCAACCCGAATCGCGATTTCGCAATCAAGGCATTTATGAGCGAATGTGTCCATGCTGTTACGCCTACATGCTTTGTACAAAGTATGCCAAATAGTGCAAATGCTAAAAGAGAGTACTTTGATCCTGATTCCAAATATTTCTTCGGATTCTCAAATTGACCATCATGAACAGAGTTAAGGCAAAAGGGCGCCGGAAAACGCAAAATTATGGCTCATAGTGCTTTTCTAGACCCGTTTCTGTACGTTTTAACTCTAATGCGGCAGTGAGCTACCGATTGTTTTAATTTTTCGACGAAATTAGGGAGACGATATTCACCGTGGACACGTAACTGTGCGTAACTGAATTTCGTATTTTCGTGAAGCGCGAATCGTAATTTAGCGAAAATGCGGAATTTATAGTGGACTCCATACTTTTGCACTGCGCTTCTATACCAGAAAGAATCAGGTTGTTTATGTAAGTTCAAACCGAATTTCAGGGCGTAAAATTGCGGATCGCACGAATTTCTATGTAATATGTGGATTTTGAGTTTTAGATTTGACGCCGACAAAGCGTTAAGGTACGCGCGAACGAGTATACTGTCGTCTACAGCTCCGCGGTTTCGTTTTTCACGAACACCGCAAAATACTTGAGAAGCCCAGATGTGTGAAAGTCATGTTCAGGATCAATGTCCCGACTTCAGTAAGCACAAGACAGCAGTCGTACGCTACCGCCTTGCTTTGAAATATAGTTCGTAGAATCACGAACAAAATGAAAATCTGAGAAAGTTTCCTTATCAGCAAAACACATGAACTTATCGGGGAAAGGTGAAATGTAGTGGTTATCGACGAGAAATCAATCAGTTGTGAAAGACGCACTCGTCATAAACAATTTGAGTAGCTTTCTTGCGTCTAAACGGTTTGTTACTTGCGTCTTTGTGGTCTCTTCCGAAAGACGCACTTACCATACACGCCCCCTCGTATGTTACTTGCGTGTTTTCATACGTGCAAGTGACAAGAAATGACGTTTTCGACCCTGTAAAGACGCATGTAACAAGGAATTGGGCTAATTAGACGCAACAACCTAGGCTGGAAAGTTCTGAGATGTTCACGGTGGTTGTCACCGGCGAAAAATGGGGCTAATCAAAAACAGAAGAATATTTTAGGCACAACAGTATTAATTTGGGTCCGAAGGAAAGAACGGAGCAACAGAGAGTACAGAATTGCGAAAGACGGTTCCACAAAAGATTTCATTGTCACAACGAACAGTTCGTGTGAGAATAAAGTGGCGCAGTGAGAGTAAAGGATTTCGTGTACTTCTGGTGCGTTTTTCACGGTTTCTTCGTCATTTCGGATCTACTCGGGGGGCAAACAATCCATTTAGCGATTAATCTCAGAATCGAAGATTATCGTGAACACTGCCTTTAATTTTCATAATTCATTGCATAGCACAGGCTATGAGTATGTAGTAAATTATTTGCTTGCTCGCGTTTCAAACAGGTTTCCACAACTTTTTTAGTGCAAAAAATAGAAAATTTTCCAAGCGACTGAATTGCAAGTGATTTGATGCTTAGGTAATGTTTAATCAGCATTAGTCGGGGCGTATCGGGCGAGTTTTGCGGTAAAGAAATGCGAACTTGTTTCTGCAACCAACTGTATTTGTTCTCCTTTTTCTGCAAGATTCGAGTACTCCTCTTTCATTGCCAGATTGGTGCCATCGTGGCCTCTTTTTTTGAGGGTCCGCGACGCACTTGCTTTGGTGCATTGGTAGAGCCACTCGAAGTGTTTCAAATTCTTACCTTGAAATATGTGCACAAAATCTTTTCCTTGCTTGATGCGCACATGAGTGTGTAACAGTGTTTCTATATATTTTCAGCACTAACTGCAGGCGGGGGATTAGTTTCATTTTGAGAAGACGGCAAACACTTCACAAATTCAACTGCATCAATGACCGAAACCACACCATTACCCCAATCTCGGACGCCAGACTTCAGTTGCACGCTTCCAAAAAAAACACTTGAATTCTTTCTCAAGAACGAAAATAGACTATCTAGTTTATCATCATTCTTATAGGTTTTTAACTATCCATTTCAGTTGAATGCAGGACATTTTTTGAATTTGTGCATTACTCGACGAGTTTCGGAATGTCTTTTTCGCACCTAGCGTTACCTTCCCAAGAACACCTTGTAATTAATTCATCCAGAAATTTTCAAATTTTCTTTTGCTCGAAATTTCCTTTGGAGAAATTTGTTGTTTTTTAAAAAGACTTTTGTTTAAAAAAATAAAAAAAACGTTAACAAAGTTGCCGCAAATGCAAACTTTTGTCAGAACACACGCGTTTGATTGATTGAGGCTAATGATTAACCTAGCATGTCTTTTCGAGTGTGGTCCTGAAAACTCACGGAGCTCATAAAAAATTACGAGAATTAGGATTTCCAAGGAAATTTTAAAAAATTGCGTTCTGATCGTGTTTCGAACAAGCGAAATATTACGAAGTTCCTTTTGAATGCTCTTCCTAATGAATAAAATAAATAGCATTACTTGTATAATCTTTCCGATCCCTCGTCTTTCCACCGTAAACGTCGTTCGTGTCCAAGTTTAGAAAAAACTTATGCGGACGAAGGTCACGCATAATTTATGTGTAAGCAGAGGGCAGCTTTCGTTAAACAGGCAACAAACCGTGGCACCTATGTCGCGGTTTGTAGCCGGCCAGGAGGTGGCGGTTTGTTCGCGTTAATTTGGCGGCTCTACTGCATTTATGTTGCGGTATGCTGGCGGCTTGGAGGTGGCGGTTTATTCGCGTTTAACACCCCATTTACTACCACCCCTGCTTATCGATAAGGATCGGTCGACTGAAGATCAATACGCATGAATTCTCAGGCATCTTTCATAGCCCTCACCGCAAGTGCGGCACGTGCGTGACGCGCGGGAAACAACTTCAAGGCACTTTCGCTTGAATTACATATCTCAGACACTGTTGCTTAACATCCTTAGAAGTTTTTTGCAGCGAGCGTGATAACCACTTACAGGTTGCTGCTGCAACTCATCATTATGACGACAATAGTTAATGATTTTTCTGCTTTTGGCTGACTCTCCAGAAAATCGAAAAAGAAAGGCAAAAATGGCCAGAAAACAGAAATTTTTGCACACCTTTGCTTGGCATCTACCAATCGGGTGTGGAACGTTTGGGCAGATATGTTAGAGCGCAGGGTAAGGCATGCCCTGGTCACCGGTCCTTTGGAGGTGCGCCCCCCCCCACCCAAGTTGGAAATATTCGCGCCCCCCCCCAACTTATCAAAGACGTTTTTTTCATTATTTGACGCTTTGCGGCACTGTGCATACCACAGCTACCCGGCTGATCGATACATAAGATTCGCACATGGAATTTACGAAGTCCCGTTCTCAACTTCAACGGGACCAATCGACCTGGAACTCAGGCAGTAACTTTTTGTTGTGATCTTTTTCCAGATAATATCGATTAATCGCCTAGCGGCCCCAGGTATGCCACGGCTACCCGGCTGATCTCGGCCCTAATGGGAACAATTGACCTGGGACTCGGGCAGTAATTTTTTTTTGTGATTCTCTCCCAAATAAGCTCTGCACCAGCCCAAGCCGGAAAACTCGCCTAGTCACCTTTTCAGAAGCACTAGGTCAAAACGGCGTTTTTTCGCAACTTTCACGCTCCGGCAGACACACTTATCGTCCTTGGTTCGGCCGCAAAAGGTCCGCGATTGAAACTAGGCTCAGTATTGATCACTTTAAAACCAAAGCCTCCCGTCTGGAGACATTAGCCGCCGAGCGGCGCCTCGGTTTCCAAGCGGTTTTTCCGACCCCTGGTAACCGACGTCCCGTTCTCGGCCCTAATGGGAACAATCGACCTGAAACTCGGGCAGTAACTTTTTTTGTGATTCTCTTCCCAATAAGTACTGCACCAGCCCAAGCCGGAAAACTCGTCTAGTCACCTTTTTCAGAGGCACTAAGTCAAAACTGCGTTTTTTCGCAACTTTGACGCCCCGGCAGACACACTCATAGTCTTTGGCTCGGCCGCAAAAAGTCTGCGACTCTTGCATAAGGTACCACTTCCAGCGCGAAGAACCATCGCAATCGAGATTCACGCAGCTTCTCAGCAATCGGAGCAACACCAAAACGCTTCCTGGGGCCGTATGCATATCTATCTTCGGCGGGGATCCGTCCCCAAGCGTCCCTGCTCGGAGACGATCCCCGTGTGGGGACGCTTGGTGACGGACCGTATGCACATTTCATGTCCATCCCCCGGGGATGGCAGAGTGACAGGGACGCAGAGGACGCACGGTAAAAATGAGATGGGCGCAGGCTGCGAGAAGGTTGTTACTGGAGCGCGGTAGTGTACAACTCGTATCCGTTACTTGCATATATTCACTAATGAGCTAGGCATGGCCGCCGAAAGCTCCTAGGAGGATCTAAGATGTGGTAAAATATTTTAAGCTCTGCTACGGCCCCTTTACTTTTGTATGATTGTGAAACAGTACTGGTAAGACTGATTCTAACTCATTATTGAATGAGCAGATTGTATTACCATACGCCACGATAAAGATGTGTCTGCGCCTTTGCGTCATTTTTACAACTGCCTGCGATTTCGTTGCACGAAGCACTTCCTTGGTAATAACCCAGAAATAATGTGAAGTAAGCTTAACGAGAAAAAAAACTAATTCGATGAATAGAAAGTAGAATAGCAGCGTAGTGAATGACACTAGTGGACCTATGGACGAATCCACTACTGGTCGCCCAGTTCCTCCGCCTATGTCAAAACCCTCTATGTGGCTGCAAAGAAGAAAAAGAGCTTAGTGAAAGTTAAACCGCCAATTAAAACACCCATCATAAGTGTGAAGAGCTTTGCTAAGTTCTGAAATTTTCCGCAATTAGTTTCTGTATAACGAATGTTTATACAAGACATGGGTGCATCTTGGTAGTGACACCGCCTCTGAAATGTTACCTGACGCTGTTCACTGACCGATAGAGTAGGCTAGCGTCCGACAAGCGTCGATTTTCCATCTAAATAAATATTCACAATGGTAGAATAACGCGCTTCATTCCATAAACGAGCTTTAATTCCATCGTCCCCGAGCGAATTCGTAGGGGGATGCCATCCCCGCGAAATGTGGGCGGAGCTCTTCCCCGAAAGATTGAGGGGAGAGATGTGCATGCCGGGGATGACGCGGGGTCGTCCCCATCTCCGCGCGGGGACGCTCGGGGAGAGGTATGCATACGGCCCCTGATGTCGTCGTTCGTGACGTGGTCCAAACGGGTGACACCCGCTATCGAACGTAGCATTTTCGTCTCTATTGCACCGAGCCTTCGCTCTGCTTCTTTGGTAGCCGGCCAGCACTCTGCTGCATACAGCGCAACAGGCCGGACCACAGTTCGGTAAATCTTCGACTTCAAGCGATGGGGCATCTTCCTGTCGCATAGCTTTCCTGTCGTTGACCGCCATATCAACCACGCAGCGCTGACCCTAGTGGCGACCTCACTATCTAGACTGCAGTCAGATGTAATCATCGAACCAAGGTACTGAAAGACTTCAGTGCGAGGGAGCTCGATACCATCAATACTGATGGAGGAACGCTCACTTCTATCCGTAGTCAGATACTCAGTCTTCCTAACATTGAGGCAAAGCCCAACTCGAGCCAATCGATTACTCCAGTTTTGCACCTGTCGCTCGAGATCCAGTTTATCTTCAGCTGCGAGCATCACATCATCCGCAAACAAAAGCGCTCATGGCGCTGGTCTCTGCAGGTCTCTTGTGATAGTATTCATCACGATGATAAATAGAACGGGAGACAAAGCAGATCCCTGGTGCACGCCAACGGAGATGGTAAATTCGGCCGAAGCTCCAGCAGCAGCTTGGACCCGACTTTTTGCATCAGTGTAGAGAACCTTGACCCAGTCTATGAGCTCCTCTGGGACACCGTGCCGCAGTAATGCAAACCAGATTACTTCATGCGGAACTCGGTCAAACGCCTTCTCTAGATCGAGAAAAGCAAGATGGAGCGGCTTCTGTTTCTCGCGGTGTTTCTCAACCAGTAGTCGTGCAGCGTGGATGGCGTCCTTCGTGCCACAGTTGGTAATAAAGCCACACTGATTGCTCGTGATCTCGAGGATTTCACGGATTCGACAATCGATAATGCGCTCAAACACTTTCATGGTGTGAGACAGTAAACGTATTGGACGGTAATTCGCACAATCCGCTGGACTGCCTTTCTTTTTCTAAATCGGAATGGTCGTGCTTCGTTGTTAGTCCTTGGGCGCTCTCTTTCCTGCAACGACCCGGTTGGAGAACTATGCAAGCCATTGAGTGGAGTCCCAGCATCGTGATTCCCATATCTCTGCCGCCAGATCGTCTGGCCCCGTCACCTTTCCCGGCCTCATACGTCCCTACGCCATCTTCACTTCTTCGGTGGTGATAGGCTGGACAGAACCGCTTGTAGGTGGGTGTTCAGGGATGGGAGGTTGGCGGAATTCTTCCGTCGAGATTTTCTCGAAATAGTCACGCCACCTCCTCACGTCCCAGTCACGTCATCGCCTTACCGCGGTTTATAAGCAGCTGACCATTATCGCCATTAACACCTTGGAACTTCTCGATGTCTTCGGTACAACGCTGACGGGATTTCGCTAGTCGATACACAAGGTGTTAATTTATTAGGATCAATTTGAGAAAAAAAAACGAGATGGCTGATGAGGAAAGCGAAATGATCAAAATGAACGTCGCAAAACGTTACGGAATATACCGCGGTAACAATGAGGACCTGCGCTTCCGATCGCGGCTACGAGGCATACGTGTTAGGAACATTCCATTTTCGAATGTGTTCATAGAAGCCGTGGTTAAACACTACAAATGGCTGGAGTACTGAGAGGACCGGAGCCGGCCCGAGGCTGGCTTACTTCGCTGCAAGCTTTACGATAATCGTCACAGTGTACTAAAAAACCTTATGGATTTACCAGAAGAGAGTGATGCTCATGTTGAAATGGATTCAAACGGAGAAGAGGTTTACGACCCTACTTCGAATTTCGATTTGTGTGCACAATACGGATGTGCAACAACTGAGGCTTCACATTCTTCAACTACAACTCACTCAGAAAGATCACTGAGAGGTAGCAAAGGAACTCACACCGGTCGCATCATCGCAGAGCAACCAACATAGAACATCGATAAAAACTGTCTCGGATATAACGTCGTGTATTGTCTCAAAAGACTAATTCATGACTACGTCGACCCGAAAGCAGGCATGAATATGTGGCGACAAACTCTCAGGCGGCTTAATTCGCGTGTCTAGCACAACGTTATCCACGATAGATTTTTGGACCACCAGAACAACGAACTGAAGAAAGCAACAGGAGCTACAATTACATCAACTGCTATAGCATACACAATAGCCAAAGAAGGATTTTCTTTTGCCAAACATTTTCCACTCCTTATAACAACAACGAAGACGGGAGCGATTGCTTCGGAAGCTCATTACGACGCAAGAAGTGCTACATGTATGCTCAAGCAGTTCGCCATTAATATGAAATACGATCTCCTCCAATATGTCATCGACAACGACTTGCCCATCTCACTTCTAACGGATGGTACCACAGGTAATGGAGTGAATTGGATTATGTTTCTGCTGAGAACTGTATCTTCCGTCAATCGTCCCATGACCTTTTATCTCGCCTTCGTAGAACTCGAAAGTGAATCTGGAGAAGACATTTTACATGCCTTACGAGAGCATTTGATTGGACTGATCCCATGGGCACAGCAGCCTGATCTCTCTACGACCTCGTGGAGTTTCTTTATGAGTCGCCTGGTCTCACTCTAAAGCGATGAAGCTTCAGTGATGACGGGTTCAAGGTTTCTATGGATTGATGAAGGCTAAAATCAGAAGCAGAGTATGGGGACATACAAAGGAATGATCTCGTTCTCTCAGTTTGCGGAGCTCACAAGTTGAACCTGGTGATTACCACGCAAAAAGGGTATGCCATGAACCTCACTTAAGCTTTGGTGATAGAAATGCACTACTTATCCGGTTCTCCAACGAGAAGTCATGGAAGATCCACCTGCCGATCTGTTGCGAAGGAAATGAATTTCAAATTCCTCCAAATGACGATGCTGCACCATGTACACTGGGCTGCCAGTTTGCAGCCATCTGTCCAGAATATTTTCAGCAACTATCCTGTACTACGCAAAAAGCATTTTGGGTGATGACAGATGCTCCAACATTCATCGTACTGCAACATGTGAACGCTACTTTTCATCATTTGGCCTCTGTTTCTGAAGCTGTCCAAAACGAAAGGAGCCTGGGCTGGAATTCCTGAACGCTAAACCGGGAGTCCAAGCAGGGTTTCTTCGGAAACGTTCGCAAACCAACGAATCATCATCGCTAGGTTTGGTCAGGACTGGGCTACGCCTGGTTCCCATGTAACCTCACCTCCGAAGTGGTGGTTTGGTTTGGTATAGGCTCACTTGGGGGTGTGTATACAAGTCTGTTGGTACCTGCTCGTTGGTGCCCCTGCTTCTACTGAACCCAGCAGACGTTTGAGTGTACACAGGGAACGTTCGAGCGATATAGCGTGTACAACTATATCAGGCGAAAGTATCCCGCACATTGCATGTTAAAGGTGTCGCCGTCCGGCACACTATAGGTCTTCTGGTCCATGTAACAACACCTTAGGATCCGTACCTAGGGAGTCATGGGAGTCTTTGGCCACAAGCCACAATTTCGCCAACCCTGAACTGTCGTGATCGCTGTCGAGTGATATCCAAAAACTGCGCTATCCAGACTTCTGAGCTATTTCCATGCACCGTTTGGCTGCTTTGCAGGAAACCCGCCTCGGGGCGATACAGACCCGTCATCAGCTGTCGGAGAGTACACCATCTACTGCGGCAACGCTGGACGATAGGAGAGTGGGAGGCTGTGCAATAGCTGTAAGTGAAGGATTTCAATGGTATATTGGTCAAGCGAGTTCGGCTCAACGTCGTGTCGGAATGCATTCGTACGACTGCGGGATCACAGAGGATTCAATCTGTGGATAGTGAGTGCTCATGCGCCCACCGAAACCGCCGAAGACAATTCGAAGGATGCGTTTTATGAGGAACTCAATACGTTGCTGGCCAGGATACCTCTTGTCAACATGCTGTTGTCGTGGGGATTGACGCAAATGCGAAGATGGGACTTGATCAGGAATCCGAAGTACTCGGTAAATGGTTCTACCCAGTGGAGCAAACATCGGACAATGGCTACGTCGCCTTGTCGACTTTTGTGAACGTAGTGGTCTGCCGATTACTTGCATCGACATTCAAGAGGAATCATCGCCGCCATCAGCTTCTTACGTGGCAGGGACCAGAACCCGGCTATCTCCAGAAGAGCAGCGTGAAGCGGGAAGATGACAACTTTGAAACTACAGCTTGACTATGTCCTGACGAGGAATATTCCAGTATCGGACATCTCGAAGATCTAGGAGCTGTGTGGGATGCTCGTGCATTCGATCTCGATCAACCGTCCTGTTCTGTTGAACTTCACTGCGAGTGATTCATAAGAGGAAGCGAGGGGCTCAGCCTCTCCAGAGGATTTCGACATGACAAGTCTCAGAGATGAAGAGTGCAGAAGGAATTTCCGACAACGCGTTTCTATTCACATCGGAGTTAACGGATCTAAGAAGAAACTTTGGCGACGCGGATTCTTTTTGTCAAATGCACTCCAGGACGCTTACTGAAAGAGGCACTCCCGGTTGTACAGCCTACAGAAGAAGTTCCGCCTACGTCTCAGAAGAAACAACATCTACTCTACAACAGAGTATGTGCTCTCCGAACTGCAGGAAACTCTCGTGGAGGAGAAGCGTCTGGAGGAGGAAGTTGCGTTCGGCAGCTTAAAAGTGACCGCGAACGAGAGTGGACGTGTAGAGCTAAGGAGTTCGAGAATAAGGCTTGGGAGGAGAAGAATCTGAGGAAAGCCTACACGTTGCTGCGACAGCATAGCGGGAAGATGGAAGAGATGTTCTCCTGTTCCTTGAACACTACCAATGGAGTTGCAGTTGGTGATGCGACGCTGCTAATATGGAAGGATTACTTCAGTTCACTACTGAATCGTCCAGCGCCATCAGGGGTACCTGAGCTCCCGCATGTTCAGAGAGCACATTACGATGTCAGTGAGGAACCGCTCGACTGAGTCTGAAGTTTTGGATTGTGTCCGGAAAATGAAGAATGGAAAGGCAGGTGGAGATTGACAACATCACTGCTGAAATGCTGAAAGCTCTTCCTCCGTCTGGGATTCGTGAAATGACCAACACCATCCGTGCCATATGGATGAGCGAAAGGATACCCGATTCGTGGAGACATGCGATCATCGTACCTCTTCACAAGAAGCCCATCCGTCAGCGGATCCTAAGAACTACAGAGGAATCTCTCTACTTCGTGTCATGTACAAGCAAGGTTTTAGAACGTATCATTCCTCGGAGCGCCGACTTATCAAACATCGTGAAGGAAACGACCAGAGATGAGCAAGCCGGTTTTCGACCTGGAAGATCGACCATCGACCAAGTGTTCGTCGTGAGAAGAGTAATTGAATCGTGGCAGCGGTTTTCGAAGCCATTACAGCTTGCTTTTTGGACTTTGAAGCCGCGTTCGACTCTCCTCATCGTGATCGATTGCTCAATGCTCTGCGAGCAGATGGAGTCCCGGAAAAGTATGTTCGGTTAATCGAGGACATGAACAAAGGAACAACAGCAGCAGTTCGTACACCTCGTCGGATTTACGTCAGCTTTCGAGGTGAAAACAGTGAGTAAGGCAAAAGGAGCCGTTGCAGGACCTTTCTTCTTCAACTTTCGCCGCTGTTGATGAGACATCATGCGTAGAGTTGCAGAACAGTTTCCTGCGGATGTGATCCTAACACCATCAGGACGCTCCTTTGTCGACCTGGGAGTACGCCGACGACATTGTGTTATTCTGGCTGAAAACAACGCAAAACTGCAAAGGATTGTGAACCTCGTTTCCGAAGTATGCCGCAGCTCTATGGACTTCTCCGTCTTCGTCCCGACAAATGCAAGCAGATGTGGCCCTCAGAGGCCTTCAACTGGAGTTTGTCAGTGGACGGACAACGTATCGAACTGGTGGACGATTTCTGTTATTTGGGCCTGTTTGCTGAAGAACGATGGTAGTTATGCAGCGGATATTCGGACAACGATGTGCGAAAGCTACGTCTGCATTCAATTCTCTAACCAAGTGTTTGTGGTCTACCACCATCGCGAAGGAAGTCAAGTTGCGCTGAAGTTCACTACCTATCCGCTAATATCTCGCCCTATCATGATGTACGGATCGGAGACGTGGGCAGCAACCGAAAACGCAGATGGAAAGGTTGGATCGTGCACGAGAGGAAGCTTTTTAGGCGTTTACTTGGATATTTCTGGCCGCGTGTATGCCATAACGAAGACTCCTTTTTACAATGAAATCGGGACGCAGTACATCAACGCTTGACACGAGGGAGGTGCCAGCATCCTCCTAACGCCATCTCAAGCAGCAATGGGAAAGTCGACTTCTGACTGCTCGGGCATAGTACTCAAGAAGAACGCCGGATCGTCCTCGTACAACACGCTTTGAAAATGCTTCCAAATCCTGTCTGGAAACGTGCAGCCACCTGGGCGTAGGCGAAAGTTCTGGACGGATGTGGTTAAAGAGGATTTAAAGTCACTCGGCATCGAAAGACAGTTCAGGCGCGATGGCTTTCGTTTCGCAGGAAATGCAGAATAGTGACAGCTGGATGGAATGTGTTCAAATTGTGGCTGAAGACCGTGAAAATGGACACGGCTGACTACTAGACGGCACACCTCGGTGAAGATGCGGAATGACTCGCGTCAGGCGAAAGTATATATATATATATATATATATATATATATATATATATATATATATATATATATATATATATATATATACGCCTGGTACTGCTATCAAACATCTACTTTCATTTTCCGCAGATAATCCTACGACATTTGCCGGTTCGCAAAATAAGGATTAAAAAGAGCAAGATTTAAAAAGTATAAACACATTTATAGAAATATAATACTACATCTTGTTCCTGAGCGTTTTTCCTCCGACTTTTCACCTATATTCATTTTTGTGATGACTAGATCTACTTTCTCATCAGGGTACCACAGCAACCATTTTTATAAAGGAACCCCAAATTTACAGAAATCACAAGATTTATAAACGCAAATAAGATCAAAGCCTCACTACTCAATAAGTTGCACCAAAAAGTTGAAGGTTGTTTAAATTTTTTTGTTTTTTCTGATTTTCGCTTTTTTCAGAAAAAGAATGGCTAAAACGGCCAGAAAACCGAAGTTCCCGCACACCTCAGGCCGTGTGGTGTTCCGGCACCAGCACGCACCTGGTTATCGATGCGGTGATGGCCACGCGCATCAATTACCAGTATAGTTGTATAATTTCGAAAAAATTTCAAATGAACTAAAATTGAAAATTATTGTTTGAAAATTTCGAACGAACAAAAATGCAAAAAGTCGTTCAAAGAGCTGCTCGAACGAATTAATTTCAAACTCATTCGTACTTTCAATTTTTTTCGAAATTAGTTCGAAATTTTGGGTTTTTCTACTCTGTTAGCAGGGTTGAGTTCACGCATCACAGAGGGGGGCTGCAGCTTCTGGGAGCCGGGAACGGAGAATGCAGCTGAGTCAACATGCAAAATAGCTGATATTTGCGTAGCGAAAGCTGTGTTATAAAAATAGATGGAACAGAGCAAATACTAAAAGCACATTCGAAATAAGCCTGAGCCATGGAATAGCAATAATTATTTATACACAAAATCATCAAAACTATAAAATTTTCATCGGTTTGAAGATCATTAGCACGGCCGACCTGAAGGGGCCGCACATTGTCCCAATTCCGAAAGGGGGCACCTCCCACGCACGGATCGATCACAGCGTCATGCCTCACCCTGCTCGTTTGAAATTTTGGTTCTTTCGGAACCGTTCTCAAATTCAGAATCTGTTTTCGTATTTGAAACTGGATCCTTTTCGAAATCGGACTCGACACTTTGTCTAAATACATCGCCCAGTCAGAGAATGAATTTCCCACACATGTTCGACATTTCTACCGAATCGCGAGCATGAATGGCCTTTCTTCCCATTTCCGCCGGTCGAAGTGATGCTTAGCGGGCTTATCATGTCGAAGCCTCCTAATCAGTGGTATATTTTACACGAGCAATCGCTTCGCCCTTGGTCAGCCCGGACTCATTCGAACGAGAAAGGCAGTATATTCGTCGACTCGAGGAAGAACAAAACAGTTCAACCCAGAGTTCGAGAAACTTTGAAATCCTAATGAATTCTCAGAAAAAGACATTATTCAAAAAATCAGATCTCGAGCGAGCGAAAGTTGAAAATAGTTTGATGAAATTTCGAACGAACGAAAAATTTTTTTGAAAGTTGTCGAATTGTTTTCGAAATATTCGCTCGTGTACAACTATAATTAGCAGGTGCTCCGGGCCGGGGCCGGAACACCACACGGCCACCCTTCCTGGAAGCTAACTACCGTCTGCCTGCAGCTCGTTTCTCTTCAAACTGTTCGGTCTTCAAGTTGCATCGCTTGAGGTTTATATTGGAATACCGAACTAAAGCAGGCAGTCGTCAAAAACATGCTCAATTTGTTAAGGGCACTGGGAGGTCAGATCATGGCGTAGCAGCAAGGAAACTATTTTGGCCACGTATAAGGCTATTGCAGCCCGCCCTGAGCACGGCACTGGTTTGGCAGCAGTTGATGGCGGAATTGACCTGAACCAAAATGCAGCGTGCAAACCTTGCTTTTCGGATCAAGTCATCGGATGTTTTAGGAATTGTCCACGAACATTTTGAGGCCGAGACCTGTGCACAACCAGCAAGAGGCTGAGGAGATTTCCATCAGCTCTTATGGCACCCTGCTCGGCTCTCAAGGGAACACTCTCAGCTCGAAGCCCAGCGGCTGCATATAAACATCGTCAAACAGTCTGAAGAGTACCTGGTGCTGTATGGAAGCTAGAGAGAGAGAGAGAGAGAGAGAGAGAGAGAGAGCCACAACATTAGCTAACAGACCTTTGGACAAGTCCGGCGCTGGTCGCCCGTTTTCTGAGCCTATAATAATACCCTTTGTGGCCGCGAAGAAGAACAAGGAGAACGGACGTAAACAACAACAGCAACAACAAAACATGTCACTAAGAAATACAGTGTCATGTTAGAGAAATTTCCCAACGACTTAAACTGGAGCACCTGTCGAACTTTTGGGTCTTAGTTTACGCGTATGAAGTTCCAATGAGTTGAGGTTACTCAGATAGTTTCCATCCCAAGTGGAGACTTTCAAAACCCGTCATTGTCTCTGTTCGCGAAGAAATAGTCTGGAGCAATTTAAATTTGTTGAATAACGTTGGAATTTGGACCTCTCGCTGTGTCTGGAAACTCTCATTCTAATGAATATGTGGATTAAGACAGAACTCCCGCTGGGTTGAAAAGGATGTTGTGCAGAAGTTGTAATTCATTTGTTTCTCATGAGCTAGAGCTTCAAGAGCAAAAATTTCGTTTCTGTTAGATGTTAAACGCATCCTTTGATACGGGGGAACCAGCGTACCTACATCACCCTCTAGTGAAACACTACTGCACTTTTTCGATTTTGCTTCCATGGTTTAGTTTAATTGATTGAAACTATGTTCCCTTTTTCAGCATGGGCTTTACTTGATGTGACCGCTTGAATTCCTGCAGTGCTGCTGGTGGGGTAGCTTTTTCTTGAATTTCTTTCTAATGAATCCAACTAATGAAACCTGCTACCATTAGGGGAAGCTGATCTTGTTAGCTAGGAATCTATTTGTGCGTTACTGAAAGAGAAAAGTGAGTATTCTTGTACTTTTTTTTTACTGTGAGGGCTCTAACACTTCAACTTAGGAATACATTTTTACTCATCGACCAATTAATCTGTACTAGATTCACCTTGTTTGGGATTACCCTGAAAAGAACAGCAAGTCGGCTGAAACCAGTAGAGAAAATTAATTTGTGCTGCTTTCAGTCTATGTATTTCAATTTGTTGAATGTGTTTTTTTTTTTAGGACCGGTTATATGCATCCATTCCTCTATTCACCTGATGACTTGGGCTGTCTCATAACTGCTTGAGTGTTGTCGGTGGAGGTATCGTATTTGTGTTCTATCCCATGAATTGATCTTTTAATTTGTCTCAGCTAGGTAACTATGCTATGTCGAACGTTCTAGATGTGTCGCACGTAGATTCCACCCCAAAGAAAGGCATGTTGAGTGGGAAAAGATGGTAAAGGCGTATCGGCGCAAGCAGTCTATGCACCCAGTGTTCTTGGTGAGGCGACAAGCATAAGGTGAGTTGTGTTGAGAGTAGCAAAACACGTTTCACAAAATGTGAGTGCTTTAGGCTCAAAATGTGCGCAAAATGAATTCTTCACCGTTCTCGCACAGCGCGTGGAAACAGTGCTTAAAATGCATCACTCGATGCTGTAGGATTGCGCCTTTACTTCACATATAGCTGACGCAGAATATTTGCTTCGAATCACTTGTTTCTGCCGAGGATTAAGGATGCGCGCTGCATACATATCAGGGGTGTGCGTTAATGAAAATTTTTTCGTTAACATTTAATCGTTAATTTTTGAAAACGTTTATCCGTTAACAAAAAGTTAACACGCTAATTTTGCATTTCACAACAGTTTTGAAAACATTACCTGACCACCACGAATGTCGATAAATAACCAGACGTCCCAAAAACACGAGACACGTTCCATACCAAACACCGCAGTCCGTACACTCCAAACTTGGAAATCATCTTCATGGATTATTAATATCAGCCAGAACAATAAACGAATACTCTTCAAGAATAGAATCCTGACATGCAAAAAGCATATGTGGATGGAACATTAACGAAATAAAAATTCTAACGATTTCGGACTTTTTCAACTGTTAATGTTAAGAATAGCAGTTAAAATCCACTGTTGTACTGTAGTTCACCAATGTAATGGCCTAGGCGATTTGATTTTGCCCAGTACCCGTTTCTTAACTGTTAATTTCCTATTACCTCGTTCCTATGTTTTCCCTCCTTGATACCCTCATCATTCTCGTCGATCGATGGCGTGCGGAGGGGTGGATGCGGGGAGCGGCATCTTATGGCGCCTTCGCGCCTGCTGCCCTCGTGGCCCTCGTCGCAGGCCTGCCATCGGAGGCCGTCCGCTCCCTTCTAAGGCGACCTGTTTAGTTATAGGGCTCATTTTGTAGTTGTAGAGTGGTACGGAGAGGTGACTCTCCTCAATAAATAGTTGTACCCACAGTTCAGTCTACAACAGTCCAGTCGATTTGGGGGCCGAACCGAGGCCGAAGAAGAGACCAGCGATCCGCCCCAAGCCGTTGTCAAGCGGTTACGGCGTGTGTCCTGCTCCTACTTGAAGCAGTGTATCCTCATTCACGTGGTGCGGTCGCGTGTGTGCCCGTGTGGTGAGACGCATCAGTGTTATTCACGGAATACCGTTGTGTTTCGTCGCTGCGTGGGTAGCGTGCGTGTCGATCGACGCCGTCACAGAGTGGGGGTATTGCAGTGACGCTCGTCGCCGTTCCGTGTAGGAGCCCGACTACAAATTGATCGCTATTGTCTCGTGGTTGATAGCCCAATCGCCAGTGACGATTAGTGATTGCAGAACAATGCCGTCAAGCAGCAAACGCTCAGAAGAAGGCGTGATGGAAATGCAACGACTGGCGCTGAATGAGCTCCACAACACTCCAGCAGCTGGCCGAGATGCGAACCATGATGAATGTATTTCCATGGACAAGGTCAACGTGCTCTAGCCAGGGTGCCGATAAGGTGAGGAGACCCGGAAACGGTCACACTTTCGGAAAACCTCGCTAATACCTGGAGGAGCAGCGTGAACAGTCTGCTGAAGTGGACAATTGTCTGCGGCGACTGTGCGGAGCTGTTCAACGTTGATGCCACAGAGGTTGTGAGCAAATCGAGAGCCTTCAGGAGATTGTCAGCAACATGGGCAGTTGATCAAAGTAATAGTGAAACTATTTGGGATCAACCAGCCAACGATGTTGTCACAGATGCTCCAAGCGCCACGATCGAGCCGCTCACATTGGACCAAGCTAACAGGGGCTTCGTGAACCATGCAGAATTCGATCAACGCGGCAGCAAGTGGCGATTCAGGAAGACCTCTAAGTGTCGGTCTTGAGTCGGAATGCTTCCCACTTCAACCGCTCCATGCTTTTCAAAGCATTGCAACCGGATCGCAGCAGCAGAGAGAGAGACTGAACGAACCGGCAGACTCGAGTGAATCCATTTCAATAGAGGGTATGAAAATCTCGAATGTCACCAAAACTTGGGCATATGTTCGCTGCGTGAGCTTACTCAGAGGTGGAGACCTTTGCAGATCCCAAGGGAAAACAGTTCGACGACTTCGTACTCAGGTTTAGATGAAATATTTGAACCTTGGGTTAGATAACGCTATGCTTACGCACCTCTTCCTCTCCAAGCTCGACGGATTCCTAAAGCAGTAGCTGATGCGCTGCCAAGAAAAGCATCCGCGAAGTCTCTACGGAATCATCGATGGAATGCGGAAGATTCTGAGCGCTAGCAATCCTGCGCAGCAAATGAAGGCCTATATGGAACTGGAAGCACTTGAAGAAAGATGTCGACGCTTCACTTGATTCTGGTATCGAGCTTGAAACGACTGACTAGGATGGCTTATCAAGATGCCTCCTGATGAAGTGCTGTCGAAGACACGAGCTGTGAACTCGTAACAACTAACGGACTGGCTCCGAGATTTTGCAGTTGTACTCAACGCTGGAGGCCGCGCCAGAAGGGTGCGGAATACGAGATGGTCAAAGATTGGCTCAGCGCTGCGAGCGAAGTCGAGATGTCGCTTTCAGCGATGCGGCAAGCTGCACAGCCATGCCGATCAGTAAACCCGCCGAAGTAGGTGCGACATGTTTTCGCCGTCGAAACGAGGGAAGTCGGACACATACTTAGTCCCGCTAAACTAGAGCCAGCTAACCGTTCTATAGCTGTGTCGTCAAGGGAGAACTAAAGAAACCGTTGAAGTGCTACAATTGTGGCAGGACTGGGCCATCTTCCTGTAAATGCCGAGTCAGAGAGCCTTCGCAGCGTGAAGGTAGTGGAAGCAATAAAGGCAGAAAGACCAGTGAAGAACTTCACGGCTTCGCCAACAAGTGGATTTGTGGAGCCGCAGGCTCATCCAGACCACAGGACGAATTAGTGGAAGACAAAGTCATCTGAGGTACATCTCCTAGATTCTCACGACAGGCTTTGTTGGACACAGGTTCCTGAAGTAAGCATCATCCTCTGAGATGTTGAAGAAGCTCTAAGTCAAGGTTCGATTTGACAACGACGTTGAAGAGATTCCACTGAGAGGATGTGCTCCGGTGTACGACGCTTCTGGGAATGCTATGGTCTTCAAGGAGCGATAAGGCTTTCCATGCAGATTGAAATAGCAACAAGCGAAGGATCGCATGCTTCGTGATGAAGGAGGTGACGGATCGCGTTCTGGCACTAACGCCTTAGGCAAGTTGGGGATTTAACCTTAAGGTTTAAGAGCGGCGATCTTCCCAGCAAAAGGAACCTTCAGTGCAGTTAATAGTAAACGTATGTTAGCTCTGGAACAGCCGTAGCGACCTGTTGATTTCGATCATCACCAGTGACATGATGCAGTTCTTTTTCAGTCACGAAGGTAGAAAAGAAGTGACGAGCGGAAAAAGCCACTATTGTGTTGACATGCTGAAAGCCTGTGGTTCCTGATGGTTTTACCAACAACTTGACGTGTGCTCATTTGCAATGAACTGGCTCCTCGTTTGAAAGGGAATAAACTACAAATACGTAAGATGCTCATCATTCTGAAAGGCATCGTACGCGCTGAAAACCACTCACCGTTTCTTGAGTTTGAATCAATGGTTGGGCCCCCCTGAGAACGTGGGTAGAGTTTGTCGGGTCACCGAAGCATTATTGGGAAGATATGAGTGATTGAATGCCTCGAAATCCACCAAGAGATGCCGGCCTTCTGACAGCCATGTGGCATTAAATGAAAAAAAGAAAGGTTTTCAACAAGCGATATCGCGTGAGTGAGTGGAAGTTGATGTATCATTCGTTGATAAGCTACCTTCTTTTCTCATTTGAGGCCACATGGCTGTCTGATGGCCGGACTCTTCTGGCGGAATTCGAGGCATTCGATCTCCAATATCTTCCCAATGATGCGTCGGTGACCCGACAAATTCTACCCACGTTCTCAGGCGGGCCCAGCCAATGATTCAAAGTCAAAAAACGGAGAGTGGTTTTCAGCGCGTACGATGCCTTTAATTCACACTCAAGGTTCGATTACTACCGCCCCCGGATTTGGGAAACCGTGACGCTGCTATGATGGCTTCATCATAAAAGTGGGGCGGTTGTTTTTGAGAAAGCAAAATGATAGAACTGGAGAAACCACCTCCCAAAACAGCGAGATAATACAAGTCATACATAGTGCATGATACTATTGTAAACGCACGTCCATCTTTTCGAACGTTATCACCAGCTTCAGCTTTTCAGTTCATTTTTTGATTTTTTGCTCAGAAATACCGGAAAACTGATACTCCAGGTGGCCGAAAGGCGAAAATAGGAAAAAGAATATTTCCACACAACACTGGACGTGATCCTCCTATTATCCACAAGGTTACTTGCATGGGGGCGGGGACCTGGGTTTTCATGCTCAAGTCTGTACAGAAGCCGGAAAACAAATCTGTCACCTCTTGTCGTTATAGGAGCGAAATTCCGGTCCGCACTAGCGAACAACCGCTGCTGCATCACGTGACACGATGATAATCGTGCTGGGTCCACGTGGTACCGGTACGGTGAACCTTTGTCCCAGGACGATTACCATCATATTGCGTAACGTACGCAATTTCGTTCCACTAACGACAGTACGTATTAGTGCTTGACGACTAAATTCAGCAACAACTCTTCAATATAATATTTATTTTTTAATTTTCTGTACAACAATGCGTAGCAACTGTAATAATCTCACAGGGCACTTGTCAAGTGTTTAATAGGCGAAATTCGCCGAGTTTTTTTCAGCTAGCAAGCAGACCACCCACTTGCCAGCGGCTGAATATATCCGAATCGAAGAAGATGAGAGAGAAGAGAAGAGTGAGAGGAGACTTGTGATAAGAATGGATCAGGACGAATAGGAAGGGAAGAAGAGCAAATGTACGGGGTCAGACCATTATGCGTCTCTCCAGGGAAAGACCTCTACAAAAAATACCAGTGACAACAAGTTTTCGATTCTCTAGCGTGTACATATCTCTAGAAGAACGATGAGACGAGAACGAGGGGGGCAATCATACAAGGTAAGGCAGTGTACAGCGACTAGATGATGATGAAGAACGGGTACTGTGCTTCTCTGGGCCAAATTCCGGTCCGCAATTGCGTCTCGACACGCTTTGCGGCCGCGCGCATTTGAGTCGGAAGAGTTTCCAGCGCCGCAGCCGCCGAGCTGTTGACTCTACTCAGAGAGTCGGGGAGTCCTATTCGGCCACGATAGGCTTTCTATTCGGGTACCTAGTCGAGTTAAAAGGAACTTTTGCAGCAGCACGTGCTGCTTCGAGGAGCACGTGGCCTGTTCGATAAGACTACGTGGCGCAGAGAGACAAAACCCTTGCTGCACCCCCATTTCCCACGCGACAGCGCGTGGCCTGTTCGATAGCACTACGTGGCGCAGCGAGGCAAAACTTTTGCCGCACCCTATTTCCCACGCTACAGCACGTGGCCTCTTCAATAGGAGCACGTAGTCCAAACATGCAAAACCTTCTCTGAACCCCCGTTTCCCACGCAGCAGCACGTGGCCTGTTTGATATGAGCACGTGGCGCTGGGGGCGGGCCACCACACCTTCGATGGGAGTGGGTCTTCCCCATAAAGGATACGGTCCACGGACCGCAGTAGGGGATCACCCCCACAGCAGTCCGCGACACGAACATCACCTTCGCCACGGTCGACAGCGAGGGAGCTCCCCTCGCTGAGGACCGTGGGGGAGACCCCTTAGCGGTTCAAAAATCGTCCAGGAAGTGACTCGTAGTCACCTTCCAGGAGCAGCCCGAAAGGCGCACTGCGCTATCTTTGGGATCGAGCCCGTTATATACGTACTGTGCAGCTGACATGCGCCGGGTCAGTTCTGAAGCGATCGATCAACGTGTTCAATCATGGGCATTGTGGCTCGTTCGTCGTCCAAGCTCATCGTAGTCGAATCGAAAGCGTATCGTGGCCGAGTGGAACGGCTATGATTGGCGCCACGTGCTTCTCACTTGAACGACGATTAGGCCACGTGGCGCAAGGAAATTACGTGGCCATATCGTCGTCCAACCGCTTTGTAGTCGAGTCGAAAGCCAATCGTGGCCGAATAGAGCCCCCCGACTCCCTGAGTAGGTGGGTTTTGGAAACTGGAAACTAAACGAAAACGGAGAAAACTGTGTAAAAAAGCCACATCGAGTCGGCTTTTGCGCTGGAAACTCGACTGTCTCGAGCGCGTGCGTCCGCAAAGCGTGTGGAGACGCAATTGCGGATCGGAATTTGGCCCAGATAAGCACAGTAAGTGGTCTATCAACGCGGACGTTTGCTTAGTAGTTCGTCTCCAACTGACCATCGACCAGTTTCAAAGTCCTCGTACGACGCACTGAAAAAAAGAGTGTGGACAAAACTAGTCATAATTTTCACTAATCAGGCTAATAATTGGAACGAAACTCTTGCAAGTTGGGAACTCCTATACTCTGGTCTCGGGCATTGGTGACGGGCTAGTTGTGTGCAAAAAGCCTTCAGCGGGTAGGCTGGACCGCTAAATTCTAGGGTGCACGCAGACTACAGCGCGTTTCATAACCATAAGATCACCTCTAAAACGGTTATCATTTTCGGATTCTACGTTTAAAATAATGGCGGAGTTATCGTTTATGGTTTGACACGTCGATTTGTAGTTTCACAACAATTATTGATTGGTAGGTGCACTGCATCCCAGGTCGGTATTTTTCCGCGCCGGGCCCGGTCGGTTTTATGACCAAGTCTGACGAGGGCCATACGGTGGCGTGCACATACGAAAACCGTTCCTTCTCGAGCATAGCAGCACAGTGAAGGTGCCCGCCAGTGACACTTGCATTGTTATTTCCGTGGTGTCTCGCCTGAGCTTGGATAGGGCCTAAATACTGGCCGCCCGACGACCAAATGTAGGCGGCCCGCTGGCAAGCTTCAAACCTTACCGCTATCACAGGGTTTCTGCATCGGTACAAAATACAACTCAATTCACAGAGTCTGAACTAGACTTTTAAAGTGGCTCCTGGAAGGTGATCTCGAGTCGCTCTCATTAGAGTGACCGACGGTCAACTTAAAGGCAGTATACACGCTCGTAAACGTGTTTGAGATAACTACGGAAATAGAATCGTATGGCTCAGAACACAACGCCTACGCATTTTAAAGCATCAAAAACGGCACACAATGTCGCTACACGAGTAAGAAGTTGGCCCCGTCCCTCTATCTGCCCGCCTGTATTAGCTGTTCTCCTCCAAAACAGGGGTGCTGGGCCATTCCCACAGTTGCAAATGTATGTGGATGGTACAATAAGTACAATAAGTAAACGATATACATCGACAACGGTAAGAATGGCCTAGCACCCCTGTTTTGGAGGAGAACATCAAATACAGGGGGCAGGCAGATACAGGGAAGGGGCCAACTTCTTACTCATGTAGCGGCAGAGTGTGTCATTTTTTATGCTTCAAAATGCGTAGGCGTTGTGTTCTGAGCCATGCAATTCTATTTTCGTAGTTATCTCAAACACGCTTACGAGCGTGTATGCTGTCTTCAAAGATGATGCCGTCTGGCTCACTTGTGGTAGGTCGTTTGAGTTCTACCATTTCTCTAGTTATTTTCTCCAACTCAGCACACTTCTCCCTCTCTCAGTTAGGCCTCAATCGAACGTACATGACTTGCGGTTGAACTGTCGGGCTTTCCGTCGATGATCCCGCGTCTCCGACTGCAATGTTGCAGCCTTGACAAGTCCGTTGAGAATCTCGTCCTCTGGTGAGTCGTTGGCCGGATCATGTGAATCTGAAATGTAATAACGCTAGTTTAAAAAAAGCGTACAGGATTTTTGTGTTTCTCAAGCTGATCTTTCCTGGTAATCCTGTGACCCTCGATGTACAGGGCAGAGCAAAATTTTAGGTCTACCCTTATTTTCGCATCCAGTAAATCAGGTCTTGAACATCGCAATACGAGAGCGTCACCATAGGATTCAGAAGCGCAGAAAAACCTAGTAACAAAATTTTGGGAGACTTGATATACTCAATAAAAAGTATGAATATTTTGAAAGGAAACTTCATTCTCAAGCGATGCAAAATTAAAGGTCCACCTGCTGAGCAGGATCACGAGACTTATGCTTCGAACAGCAAAGTCCCTTTGAAGAAACCAATATTACAGGCTTTCATCGATGCGCACCTCAAGAATCCTGCGACATACAATAGAGAAGTAAAGCCCGTCGGTCAGAAAGCTTTCAGGGCGCTGTGAGAACTAATTGCTCATTGAGCTTTAATTAGTTCGCAGTCCCCCAAGGATATGCTGCGAGGTTAAGATCAAAATGTTCACGAAGAGTCGGTTTTGCAGTTTTTCCGAAGCTGGAAAGCATAGCATCCGCAGAGTTATAAACCGTGGGACGCCAGACTCCACGTCACCTCCAAGTCACAAGTTGACAGCCTGCTCGTAGAAAAGGCCGCGCATTGGGCCAATGTAGGCTACCTAAGTCTAGATACAGGAAGTTGTGACAGGAACTGCGCCTGTATTCTGTATGGCCCTTTTCGATGAAACAGTGTAGAATCAGAATGATAGAGATGACAGAACTCACGATTGGTATGGTTAGCCGAAGGAAAAAGGCTGTCCACTGGGCACAACTTCGAATATTGAAGTGCGATGACCTGAGCAGCCTTACATGGTCAGGCACATTTTGTACTCAACTCTTTGCTGTGGCTTGAACAGCCTGGACTATCATAGAGTGCTCCATGATCACCTCGTACCATGCATCAGAACAAAATGACGTCCAACCAGGGTACGGCGCGAGGTGTGAGGGGTTCCGATACTGGTCAGACCCCCCCTCCAGCAAGGTCTCCCTAAGCCCAACCCCCCCCTTCCCCAGAATAACCGGAGCTCAGGCCCCCACTGTGAGGCCTCACATCTCACGCTGTACCCTGCGTCCAGCTCTTGTTTTCTTAGACGACAACGAATTATTTCACGCATTTGGGTAACCTTTCGTATGCTTACAGACCCATATCGCGAACATTTCAAATGAAATGACTCGCAGCCATCCTGCCTAGACAGAATGAAGAACCCCAGAAGAATCTTTCAACGGAGGTTGTGCAAAAACGACGCCACTTATTTGTCAATTTTTGATTAAAATTGTGCCATTCTGAGCGCAGGCCAAAGTTATGATAAGATTGGTCGGTGGTCAAGTTCTTAGCGTGCCAAATAGGATTTTTGATGTTCGTATCAATGAAGGAAATGTGGACTGTGGGACCGTCGACGCGATACAAGAAGTCAGGCTCTTGATAGAGAAACACCGGCAGAAGAACCGTAAGGCGGCGTTCAGAGTTTTCGCAGCGCGACGCGATGGCACATGTCAGCGCGACGCGAAAATCGCGTCGCGCGGAAATCAAGGTGTGAACGGCGCGCGAACGCTAGGCAACTACGCGCAATTGCGCAATTTCCGCAATTTTCCGTACCCAGGCAAAACTAATCTATATTCGGTCTTATTCCGTTCATTTTATTGTGACGGACCTTTTTTTATCTTTTATCTGTATTATTATGGCACATTTTTGTTTTCGTTGCGACAACTCGCTTCTTTAAAGGCATTGTTCGCGATAAACTTCATCCTCGAATTTTCCATGACAAACGCTTCTCGTGGCTCTCAGAAGCAGAACAGCGTCGAAAAAACGGGACGAAAAGCTACCCAGAAGCCGCAAAACGGCTTAGAAAAGTGGGAAAACCCCGCCATTGTGGGCAAGCCCCGCCTCTTCCCGCCCCTCGACGTGAACAAAGGAACACTCGAAATCGTGAGATGAGCCGTGGTTTCCGATCAAAAGCCCCGTTCTTCCCTTCATTCTCAACTTCTCTCTTTACTCAGGTCAGCTTGCATACATCGGCTGCAGAAGACGGAAGTTACAAGCCTCGGACAACTCGTCTACTATTTTCCCTAGCTCAATTTTTGAGGGACCATAACTCCATTCCCAGAAGGTCTTGTAAGATTCCAGAAGCATCATTGGAATCAGATTGTGACCGGTTTCAAGATAGGCAGAAAAACAGAAAAGCGATTTTTATCGCGAACACTGTCTTTAATGACGAAACAATCAAAAAGACATCGGGAGCAAATGATCCTTAGCATTTTTTTTTGGAGTTGATAGTACAGAATAGGGATGTTTCGGTGGCATGAGACCGAATTATGCTTGTGTCGCTTGTGAACCGTAAAAAAACTTTATAGCTCGTCAACTCTTTGAAACCATCACCCTAATCACACTGTCCAATAATTGGCAATGTTTGAGCAATCCTGCCTCGCACGCCCGTATTTTCAATCCCATTCGAGTACGAGAATGAGAATCGAAACTTGAGAAAACATGTGATAACTTAGAATGATAGCACTATAAAAAAGGAGCGCAGTAGAGAAAAAAACTCGATTTACCTCAATATAACATGTTTGTGCACTGATAAAATCCTCCATTTCAAGAGGTCAGCCAAAGTAGAGCGGCATTCTCGAAAGTGGACGAGAGTCAATAGGTATGCAGACATGTTATACTCAAGTAAACAAAGCTATTTCTCTCATGCACTCCCATTTGGTAGTGCTATCACTCTCAATTATCACACGTTTTCACAAGTATCGATTCTCATTCTGTTACTCGAAGGGGTGTGAAAATGCGGGCGTGGAAGGCAAGATTGCTCAAACATTGTCAAATATTGTCATCCTGGACAGTTTTCAGTGCTTCAAACGTCGTTGACGACATAGCACGGGCAGTGCGGACCTATCTATGCTGTTATCTCGACTATGCTTGCGAGCGTGTATGCTGCCTTTAAATACACAGACAAAATTGTTTGCAGTATCATCTGAGAACAATACAATAACCCATGACAATTTCAATCAACCTAGTCTTTGAAAAGGCTTGAGAAAATTAAAAACGCCCCTTGAGTCCCCGATGATGGAAGAAAAAATGATGACAATCGCTCCGCGACCATCGCGTCGCGTTGTTTTGCAACGCGACGCGATGGTCGCGGAGCGATTATAATTTGCGCGTCAAATTCTATGTATCGCGCCTCTTCACTGTGAAAACCTAGCGACGACGCGACCCAACGTCGCTTGACCGATACGTAGGCTAATCATAACGTCGTGTCGCGCCGCGAATGAACTCTAGACGCCGCCTAACATTCATATCGCGTTTCTCGACCTCGAAAAAGCCTTTGATCGCGTTACTCACCATCTTATATACTTGTCGTTGAAGTCACATGGAGTGCCAGAAGAGTATGTGCACTGGGTAAGGTTGCTGTACGCGAATCCGAGCAGTGTTGTCAGGTGCTCAGCAGGAACCAGTAACCCCTTTCCCATACAAGTCGGGGTCCACCAAGGATCAGCCTTGTCGCCGCTACTGTTCATCCTATGCATGGATGCAATTACTCAAGACTTGCAGAAACCACATCCATGGACTATGCTGTACGCTGACGACGTAATGCTGGCTGCCGAGTGGCGAGAGGAGGTGCGTGTTCAAGTGCAGCTATGGAATGATCGCCTGCAGCGCTATGGGCTACATACGTCTTAATGTCGTCAAAACTGAGTACGTGGAGTGTGAACCGAGAATCGAGGAAGGATCCATCAGCACTGATGGCACCGTCCTCAAGAAGGTTGGACAGTTTCAAGTACCTCGGATCAAGGATCACATCTGCCGGCGACCTGCTACTGGATGCCCATGGGTGCGTCAACGCAGCGTGGACGAAGTGGAGAGCGACAACTGGCGTAATGTATGACGGTAAGATACCAATACGCCTCAAGACCAAAACCTACAGGACGGTAGTGAGGCCAATCGCCCTTTACGCCACCGAATGCTGGCCGGCCACAAAGTCTGTTGAGCAATCTCTCCATGTGCTGGAGATGCGCATGCTGAGGTGGTCAATGGGAGTTACCTTGAAAGACAGGCTAGCAAATGACCTGGTGCGTTCCACCTTTCGAGTGGCCCCCATCACTGCGAAGATGAAAGAGTCCCGCCTCAGTTGGTTAGGCCATGCTCAAAGGAGGGACGACGACTCAGTAGCTAGAACTGCACTCAAGGTGGAAGTTGCAGAGACCAGATTTCGCGGAAGACCGGAAACCCGATGGCTTGATCGAGCAAAAACGGACATGGCTGAAGCGCAACTTACTATAAGGGACACCGCTGTCAGAAATAAATGGCGAACAAAGTGCGAACAAGCGGACCCCGCGAACACGTGGGACAGACGCTAGGAAAAAGAAGAAGAAGAAAAGAAGTATCAATGAAGGAAATGCGACATAGGAAGGGATTCGCTTGCCTGCCTCATAAGTGTGGCTGAATGATTGTTTGAAGGAGTGTATCCATAATTTTGCAAGGCCTTAGGATGACGTTTTCTTCCAAAACAATCAAAACTTTGTAACGAAAGTCTCTTGAAACCCTAGCTCTAACAGTTTTCAGAACTCCTGAATCCATTGATTATGCTTCCGTATTGCGAAGTTCAATGCATTATGCACTTCAAGAGAAAATTAGTATGGACCTACAATGTCGCACAGCACTGTAGTCCGCCGATAGTCGATACGGATCGCAGTGTTGGTTGTGGTTCCTTTGCAATATGTCGGCGCAAACTCGGTGCACTTATGTAGAGTTCGCGTGATAATTTTAGTCTGATGAATGGACGGGGCTGTGACGGTGGATAACCCCGCGAGAATCGGAACCCCATTCTCCAGTGAGGCCGCCAACCCCGCACTGCCAGCCGCCGGGTCCATGCGTCAGACTAAATCGAAAACGGAAACCATATGTACAGTCGACATGGATCCTATAAATACTTTGAGTTCCCCATGAAGGTTAGCGCAACCTCGGTGCACCTATGTTGTAGCATATGGCACCGAGTTTGCGCCAACCTTCAATAGGAAACTCCAAGTATCACTAGGTGCCATGTCGACCATACGACACGATGCACTGAGTTGGCGCCAACGTAATACATATTGAACGCCGACAAATGGCAAACACAATCGATACTGCGACCCGTGTCAACCGTAGATTCAAATTTTTCTAGGCATCTGCACAACAATTTACTCTGTAGAATGCTTTGCCTAGTCAACGCGCTTCATTGGATGACAGATTTTGCTGAAATCTCAGAGTCGAGTCATTGGATAAATCGGGATTCTTTTTTTTTTGGAATTTTTTCCGAACAACAGATAGCATTCAAAGAGGTGCCTTCTTTTGATTCGAGTTTCAGAAAGCCGATCGGATGATCGGATCAAATTTTTGAATGTGCCAAGACTTTGACTTCATATGTAAATTCGACCGAATACCACTGTTACACGTTATCGAGAAAACCTAAACAGGCAGCAGCGACTGTTTATCCACACGTGTTCCATCACACTGTTTTGCCAGTTGAGGTGTTCTACGAGTTTTATCATGTATCGACGTACCAACTTCAAGCGTATTCAACTTGATAAACGATATGGATAAACGGTTGCTGCTGCCTGTTTAGGAGGCCCCCACTTTATCTGGCGTTATTTCTGACAGCAGATATTAATATGGTATTCTTATAACGAAAAATGAAAATCTGGTTTCAGAAGAATTTTTTTCTTGAAGATGGAGACTGAGTTGCGAAATGCCCAAAATGTGTGAAAACGTAAGGTTCGGAAATTGTGGAAGCTGCACCCATTATATAGTGCGTTTCATAACCATGCGACCACCCTAGAGTTTGTCATCTCTGAGATAACGAAATTCTCTGACATATCGCTTCCGTTTTTTTTTCGAGGTTCCGTTCTATACCCCCCCCCAATCCAGCACATTTTATAATAATTTTTCGAATTAAGGACCGTTTCAGAACCGTGCGTTAAGAAGATTAGTTCTTATGCCTCAGATGAAGTGTCTTCCAAGATACCTAGCGATTATGAACTGTCACCGAGACACGTTCGTGGGAATACCGGTATGGAGCTTCGGGGGGCGGACCTGCTCCGCGCGCGGTCGCGGCGCGGCGCAGCTAATCACTATTATTTCAGCCCCATCGCAACACTCATTAGCGAAACCAATGAGGAATCAATAAGTGCTAATGGGAATACAACTACTTACATTGAAAACAATGAAAACAAATAATTGCAAAGGGAGATTAACTTTATTGTTTAAAATCGCATGTTCGTCGAGCTGTACGTGTTGTGTTCATTCACGGGGTAACGCGCAAATATTACGCCATTTTTTCTATGATCTCCACCCCCGAAATACCCGACACACGATAGGTTCAGCCTCCACGCAGGGGATTTCCTCCTCTGAGCGACGGTGCAGCCGCAGGCTGCACCGTACACATAGGGTTCAAACTGATTTCCACCCCCAAAATACCCGACACACGATTGATTTAGCCTCCACGCAGGGATTTACTCCCCTGGGCGACTGTGCAGCCGCAGGCTGCACCGTCCACATAGGGTTTATACTGATTTCCACCCCCCGAAATACCCGATACACGATAGATTTAGCCCCCACGCAGGGGATCGACGGACGATCTTTTGATAGAATGGCTAAGCTGCACAGCAGCACCCCTTTGTGAAGCATGGTCTCACATTGTATGTTCTTCCGGTGTTGGTGTATTCCCAAGGAAAAAAGTGAATCGCTCCAGCCGCGAAGCGGCTGGAGAGGTTTGGTTTTGCCCGGGACTTGTGATCACTTAGAATTCTGTAAAGTAGATAATAAAACCTGTTAAAGAAAGTCTCCAGAGATTTCCATCGGGATATAGGTCCAGGAGGCACATGCTGACAAAATTTGAGCCAAATCGGCTCAAAACTAACAAAGTTAGATCGGCGAGTCCTTATCAAAAATTCTTGTTGTGCGCTTGTTCCTGCTTCGTTCCTCCTGCTTCGTGCTTCGTGCTTCCTCGTGCGTTACGCACCCTTAGTAGTGGCCACTGCCAATGGTCGCAGGCGATCAGTTGAACAGGCAGGTAAGTTGGTATGTGGATAGATAAGCAGGCTGGTGAGTAGGTAGACAATGAGTACTTACTGTTTAACATTAACTACTTCACTTATTACTGCTTATCATATCATGTGATACTATCAGTTGGTAGATCAAATCGTTAAAACACGTTGTAGGTTGTACTTTTCGATGGGAAGGGACAAGGAAAGTGACTAACAAGTGTGTTACTTACTGTTTAACATTAACTACTTCATTTATTACTGCTTATCATATCAAGTGATATTACCAGTCGGTAGATCAAATCGCTAAAACACGTTGTAGGCTGTAGTTTTCGATGGGAAGGGACAAGGAAAGTGACTAACAAGTTTATTACTTACTGTTTAACATTAACTGCTTCACTTATCACTGCTCATCATATCAAGTGATATTATCAGTTGGTAGATCAAATCGCTAAAACACGTTGTAGACTGTAGTTTTCGATGGGAAGGGACAAGGAAAGTGACTAACAAGTTTATTACTTACTGTTTAACATTACTGCTTCACTTATTACTGCTTATCATATCAAGTGATACTATCAGTGACTTGACTTACTTGACTTAATCGGTTGGCTTTCGCCTGACGCGGTCATTCCGCATCTTCACCGAGGTGTGCCGTCCTAGTAGTCAGCCGTGTCCATTTTTCACGGTCTTCAGCCACAATTTGAACACATTCCATCCAGCTGTCACTATTCCATTTCCTGCGAAACGAAACATCGCGCCTGAACTGTCTTTCGATGCCGAGTGACTTTAAATCCTCTTTAACCACATCCGTCCAGAACTTTCGCCTACGCCCAGGTGGCCGTTTCCAGACAGGATTTGGAAGCATTTTTAAAGCGTGTTGTACGAGACGATCCGGCGTTCTTCTTAGTATATGCCCGAGCAGTCGAAGTCGACTTTCCATTGCTGCTTGAGATGGCGTTAGGAGATGCTGGCACCTCCCTCGTGTCAAGCGTTGATGTACTGCGTCGATTTCCTTGTAAAGGTCTTCGTTATGGCATACACGCGGCCAGAAATATCCAAGCAAACGCCTAAAAGCTTCCTCTCCGTGCAATCCAACCTTTCCATCTGCGTTTTCGGTGCTGCCCACGTCTCCGATCCGTACATCATGATAGGGCGAATAGCGGATAGGTAGACGCGCAACTTGACTTCCTTCGCGATGGTGGTAGACCACAAACACTTGGTTAGAGAATTGAATGCAGACGTAGCTTTCGCACATCGTTGTCGAATATCCGCTGCATAACTACCATCGTTCTTCAGCAAACAGCCCAAATAACAGAAATCGTCCACCAGTTCGATACGTTGTCCGTCCACACAAACTCCAGTTGAAGGCCTCTGAGAGACCCACATCTGCTTGCATTTGTCGGGACGAAGACGAAGTCCATAGGCTGCGGCATACTTCGAAACGAGGTTCACAATCCTTTGCAGTTTTGCGTTGTTTTCAGCGAATAACACAATGTCGTCGGCGTACTCCAGGTCGACAAGGGAGCGTCCTGATGGTGTTAGGATCACATCCGCAGGAAACTGTTCTGCAACTCTACGCATGATGTCATCAACGGCGAAGTTGAAGAGAAAAGGTCCTGCAACGGCTCCTTGCCTTACTCCTGTTTTCACCTCGAAAGCTGACGTAAATCCGACAGGTGTACGAACTGCTGCTGTTGTTCGCTTTGTTCATGTCCTCGATTAACCGAACATACTTTTCCGGGACTCCATCTGCTCGCAGAGCATTGAGCAATCGATCACGATGAGGAGAGTCGAACGCGGCTTCAAAGTCCAAAAAGCAAGCTGTAATGGCTTCGAAAACCGCTGCCACGATTCAATTACTCTTCTGAGGAGGAAGAGTCGGACGAGGGTCGATGTTCCAGGACGAAAACCGGCTTGCTCATCTCTGCTCGTTCCTTCCACGATGTTTGATAAGTCGCTCGAGAATGATACGTTCTAAAACCTTGTACATGACACGAAGTAGAGATTCCTCTGTAGTTCTTAGGATCCGTGACGGATAGCTTCTTGTGAAGAGGTACGATGATCGCATGTCTCCACGAATCGGGTATCCTTTCGCTCATCCATATGGCACGGATGGTGTTGGTCATTTCACGAATCCCAGACGGAGGAAGAGCTTTCAGCATTTCAGCAGTGATGTTGTCATCTCCACCTGCCTTTCCATTCTTCATTTTCCGGACACAATCCAAAACTTCAGACTCAGTCGGCGGTTCCTCACTGACATCGTAATGTGCTCTCTGAACATGCGGGAGCTCAGGTACTGATGGCGCTGGACGATTCAGTAGTGAACTGAAGTAATCCTTCCATATTGGCAGCGTCGCATCACCAACTGCAACTCCATTGGTAGTGTTCAAGACAGGAGAACATCTCTTCATCTTCCCGCTATACTGTCGCAGCAACGTGTAGGCTTTCCTCGGATTCTTCTCCTCCCAAGCCTTCTCGAACTCCTTAGCTCTACACGTCCACTCTCGTTCGCGGTCACTTTGAAGCTGCCGACGCAACTTCCTCCTCAGACGCTTCTCCTCCACGAAGTTTCCTGCAGTTCGGAGAGCACATACTCTGTTGTAGGTAGATGTTGTTTCTTCTGAGACGTAGGCGAACTTCTTCTTAGGCTGTACAACCGGGAGTGCCTCTTTCGAAGCGTCCTGGATGCACTTGACAAAAGAATCTGCGTCGCAAAGTTTCTTCTTAGTTCGTACTCCGATGTGAATAGAAACGCGTTGTCGGAAATTCCTTCTGCACTCTTCATCTCTGAGACTTTTCATGTCAATCCTCTGGAGAGGCTGAGCCCCTCGCTTCCTCTTATGAATCCTCGCAGTGAAGTTCAACAGAACAGGACGGTGATCCGAATCGAATGCGACATCCCACACAGCTCTAGATCTTCGAATGTCCGATACTGGAATATTCCTCGTCAGGACATAGTCAAGCTGTAGTTTCAAAGTTGTCATTTTCCGCTTCCGCTGCTCTTCCGGAGATAGCCGGGTTGGTCCCTGCCACGTAAGCTGATGGCGGCGATGATTCCTCTTGAATGTCGATGCAATAATCAGACCACTGCGTTCACAAAAGTCGACAAGGCGGTAGCCATTGTCCGATGTTTGCTCCACTGGGTAGAACCATTTACCGAGTACTTCGGATTCCTGATCAAGTCCCATCTTCGCATTTGCGTCAATCCCCACGACAACAGCATGTTGACAAGGTATCCTGGCCAGCAACGTATTGAGTTCCTCATAAAACGCATCCTTCGAATTGTCTTCGGCGGTTTCAGTGGGCGCATGAGCACTCACTATCCACAGATTGAATCCTCTGTGATCCCGCAGTCGTACGAATGCATTCCGACACGACGTTGAGCCGAACTCCTTGACCATACCATTGAAATCCTTCCTTACGGCTATTGCACAGCCTCCCACTCTCCTATCGTCAGCGTTACCGCAGTAGATGGTGTACTCTCCGACGCTGATGACGGGTCTATCTTGAGGCGGGTTTCCTGCAAAGCAGCAAACGGTGCATGGAAATAGCTCAGAAGTCTGGATAGCGCAGTTTTTTGGATATCACTCGACAGCGATCGACAGTTCAGGGTGGCGAAATTGTGGCTTGTGGCCAAAGACTCCATGACTCCCTAGGTACGGATCCTAAGGTGTTATGGACCAGAGGCCTTAGTGTGCCGGACGGCGACACCTTTATGCAATGTGCGGGATACTTTCGCGATATAGTCGCGATATATTATCAGTAGGTAGATCAAATCGCTAAAACACGTTGTAGGCTGTACTTTTCGATGGGAAGGGACAAGGAAAGTGACTAACAAGTTTATTACTTACTGTTTAACATTAACTGCTTCACTTATTACTGCTTATCATATCAAGTGATATTATCAGTTGGTAGATCAAATCGCTAGAACACGTTGTAGACTGTAGTTTTCGATGGGAAGGGACAAGGAAAGTGACTAACAAGTTTATTACTTACTGTTTAACATTAACTGCTTCACTTATTACTGCTTATCATATCAAGTGATATTATCAGTTGGTAGATCAAATCGCTAAAACACGTTGTAGGCTGTAGTTTTCGATGGGAAGGGACAAGGAAAGTAACTAACAAGTTTATTACTTACTGTTTAACATTAACTGCTTCACTTATTACTGCTCATCATATCAAGTGATATTATCAGTTGGTAGATAAAATCGCTAAAACACGTTGTAGGCTGTAGTTTTCGATGGGAAGGGACAAGGAAAGTGACTAACAAGTGTGTTACTTACTGTTTAACATTAACTACTTCACTTATTACTGCTTATCATATCAAGTGATATTATCAGTTGGTAGATCGAATCGCTAAAACACGTTGTAGGCTGTACTTTTCGATGGGAAGGGACAAGGAAAGTGACTAACAAGTTTATTACTTACTGTTTAACATTAACTGCTTCACTTATTACTGCTTATCATATCAAGTGATATTATCAGTTGGTAGATCAAATCGCTAAAACACGTTGTAGGCTGTACTTTTCGATGGGAAGGGACAAGGAAAGTGACTTACAAGTTTATTACCTACTGTCTCACATTACCTGCTTCACTTATTACTGCTTATCATATCAGGTGATATTATCAGTTGGTAGATCAAATCGTTAAAACACGTTGTAGGTTGTACTTTTCGATGGGAAGGGACAAGGAAAAAAACTAACAAGTGTGTTACTTACTGTTTAACATTAACTACTTCATTTATTACTGCTTATCATATCAAGTGATATTATCAGTTGGTAGATCAAATCGCTAAAACACGTTGTAGGCTGTACTTTTCGATGGGAAGGGACAAGGAAAGTGAATAACAAGTTTATTACTTACTGTTTAACATTAACTGCTTCACTTATTACTGCTTATCATATCAAGTGATATTATCAGTTGGTAGATCAAATCGCTAAAACACGTTGTAGGCTGTACTTTTCGATGGGAAGGGACAAGGAAAGTGAATAACAAGTTTATTACATACTGTTTAACATTAACTGCTTCACTTATTACTGCTTATCATATCAAGTGATATTATCAGTTGGTAGATCAAATCGCTAAAACACGTTGTAGGCTGTAGTTTTCGATGGGAAGGGACAAGGAAAGTGACTACAAGTTTATTACTTACTGTCTCACATCAACTGCTTCACTTATTACTGCTTATCATATCAGGTGATATCATCAGTTGGTAGATCAAATCGTTAAAACACGTCGTAGGTTGTACTTTTCGATGGGAAGGACAAGGAAAGTGAACTAACAAGTGTATATTACTTACTGTTTAACATTAACTACTTCATTTATTACTGCTTATCATATCAAGTGATATTATCAGTTGGTAGATCAAATCGCAAAAACACGTTGTAGGGTGTACTTTTCGATGGGAAGGGACAAGGAAAGTGAATAACAAGTTTATTACTTACTGTTCAACATTAACTGCTTCACTTATTACTGCTTATCATATCAAGTGATATTATCAGTTGGTAGATCAAATCGCTAAAACATGTACTTTTTCGTAGAGAAGAGACAGGGGAAGTGACTAACAAGTCTGTGACTTACTGTTTAACATTGATTCCTATTTTTACTGCTTATCATATCAAGTGATATCATCAGTTGGTAGATCAAATCGCTAAAACATGTAGGCTGTAGTTTTCGTAGAGAAGAGACAGGGGAAAGTGACTAAAAGTCTGTGACTTACTGTTTAACCATTAATGATTCCTATTTTTTACTGCTTATCATTTCAAGTGATATTAGCAGTTGGTAGGTCAAATCGCTAAAACACGTTGTAGGCTTTTCGTAGAGAAGGGACAGGGGAAGTGAATAACAAGTCTGTGACTTACTGTTTACCATTGACTGCTTCACTTATTTTTACTGCTTATCATATCAAGTGATATTATCAGTTGGTAGATCAAATCGCTAAAACACGTTGCAGGCTGTAGTTTTCGATGGGAAGGGACAAGGAAAGTGACTAACAAGTTTATTACTTACTGTTCAACATTAACTGCTTCACTTATTACTGCTTATCATATCAAGTGATATTATCAGTTGGTAGATCAAATCGCTAAAACACGTTGTAGGCTGTACTTTTCGATGGGAAGGGACAAGGAAAGTGACTTACGAGCTTATTACGTACTGTTTAGCGTGAACTACTTCACTTGTTGCTGCTTATCATATCAAGTGACATTATCAGTTGGTACATCAAATCGTTAAACACGTTGTAGGTTGTACTTTTCGATGGGAAGGACAAGGAAAGTGAACTAACAAGTTTATTACTTACTGTTTAACATTAACTGCTTCACTTATTACTGCTTATCATATCAAGTGATATTATCAGTTGGTAGATCAAATCGCTAAAACACGTTGTAGGCTGTACTTTTCGATGGGAAGGGACAAGGAAAGTGAATAACAAGTTTATTACTTACTGTTTAACATTAACTGCTTCACTTATTACTGCTTATCATATCAAGTGATATTATCAGTTGGTAGATCAAATCGCTAAAACACGTTGTAGGTCGTAGAGAAGAGACAGGGGAAAGTGACTAAAGAGTCTGTTACTTACATTGTTTAACATCAACTGATTCCTATTTATTACTGCTTATCATATATCAAGTGATATTAGCAGTTGGTAGATCAAATCGCGCTAAAACACGTTGTAGGCCGAAGTTTTCGATGGGGAGGGACAAGGAAAGCGACTAACAAGTTTATTACTTACTGTTTAACATTGATTCAGTTTTTTACCGCTTATCATAACAAGTCATATTATCAGTTGGTAGATCAAATCGCTAAAACACGTTGTAGGCTGTAGTTTTCGATGGGGAAGGGACAAGGAAAGTGACTAACAACTTTATTACTTTACTGTTTAACATTAACTACTTCATTTATTACTGCTTATCATATCAAGTGATATTATCAGTTGGTAAATCAAATCGCTAAAACACGTTGTAGGCTGTAGTTTTCGATGGGGAGGAGAGGGACAAGGAAAGCGACTAACAAGTTACATTTTACTGTTTAACATTAACTGCTTCACTTATTACTGCTTATCATATCAAGTGATATTATCAAGATCAAATCACAAACACGTTGTAGGCTGTACTTTCGATGGGAAGGGACAAGGAAAGTGACTTACAAGTTTATTACTTACTGTCTCCACATTAACTGCTTCACTTATTACTGCTTATCATATCAGGTGATATCATCAGTTGGTGAATAAATCTAACAAGGTTGTACTTTTCGATGGGAAGGACAAGGAAAAAACTATTACTTACTGTTTAACATCAACTGCTTCATTTATTACTGCTCATCATATCAAGTGATATTATCAGTTGGTAGATCAAATCGCTAAAACACGTTGTAGGCCGTAGTTTTCGATGGAAGGGACAAGGAAAGTGACTAACAAGTTTATTACTTACTGTTTAACATTAACTACTTCATTTATTACTGCTTATCATATAAAGTGATATTATCAGTTGGTAGATCAAATCGCTAAAACACGTTGTAGGCTGTAGTTTTCGATGGGAAGGGACAAGGAAAGTGACTCACAACTTTATTACTTACTGTTTAACATTAACTACTTCATTTATTACTGCTTATCATATCCAGTGATATTATCAGTTGGTAAATCAAATCGCTAAAACACGTTGTAGGCTGTAGTTTTCGATGGGGAGGGACAAGGAAAGCGACTAACAAGTTTATTACTTACTGTTTAACATTAACTGCTTCACTTATTACTGCTTATCATATCAAGTGATATTATCAGTTGGTAAATCAAATCGCTAAATCACGTTGTAGGCTGTAGTTTTCGATGGGGAGGGACAAGGAAAGCGACTAACAAGTTTATTACTTACTATTTAACATTAACTGCTTCACTTATTACTGCTTATCATATCAAGTGATATTATCAGTTGGTAGATCAAATCGCTAAAACACGTTGTAGGCTGTACTTTTCGATGGGAAGGGACAAGGAAAGTGACTAACAAGTTTATTACCTACTGTTTATCATTAACTACTTCATTTATTACTGCTTATCAAATCAAGTGATATTATCAGTTGGTAGATCAAATCGCTAAAACACGTTGTAGGCTGTAGTTTTCGATGGGAAGGGACAAGGAAAGTGACTAACAAGTTTATTACTTACTGTCTCACATTAACTGCTTCACTTATTACTGCTTATCATATCAGGTGATATCATCAGTTGGTAGATCAAATCGTTAAAACACGTCGTAGGTTGTACTTTTCGATGGGAAGGGACAAGGAAAAAAACTAGTAAGTGTGTTACTTACTGTCTCACATTAACTGCTTCACTTATTACTGCTTATCATATCAGGTGATATCATCAGTTGGTAGATCAAATCGTTAAAACACGTCGTAGGTTGTACTTTTCGATGGGAAGGGACAAGGAAAAAATTTAACAAGTGTGTTACTTACTGTTTAACATTAACTACTTCATTTATTACTGCTTATCATATCAAGTGATATTATCAGTTGGTAGATCAAATCGCTAAAACACGTTGTAGGCTGTACTTTTCGATGGGAAGGGACAAGGAAAGTGAATAACAAGTTTATTACTTACTGTTCAACATTAACTGCTTCACTTATTACTGCTTATCATATCAAGTGATATTATCAGTTGGTAGATCAAATCGCTAAAACATGTACTTTTTCGTAGAGAAGAGACAGGGGAAGTGACTAACAAGTCTGTGACTTACTGTTTACCATTGATTCCTATTTTTTACTGCTTATCATATCAAGTGATATTATCAGTTGGTAGATCAAATCGCTAAAACATGTACTTTTTCGTAGAGAAGAGACAGGGGAAGTGACTAAAAAGTCTGTGACTTACTGTTTACCAATGATTCCTATTTTTTACTGCTTATCATTTCAAGTGATATTAGCAGTTGGTAGGTCAAATCGCTAAAACATGTACTTTTTCGTAGAGAAGGGACAGGGGAAGTGAATAACAAGTCTGTGACTTACTGTTTACCATTGATTCCTATTTTTTACTGCTTATCATATCAAGTGATATTATCAGTTGGTAGATCAAATCGCTAAAACATGTACTTTTTCGTAGAGAAGAGACAGGGGAAGTGACTAACAAGTCTGTGACTTACTGTTTACCATTGATTCCTATTTTTTACTGCTTATCATATCAAGTGATATTATCAGTCGGTAGGTCAAATCGCTAAAACATGTACTTTTTCGTAGAGAAGGGACAGGGGAAGTGACTAACAAGTCTGTGACTTACTGTTTACCATTGATTCCTATTTTTTACTGCTTATCATATCAAGTGATATTTTCAGTTGGTAGATCAAATCGATAAAAACGTTGTAGGCTGTACTTTTTCGTAGGGTAGGGACAGGGGAAGTGACTAAAAAGTTTGTAACTTTTTGATGACGTCATCAAAGTGCATGGGGCATGTGATGACGTCATCAGGACGTCGACGAAAGAGAGTCGCGCGTCATTTGTAGCGCGCGCAACAAGTCAATTACTTACTGATTGTCATATCAATCCATGCTATTTGGAAAATATTGAAGATTTTCAGAGATATTACTTCGTAATATCAAGAAAAAGTGAACAATTCTATCAAAAAGGGGTCTTCCAAGCGAAAGAGGTTTGGTTCGCGTCAGAAACGTTCCAACAAAAAGTGAACAATAGGCAAGTAGAATGAGGAGAGTCAACAAAAAGTGAACAATACCCTCTGAGACTGATTTTCTTGGCCTATACTTCTTAACAGCGAAAACAAACCGTTGTGGTATTTTACGAGGAAGAGTTTAGTGTCTTCCGGAAAAAGGGCTTCTATTCGTTTCTCGAAATTTTACAGGAATACTCTTGCTCAATGCTGTAGTTCTATTCTAAAGTTTCGCTTTTCCTTACAGCTAGACCTAACCGTCTGTATAGGTCTTTACGACATCATCTTCTATTCTGATGGTAAGTATTAGGTTTGCATGCACATACCTTTCAACGGTTCTCGCGTAGTCAGGACTATTTTTATAACCACAAAGTGCTTCCGTGTAGAACACCGCAACGGTTTTTTTTTCGCTGTTGAGAAGTATAGGCCAAGAAAATCAGTCTCAGAGGGTATTCTTCACTTTTTGTTGACTCTCCTCATTCTACTTGCCTATTGTTCACTTTTTGTTGGAACGTTTCTGACGCGAACCAAACCTCTTTCGCTTGGAAGACCCCTTTTTGGTAGAATTTCAACTGTATTTCAAAAACTTGGTATTCGGAAAAAGTAAACTCCAAAACGAAAAAGTGCACCGGATTATATGAGTATTCTGCAGGGTGGTTGGGAGCAATCATTCGATTTTCCCCATTTTCTGGTTTATTTAACGGTCTAGTCCGATATGGCTAGTAGTTTTCATATCGATTGCTGCTGTGTGAAAACATTTACGGCTAATACGCTTTCTTTGTTACAGTTCACTTCCGCACTGCCGTTCAGTCCGCAAAGTGCGCGCTGTAAGCGGAAGCGTGCTGCGTCGCGTTTGCGAGTATCCTCAGACAGGAATGTGGGATCACCCGGGAGGTTTTTGCCTTTGGTGCCCGAGTGATACCCACCGCCCGGGTCATCTCACATCCCTGTAAGAGATACTCGTAGCCGCGCCGCAGCACGATTTCGCAATCAGCGTGCACTTTGCGGACTGAACGGCAGTGCGGAGGTGAACTGTATCGTCCATCACTGGATTAGGGATCGCCGCGACGCTGCTTGGCGGGAAAAATTGCGCGATCAATAGCCACCCTCCCTTCCTTTTCCCGCGCGCAATTTTTTCCCGCCGAGCAGCGTGGCGGCGATCCCTCATCCAGTGATGGGCGATACGTCCAACGTCATGCAGACGCCTTGGAACGCTTGTGCTAATTTTTTTATTCACATCCGGTTTTTCTATCATGTTCATGAGATTGCATGTATTAAACAGCTCAAAGTTTTGGTTATATTCACGTGTGACTCGTTTTTACTCGTTTGAAACATCCAAGTTATAAAATCTAATACAATTCACTTCCGCACTGCCGTTCAGTCCGCAAAGTGCGCCCTGGTTGCGAAATCGCGCTGCGGCGCGGTTGGGAGTATCCTCAGACACGGATGTGGGATCACCCGGGCGGTGGGATCACCCGGGCACCAAAGGCAAAACGCGCCCGGGTGACCCCCCGTCCTTGTCTGAGGATACTCGCAACCGCGCCGCAGCACGATTTCGCAATCAGGGTGCACTTTGCGGACTGAACGGCAGTGCGGAGGTGAACTGTAAATAATCAGCGTTGCGGTGGCTACTGACGATTTTTGAGTAAGTTGCTCTCAAATTAATACTCTGCTCAATGTCGTATACGAAATCATCTCATATGTTGACATTGCTGACGATTGGTCCACTGCCGAGAGCCTTTGTGCCGAGGGATTGCTGGCGAGCCGTGTTCAGCGCATGTCCGCGACGCGACCGCGCGCGGAGCAGGTCCGACGCCCGAAGCTCCCTACTTGCACTCCGTTCGTGGTGAGGTTGCTCAGTGTTTCTGACTCGGAATTACAACATTCTTCCTTGACTGCAGGGCTGCCGTAATGCTCTACATTTCTACAGTTTTGAACTCGGAACTGCAAGCTGATAACGCCAGAGAGTCCAAGTTGTGCAACCTGAGCCACTTTTGCTTTGCCCGCCTAACATAGACACTAGCCATCTCTTGCTGAAAGACGGATTTTCTGACAGGGGGCATCATATGGGGTAGTGGGTGCCACGTTAGACCCGGCCATTGTTGATGGAAAACACAGCCGTGGCCTGTTTTGGCCACCCCCGTCGATACGTATGAAAAACATGGACGAGCGAGATTGAAAAAAAACACCCGCTGTGGCCGAAGTGGCCAATATGTATGAAAAACACGGAATGAAATCATGGATATCATGCATACCTCATGTTATCGCATGTGTTTATCAGCAGGGTAGGCCACATCGGGGGTCGTATTCGCCAACAACCCGCCGAGGGTAGTCGAAGGGAAGCGGAAGGGATGATAACGCGCGCGGCAGAGGAGCAGATCAACCCATCTTACACCATGTAAGATGGAAATGCAAACTGTGTTACGTATCGATATCACTGCAAAAGGATAAAGATTCCATCGCGAAGCGGCCATTCTTCAGCTATGCTGTTCGAAAAATTCCGGCGGTCGCGAGGGAAGCCAAGGGAGGCGAGAGGTTGCCGTGGAGCGCGCGATTTGTACTGAAATTTCACCTTATTTACCCTTCGACTACCCGGCGGGTTAATGGCGAATACGACTCCGGGTGTCTTCTTCAACCACTCCCTTCTATGTCTTCCAGGGATGTTGATCGCATGGAGCAGTTCGGCTGGCACACGTAACGTGCCAACCGATTTGCTCCCGAGGTGTGAATTTGATCAATATCCCTGTCTTTCATACCTATCGATCGGGCTGGTTACAGCCGATCGCCCAACTATGGTCGAAGCCGTTGTTTCTCTATCATCAACCAAGTCCACCTTGGTTTGCACGAATACCACTCTCAGTATAGAGTTGCGCAGAAAAGTGCCCACATCAGTGCACTGTTGATGTGGACGATATCCCTCCATAAATCAAGCCAATAGTGTTTAGAGCCGTCCGGACCGTCTTTCTGATAGAGAGAAGTCTTTCTCTGACGGTAGAGTTGTGTTCAAATACAACTGGCGTGATCCCCTGAAGTCTTTCTATCGTTCACCTCGGTAGCCGCAGTTTTCGCGAAGAAAGTGCACTGATGTGAGAGGCTTTTCGCAACAACTCTACATTGAGAGTGGTATTCTTGAAGACCGATTTGGACTCAATCAAGGCTTAAAGAACTTGGCCGTCGCACCCGTTACCCCACATTACGCTCTTCACTCGAAAGATCGATATCTTTCAGCAGGACAATGTCATTGTCCACGTAAACCAAGTCAAGCCCGACAACGCGAGAAAGGCTCAGGTCGCAGGGTTCTGACGTAGCTACGTTTACAGTAATGGCCTTAGTACTCCGGAGAACATGTGTGGCATCACGACGGTACAGGGACGCACTAATAGCCGGCAGCTTACTCCAACTGTGGATTGGGAAACGACAATCGAAGAAACATGGCGCAACTTTGGGTCGCACACACTGAGCAAGCTCATCAAGGGTATGCATCAAGGGCATCAAGGGTCTCAGCGACAGCTCGAACTCGCTATGTATCAAGGAAGACCAATGAGCGTTCACACTTCATCTCTAGTATCATTTTTCTTGAATGAAAACTTATCTCTGTGAAGAGGCAAGTAGTTTTAAAACAATCTTAGCTTCGAAAAATAATTATAAAATAGGTAGGAGTGGGGGTATAGAAATGGAACCTTGTACTCCGCCCTTTCTTTAAGAGCAAAATCTGAAAATTGTCAAGGCGACATTCCAATGGATTTTCGTTTTCTCGGACACTTCAGCTTCTAACTCTGAGAGTTTTGGCCGAGAAATAGCCGCGAAATGCCTGCTTGCGGCGTAATAGCCGAGAAATAATGCTCTCCAGTTGGCTATACGGAGCATTCCAGAGGCATGATTTAGATGTCAGCACCTCCTTCGGTTCAATTACCCAAGCCTGAGGTACTTGGACCTCGTTCAGCCTCTGGAGGCCCCGCCCAACCGCTGGCGGGCCCAGATGATGGCTCGGCGAGCCGGCGACGGTTCGCGTCTTGGTTAATTTTGTTTACTTCTGAATATTTCTCGGTTATGTCTCGGCTATTTCTCGGCTACTTTTTGTCCGCTCTGCGAGAAGCCGAGAAATAGCCGCGAAATAGCCGGGAAATAGCCCACCAGGAGCCGCTGCGGAGCCTGGTGGGCTAATTCCCGGCCAAATCTCTCAGAGAAGGTGGTCATATGGGTATGAAACGCATTTATGAATAGTTGTGTTAGAGCGCGGTCCCCTCAAGCCTCAATGACATCAATTCCACCAAGCTTTTATCCGAAAATTGAGCATACCGATGTTACGTATCCGATTGAATAATCCTGTCTATTCGATTTTTATTGGTTTAATCTGACGATTTATTCGCATCCTTGAATCTTAACTTCTCCGTATTTCGAACCTTTTGAACTTCAGATTTCCACGACTGGCCGGATTTCAAGTCGACATTGCCAACTTTGTAACGGATCGGGTTCCACATAATGAATATTCGGATTGGATACCCAAAAGCGATTCTGTCGGATGGAACTGTATGGTAAACTCCCACATGTTTGAGTGGAAGTGATACATTCTGTCGTTCTCGAAGCCAAATTCCGGTCCGCAGTTGCGGACTACATCCATTGCATCATGCGACACGTGATAACCGAGCTGGGGTGGTCCCAGTGCGATTATCATTCTGTTGCGTGGTGCAAAACGCGTCGTCCGCAAATGCAGACTGGAATTTGGCGCTGAGAACAACATTGAACTCTGACATAGGGGTACGCGTTCGAGCCTCACCGGCTGCGTGCGGTCACGCCGCGTGCTCACTTCTGCTAGATAGTCTGTGATAGGATAAATATCTTATTTTGGATGCATTCAGCAACTATTCCTAGTGTTCCACGACTTCTGATTTTGTTTATCCTATCGCAGGCTATCTAGCACAATTAAGCACGCGGCGCGACCGCACGCAGTCGGTGAGGCTCGATCGCGTAACTCATTATGGCGGTGTCAGAATTTAGAGTTCACGTAATAAATTTAGTCTGATGAATGGATGGGGCTGGACGGTAGATCGCCGCACGCGAATTGAACATCCGTTGGTCAGTGATGCTGCCAACACCGCTCGGGCAGCCGCCTGATCTATGCGTCAGACTAAATCGTATACGGAAACCACACGTACTCAGGCAACGCATCGCTCCGAGCGTTACCGGAGAGCTACTCGAGCGGCGCTGCCTCTCCGCTCCGAGCGAAAATTAGCCATCTACTCGGACCACAGCAGCCGCTCTCCGGGCCACAACAGTATCGCTCGAAGCGATCTACGGTCCCAACTGGCACTGCAGTGGCTCTTCGGGAGAACGAGCCTAGCTTCACCGATGGCTTCTCTTCGTTTATTTACTCGTTTCTGCTTCTCTATTTCGCTCTCTTTCTTCTTCCCTCTTCTCCCAGTCCTTTTCTTCCTCTCCTGTTTCCTCATTTCCCCACTTTTCCTTTAGGCTCGAGAATCAAATTCTTTTCTGTCTAACACTGCCTTCCACTTGGTCCTGAGCCTGCTTGTTTGTGAAATACGTGCTACAAATTCAGTGGTAATCTTCAGTACTATGTACCTTCAAAAGCTTCTGTTTACTTTGAGTTAAACCACCAAACCTGCCATAGTTGACAGAATATCTGAGCTACCTTAGAACTAGATGATTGCGTCTGCAAAAATTTTTGAGGGGCGTAATTAATGATTTTTAACTGATTTTGTGATTTTGCAGCTTCAGTCTCTTCTTACTTATCCGAGAAGTCTTAGTCTCGAAGCTCCAAAGCTATGAATAATGACTGAGTCCTTAATTAATAATATTTTCCAACAAATATCGATCGTTTTTTTTGAGAATTCGATTCTCGACGTTTTCATTGATTTTCAAAAAACTTCTAATAATTGACGAAAAAAATACTATCGACTAGGAATTTGGCCGGTATAACATCGGCATCGATCCTAGTGATACTTTGCGATCACTATTGATGGTTGGCGCAAACTAGGTGCCATAAGCTACAGCATAGGTGTTCAAAGGAGAACGCGAAATATCGTTAGGACTCATGCCGATGTTATACCGGCCAAGTTCCTAATCGACAGTATTTTTTCGTCAATTATTGATCGTTATTTTGAAAATCGATGAAAAATGCGAGAATAAAAAAAAGTTTGATAATTGTCGGAAAATACTAATAATTAAGGACTTAGCCATTATACATAACTTTGAAGTTTCAAGGCTAAAACTTCTCGGATAAGTCAGAAAAGACCGAAGCTGCAAAATCACAAAATCAGCTAAAAATATTTAATTACGCTCTGTCGAAAACTTTTTCAAATGCTGTCATCTAGTTCTAAGGTGGCTCAGATATTCTGTAAACTATGGCAGGCTTGGTGGTTTACCTTGAAGTAAATATATGCACTCATATGCACAGTACTGAAGATGGTGCAAAACTAGTTCAGAGGGGCCACTCAGAATTCAAATGAGGAATGAATGATACCGTTTTCAGAAATCAATCTAGTTCCATGGGGTTTCTAGGAAATAACGATTGATGAAGTTATCACATATCTGGTAGTCAAAAAAAATTCATTTTCATTGATGAATTTCCTATATTCTAAGGGTAGTTCTTGAGTGCCTCCCCCGCAACTATTTTTGCATCCTGAAGATCACCACTGAATCTAAATAAAATAATAATAAATAAATCTCAGCATATACTCCGCAAATGAAAAGACTTTGACACAAGTGGAGGTTAGTGTTAGATAGAAAATATTACCCGAGTAGAAAGGAATCCGGCGCCTGCAACGTGTCCGAGGACGGCACTGGTCGATGGTATTGATAATATAACTGACAGCCGCTACTGCCGGTGGGGGCATTGCAGCATTAGCGGCTGTCACTAATAGTATCAATGCCATCGTTAGCCGTATGCCTAACGCACACTGGGGTTGCTCCAATTATTCGACCAGAATGCCTAGACCGTACGACCCTAGATGAGAAGATTAACCAACGCTAGATTAAAACATGTTGAGAACTGACTTTGCGAGTAGGAAGTGGGTAAAATAGCAGTATATGGGTTTCGGTGTGCTAAGCGTGCCGAGCTTATATCAAAAACGTGTCCTTCTCAAAAATTGTTTGAGCGTGAATAAAACTCACAAATCAATCGATTGATCGAGATGGGCAAAGATCGCTTCGCATGACCATCGCGCTGCCTCTGAAGCGCTACTGATTTTTACATGACGCGGAGCACGCTTCTCATGGTGCGCGACTCGTTTTCCATGACGTGGGGCATGCTTCTCATGCTGCGCGACTCATTTTCCATGACGCGGAGCACGCTTCTCATGGTGCGCGACTCGTTTTCCATGACGTGGGGCACGCTTCTCATGCTGCGCGACTCATTTTCCATGACGCGGAGCACGCTTCTCATGGTGCGTGACTCGTTTTCCATGATGCGGTTCATGCTTCTCATGAGTCGTCAGCCATTTTCAATGACGCGGAGCTTGCTTCTTATGGTGCGCCACTCATTTTCCATGACGCGGAGCACGCTTCTCATGGTGCGCGACTCGTTTTCCATTACGTAGGGCACGCTTCACATGCTGCGCGACTCATTTTCCATAACGCTGAGCACGCTTCTCATGGTGCGCAACTCGTTTTCCATGATGCGGCGCACGCCTCTCATGGTGCGCGACTCATTTTCCATGACGCGGAGCACGCTTCTCATGGTGCGTAACTCGTTTTCCATGATGCGGTTCATGCTTCTCACGAGTCGTCAGCCATTTTCAATGACGCGGCACACACTTCGCATTGATGGCTACTCATTTTCCGTGACGCGACGCAAGTTTCCCATAAAACGCTCTCTACCTCTCCACAATGCTCCACGCACCACTACATTTTGCAACGAGGAGATTCGATCACAGAGGATAAGTACGGAGGATCGCTGAGGCTTTGGAATGCGTAAATACTTCAATTGGCAGTGGGATTCCATGTTGGGTCCGTGATTGCACTGTACCAAGTGACGGTCTGGCTAACACTGCTCGCACTGCTGTCGCCCCGAGAGCGACCGGACAGCAGCCGAGGGGCGAACTGGCACCGGACAGGGACCGCAGTGCCAATTGGCCCCTCGGCCGCTGTCCGGGCGATGACGTCATAATAGGGAGGAGCCGGTCCCGCTCGGAGCGATGGTTTGCCTGAGTACATGGCTATAATGGTGAAAATGACTTGGCGATTTCAACAAACCTTTGTTAGCATTTGTCTCCGCAGGGGGCCTCACACGCCTTCTCAGAGTTCCATCGCCTCCATCAGTAAGACCAGTCAACATTCGGGACATTTCTTCGTGTCGCTGAAATCATAATTGATCGATAATAGTAACGTCTTCCCCATATGATTAATGAATGCCCGCAACTGCACTTTCCATGATCCAGACATCCGTATTTTTCATTTAAATCCCTCCAAATATGATATGATAACACATGATTATACCTGTGAGAATGAGAAAAGTCGGCCCTCATTCTGTAGATGGTCATTCTCTAATCGACCAACTCCATGCTTTCTTTCTCAATGAATGAAATGAGATGTTTGTTGTTTTGTGATAGCTGATAATGATAACTGGTATTTCATTTGAAGAATAAGAGGCGCTCCGGGGTTACTCTTAAAGATAAGACAGGCTTCTCCGGAAATGCATGCTCTCTCGCTTTTCTCTGTCCAAATGATCGGTAGAAGTTCAGCTAAGGCCCCGGTCATAGTTGGTGCTATTTGCATCTGCATCCCCCGCACCCCCCGCACCCCCAACACCCCCCGCACCCCCCAACACCCCCCAACGCCACCCCGGTCGATACGTATGTTTAAAATGATGGAGTGAGGTTGAGAAAATCACTCGATGCATCCAACTAGATATGACGATGATTACGTGGCCAACAGGATTGCACCTGTTCAGAGAAATAGTGAAGGCGAGTATGGTGAAGTCACGGAGGTAGCAGTAAGGTTAGCTTTCTAGTGATACGCAATGTTTTATCTTCGACCCGCCCACCCGGTGATTTTCTCATCCACGTATTGCATGGATATCGACCGCGTCGGATACATTGAGTGATTTTCTCAACCTCACTCCATCATTTTAAACATACGTATCGACCGGGGGTGCGGGGGAGCGAGGGGATACACCGAGTGATTTTCTCAGCTTCACCTCACCATGTTGTTAATACGTATCGACCGGGTGGATGTTGGGGGGTGCGGGGGGGATACACCGAGTGATTTTTGCATCCCATTTCCAATGCATTCTGTGTGTATCGACCGGGCTGGAGGCGTCGGCTCATCCAACTATGACCGGGGCCTAACCTGATGAAATTAGCATCACCTTAAAAATGTTCATCATCTGAATGATGCGCTTAGGCCGCGGTCAGAGTTGGTGCTATTTGCATCTGTAACCCACCGACTCCCCCCAACACCCCCCGCACCCACCAACACCCCCCAACACCCAGCCGGTCGACACGTATGTTTAAAATGATGGAGTGAGGTTGAGAAAATCACTCGGTGTATCCAACTAGATATGACGATGATTACGTGGCCGACAGGATTGCACCTGTTCAGAGAAATAGTGAAGGAGAGTATGGTGAAGTAACGGAGGTAGCAGTAAGGTTAGCTTTCTAGTGATACGCAATGTTTTATCATCGACCCGCCCACCCAGTGATTTTCTCATCCGCCGTCATCCACGTATTGCATGGATATCGACCGCGTCGGTAACATCGAGTGATTTTCTCAATCTCACTCCATCATTTTAAACATACGTTTCGACCGGGTGGGTGTTGGGGGTGTTGGGGGATACACCGAGTGATTTTCTCAACCTCACTCCATCATTCCAATCATACGTATCGACCGGAAGGGTGTTGGGGGTGTTGGGGGTGTTGGGGGTGCGAAGGGATACACCGAGTGATTTTTGCATCCCATTTCCAATGCATTCTGTGTGTATCGACCGGGCTGGAGACGTCGGCTCATCCAACTATGACCGGGGCCTTACAGATGAGATCCATATCCTTCACCATATCATCAAGATAATCTTACAGGTCATCCCAACGTTTCTTCATACGATCGGTTAGGATCACCTTAACTTTGTTTTGAGGTGGTTTACTACATCCCATAGTCCCATCGTCCTAACATACGGTAGTCTGTTTGTTGTATCACTCATTTTTCCGGAACAGCTGTGACAGATCGGTGAGTCAGTGTTTTCACCGATATGACTGTGTGAAAGCTGACATATGTGAAAGCAATGAAAACAGGTAAAAACGTGAGAGTGGAAACAGAAACTCACCGACCAACCTCAGTTATTTCGAAAAAATGAATGATAACACAATCAAACTACCGTATGTTAGCACGAGTCCGCAACCGCACCATGTCCTTTTAACATTGCGGTAAACAATATAATGGCAAAGACAACGCCTCTCTAGGTTATAAATGACCATTCATAAAGGTACGGCAGATTGCGGCGCGTGACGAGCGCGCGTGGATAGCTCGATTCGGATAAAAAGGAATTCACCTTTTTTCTTGGATATAGTGCTCAAGACAGTTGAGCTTTGCATGCGCATTTTCCATATGCACGCATTTCCTTGTCGCGTGCTTTCTCCATTTATTATTATTTATTATTATTTCTTACACAAGCGAGAGCTTATGTGAAGGTATACAGATACAATTCAACAACGCAGTGTCATGATTAGAGAATATCTCCAACCACTTAACCCGGATCACTTGTCAATCTTCTAGGCCCCAGTTTTTTGCGGACGAAATTTTTGAAAGAGTTGGAGTTGCGTGGGACAGTCTCAATCGCACCGAGACTTTCAAACGTTGGAATTGTTCTGTTGGTGAAGAAATAGTGTCTGCAGTTGAGATTAGTTTAACAACGTTGGAATTTGATCTCACCTCCCCGTGTGCTGGAAACTCTCAAGGTAACAAAATCATGCGAATTAAGACCGAACTCAGGGTTAAAAAGGATTTTATGCAGAAGAAGTAAGTCATTTATTTCCCTTCTATGAGCCAAAGCTTCGAGAGCAAATATTTCATTCCTGTCAGATGATGAAGGCATCTGCTCATGTGGGATGAAACCGTGCATTCTTATCATCAATTTTCTCGTGAAACACTTTTTCTATTTTGCTTATATTCTTCAGTTTAAACGGATTAAAAACTGGCGTTCCGTATTCGAGTACAGGCCTTACATAAGTTGTATAGGCTTCGACAAGCACAGAGGAATTCTTCGTTGTCAAGCCTCTAAATATTTTGTTCATAGCGAAATGGGCCTTTTTTGATATCATATCGCAATGCTTGTCAAAACTGAGATCCTTAGTGATGATAAAACCTAAATCCGAGATCTGATCTACATCAATGATTTGCGTTCCATCAACATTGTAGTTCTTTCGTTCATTGGTGTTCCCCAAATGAAGTACTTTAGTTTTTTCTTTTGCCAACGGGAGACTCCAGGCGCGGGACCAAGTACTAATAATATCAATAGACTGCTGTAGCAAGATACAGTTCTTCGATTTGGAAACGCGGATACACAATATACAATACACATGCAAGGAGGGAAGTATTCAAATTACGGTGCGCGCAAAGCGCACATTATTATTATTTCAACTCTTAGTAGGGAACCTTTCATAGCTAATCTCGATATTAGAGAGTTGATGAATGTTTTGTGCTCGATTCTAGCACGCTCTCTCCCGCATCCGAAATTGGATTCCGCTACGAACTTCCCGCAAAAAAAAGTTATAGCCGGTCAAATTTTCCATCTTAAAACGAATCTGTAACCCGTTCATCGATTTTCGATAGATCACGGTAGGTTACGGTGTGTTTACTGTAGTTCGGTCGAAGTCTCACATTTGCCTCGAAACTTCGTTGTGCGGGTCATTTGGAAAACTAATCACAAATCTCAGGCCCGTTTGTCGATTTTCGGAATATTTAAGTATGTAGGTTACGCAAATTAAAGGCATTGAGCGTACCGTAACCTACAGTGAACCTCACATAAACGCCATACGGACGCTATATTCGTGTTCAGCACTCTAAATGGCCCGCAAGTGGACGTTGAGTTAAAGTCGTAACAGTTTTTTCGAACGCTTACGGAATAAAGTGATCACAAATTGTTGCAAGCAATGAGTGGCACAGTGTTCCTTCTTCAAAAACCTTCCAGATCCCTCATTTAAAAAAATTCAACCTGCAGGGAATTAGGCGCGTTCTGTGTGGGTTTTCGCCGTCGATTCGGATCTCCACCATCGGCCGTGCCCTCGAGAGCCCAGATTTTGCCTCTGGAAAATTATTAACTTTTTTTCAGAACAATTAATCGAAAATCCCTTCACCGACCTCGTCTTATTTCTTTCACGTTTCTCAGCCATCCGTTTGCGTTGCTGAAGTATTTTTTCTCGCGTTGTTCGGTATTCTAACGCGAACTCGGTTACCTAAAGGTTGAAAATATTTTTTCAAAGACAGATGGTGGTAATGGGTATGATTCTGTACCATTTTGAAGACATCATTTGGCTGTAGGTCGGCTATTTCATTGACGGCATAGCCAAAATAGAGGAGAAATCCGTGCCACCTTAAAGTTGGAAAGTCTATCTATTGTCTCACGCTTATCTCTTTAGTTGAAATTATCGAAGATCCATGAAAAACAGAGGTTCCACAGCAGGACTTGTTAGTAAACGCGCACTCGAAGGCAGTGTTCACGATAATCTTCAATTTTAAGATTATTTGCTAAATCGATTTCTTGATCCCCGGGTAGACCTGAACTGACGAAGAAATTGAGAAAAATGCACCAGAAGTACACGAAATGTTGTAATCTTACTTCGCCCCCATACTTTGAGTGGAACTGTTTGTAAGAACATGACAATCTTTTGTGGACCCGTTTTCGAAATCTGTACTTTCCATTGCTCCGTTCTTTCCATCGACCCTGACTCATACTATTTCGCTTTATATTTTCTTCCACCAGGCCAAAGTTGTACGGGGACCACAGGCCGGGGGGGGGGGTTCGCGCCGCTTCGCGACACTTTTTCTGGGATCCATCTTCGTTTGACACAATCATACACCGATCGCGCTTCTGTCGGCCCAAATTCGGCGGTTGATCTCTATGGAAAAGTTGGACATTCTGTTCTGACAGGCAAGATTCAGCTGGAATTAGTCACTTGTCGTGCGGGCTCAGTCAAGCATCAAGAAGTGCTGCAGTATCACCTTCAATTTCCTTAGGAGAAAAAGCGGGCAGCGATCACTGAGATCTCGACAGGATACATCGAAGAAGATGCCCTTCGCCATGACCTTGGCGCCACAATACTAAAATTTTGGCTAGGCTAGCGTGTAGCCCCAGTTAAAACATCGTGAAAAACCTCCGAAAGATTATGATCTGTAGGGCATACTCGAGCTAAAGACAGTTCTGCTCAATTGATAAGCTAAAAACAGCATTCCTGGACATCCCGAGAGATTCCAACTCCTCAATCCTCCGTAACTCGACGAACAGGTTGTCAAATCGACTTCCCAAACGAAAATTCGTGGAGCACATGTGGACTGATGATTAAAGGCAGTGTTCACCATACCATATTCGAGTTCGATTCCAAAATATGGCTGTTTGGTCGAGAGCTACCGAATAGTGAGAAACAGCGAAGAAAGGCGCTCAGAGTAATAAGCTACATTAGCGGTGTCTAACTTACGTGCAGGTTCAAGGCGCGGATGAGCTTACATGCCCTGCTAGTTTCCGCAAGAGCGCTCGAATTGTGAAATGTGCGCGAATCAATCAGGCTGGACGTGGCGGAGTTGATTGGCAATTTTCCATAGAAAACGTTCGCAGCGCCATAAGCTCGTCAAGACGGGGGCGGACGAGCTAAGCAGGCATAGTGAGCTAACGAAATCTTCACTTCGCGGCCATGTTTATCTACTTCTGCCCCGTTTTCGCTGCTTTCTTTGACTCTATCCTCTCCAGCATCTGCTAGTGTAGTGTTTCACACTGAAAACTCGAAAACAAAACTTGTCGTGAATACCGCCTTTAATGTTGTTTCAGTTGTGAAATAAGTTCTTTCTCAGACCGAGTGGAAGCATATTATGGAACGTTGGAAAATCGAAAAAATCAATTGAAATGTCCTTGAAAATACGAAATTCTCGAAAGAAGGATAATTAGGTTTTCGAACACCCTAACTCGCTAACGATAGTAGAAAAGGCCCAGCACAACTCAGACAGTCGGGGAGTAGTACGTCGGCACAACAGGGGTTGCACTCGGGTACCAAGAGATCAGCAGCACCCCTGCTGTAGCTACTGCTAATAGCAGGAGCTGCTGCCAATTAGCTGCTCCTGCTGCTTGTGCTCGGATACAATTCCTTTGTTTACCACGGCGCGCGTGAGATCGGCAGGAGGGGTTGAACCCCAGCATGCGTAGGCAGCCTCTCCTCCTTGAGTCTACAGACACTCTCCTGCATTGAATTGTCTGATACGAATGAAGATTGCAGCATCCTTTTGTACGACGGCCGTGGGTATCTAAGGCGGCCAGTTTCACTGAGAGGGCAACTGGCCGTTTCAGACGCGGTCCGAGAAAGTGACTTTGCGTCACTTTCGGGACGTTAACTTTGGACGCTGAGGGGATCGTCCCCATGACCCATGGCGTGGGAAGCCTCCTCGTTGTAGACCGTGGCGAGGTTGGCCTCCTTGCTGCGGGCCATGACAAGGACCATACCCAACGCCGCTAAAGAAGGCGGTAGTCCAAATTCCTTTTCCGTTTGCAAAACAGGCTGTGGATAACGAGGGGTTGGACCCCAGCATACGTTGGCAGCACCTCCTGCTCAAAACGATGGGTAGAACTCCATGCTGCTGCTAGCAGCAGCTCCTGCTCACGAGGAGTTGTATCCGGCTTTACCTCTGGAATACAACCCCTTTTGTGCCCACGTACTACCCCCGACTGTCTGAGAATGCTGGAAAGCGAGACCATAGAAATATAGGGGGAAGTGTATGAGGAAGTGCACTGCATAAATGGATATTTTCTGCGGCGTGGTTGGATCTCCTCCACACATGTGTCAAACACGAAGAGAAGATGAAAGTTAGATTAAACTTGGACGGATTTCGACCTCATCTGTGGTTCACAATGAGGAAGCCATACCTATTTCTAGTAACGTTATAAATGGTGTTGAGCTGATGAATTCGCTGTGCGACATCTGTCAAGTAGTCATTGATCTTTTGTCGCATTGATGAGTTGTCGTTTTTCGAGATCTGAAATTATTATGGGAAATCGCCATTAAAGACCCCATGTAACAAATTCTCACGACAGGGGGACAGATTTAGAAGGAGTTTCACCTTTGCCAAGTAATCCCAGCTGGCTTTACACTCTTTCTCCAACCGTTTTAGATTGTCGAACAGCTCTTTGTAGTCCACCTGGAAACAGTAAGTGTAAAAAATATACAAATCAACACTTTTTCTCTTTAAAGAGTATCACTAACCCTAGCACTGCGAGCAACGGCACCAAACTCGGTGTAGAGATCCGTTCCTTCCGGATAGTGTTCAAGCATGTACTCGGCCAAATGGTACGTCAGCGTGTGCTTGTAGACTGGATCCTTCACTTCTGATGCTTTAGCCAAATAGTCCAGTTGGAATCCTTTGATCTGTAAAGTGAAGTTTGGATACTTGAGCTTCAAATTATTTTAATGGTGACGCCATTACAAATGCACCTTGTGCGTTTAGCTGGTATCGGTATTAGATCATACTGAGCCCATTGGCAACCGTTGTGGCATCGCCTAGCTCACGCACACTTGGGCTGGGATCACAGTTTCCGCGACGAACGACCGCGACCATTTATATCAGGTTTAACTCTGTTCATACCGCAGTGCATACCGAGTTGACCGAGAACGCGACAAATACTGTAGTAGAGGCCCAGAAGAGGACCACTTGCGGTCCATTAATTTGTGCACTCCAGTCTATACTGAGCATATATAGAATTCTGGTCGATATGGATGACTAATAATGGGTGACGTCGCCAAATGCGGTGAGTAGGATCTCGGCTTTGGGCATGGGCGGCAGGTTTAGAGGTATTCAACAGTAGAATTTGTTTGTGCTTTAAAAGCGAAAATGGGTCATCGGCTCAGAAAGATCTCTATTCAGCAAGCTTAAAGGCACAGTACACCCTCAGATATGAATTTTGAGATTTTCATGTAATTTTGTAGAATACCCCTCCTGTATAACACGTGCCAAATGCCAGATCTCATTTCTTACAAATTAGCGAGATATAAGCGACCACCACAGGCCCGACCTCCTTCGCTCACCACCACAGGCCCGACCCCCTAACAGATTTTCGAACTCGATGGCGGCTCGATGGATGGCTGAATTCCAACAAGTCGCCGTTCTTCCGTTCATTACCGGACTGCCTCCTTATCCTGGCTTTCTCTCACTCAACGACTGCAAATGAAGAGAAATACAGGCCTGATACAACTCGTCCACCAATTTTTCACCCTCAAAATCTAGGCACCTTTGAAGAGCCATAACTCTGTTCAGAGGGAGTCTGGGACGATTTCAGTGATACCACTGTGATCAGCGTGCGACTCTCTCCAAGATGAGCATGAAATCAGTAAATTAATTTTTTGGGTGTCCTGTGCCTTTAAGTGCGTCTTTCAATTCCTCTCTGCTAGAAACGCAGTACGCGCACACGGCTCGCGTACACTGCAACGATAAGTCATCAACACCTTCGAAATAGGAGTATCATATGTTGGATCGAGGTTTTGGTTATTGGGGAGAGTTTCTATGTTTCTTCTGCGACGAAAACGATAGATTGAGTGATATGACCAGAATTTGTCCATTTCGCCCTTACAAGGGACGGTTGCACACATAAGATGGAGTTTAGAGATGCCACTTTAATAAGTTCTAGGGGAAGCACAGTGATCTAATATTCTGTACTCAGAATCAGCTAAATGCCTCAGAGATTCACAGGAGATTTCCAAAAGTGCGCATTTCCATAGCTTTGCCAATAGAAAAGGGGTACACGAATGACAATTATTAGGGCGTTCAAAAAATTGTCTCGGATTGAGCCTAAAATCTGTTCCTGGGGGTGGTTTCGGGTGCTGATTACTAGAGTGTTGGAACGATTTTTTTTTTGAATACTCGAATGAATGAATAATTCGAATATTCCACTTCTTTGAATATTCGATTATTCGAATAAACGAATATTCTACTTCTTCGAATATTCGATTATTCGAATAACCCGAATAATCCACTTCTTTCAATATTCAAATATTCGAATTATTCGAATAATCGCATAAACGAATATTTGGGCAACACTCTATTGTGTACTATCCCATTCAATCCACTCAGGCAAACTGGGGCGTCGACAACAGGCTGGTAAGTTGTCATCTCATAAACTGCACACTCTTGACAACTCAAATCTTTTGTCAGCCCGAGAATTCAGGTGAAGTCAACCGGGAAAGTGGACGAATAGCATCACCTTTAACCAGTTCCATAAAAATACGCATGAAAATGGTACCATGTGGCCGTTTTTACGAGACACTTTCATGTTCCTCAAGTGTTGCTATACTTGTGCGTCGCTCAAAATTTAAACTTTTGTCTATAACTAAAGGTGAAATGGGCATTTCTAGCGTTTTGACAGAATCCTACGAGCAGTTCAATACATTGTACACACTTGCTAAAACTATAAATTTATGAGGTACTGAAGAATTGTGAGAAATTAGGAGTCATTACGCTAAGATGTTTGAAATGTGAAATCAGGGCAAAATGGAGTGCGATCTTGTCGAATATTCAAATTATTTATGCTGAATATTCGAATATTCGAATAAACCGAATATTTCACTTCTTCGAATATTCGAATAAACGAATATTCCACTTCTTTGAATATTTGAATATTCGAATATTATTCGAATAAACGAATATTCGGGCAACACTCTACTGATTACGAATCTGAGGCCCACTTGACAATATTTCAAAAAACACGTTTTATTTGGTCCGAAGCTTCAAAATGGGGGAAATTTTGCTGCCCAAACGCGACTTTTGACGATTTCGAAAATCCTACGACCAAATCGCCTCAAAACGTGTACATAGGGACTATTCGTGCTGCCTAACACGAATCTGCAACCCGCTTATCTATTTTCGATGAATTACGGTAGGTTACGGTGAGTATACGGTAGCTCGGTCAAAGTTTCAGATTTGACTCAAAATTTCACTGTGGGTCTTATTTAGGACGCTGAACACGAATTTGAGGTCCATTTTTCGATTTTCGAAACTTTAGGGTAGGTATCGCCTGTCAAAGGCGTCATGCCTACCGTAACCTACAGCAACCCTAAGAATAGACCCCAGATTCGGGTTCAGCGCCTTAAATCACCCCCAGTTGAAAGTTTTGAGCCGAATCCGAGATAATTTTTCTGAACTCCGCCAAAATTCCCTGATGGGTACCCTTACTTTTTTAAAGCAATAAAATGCCGTTTTTGGAATCCCCGCTTGAGCACACTTGAGCAACATGGAAATATCCCACGATGATCGCCCGAATTGACCGTTTTCACGTGCATTTTTATGAAACTGGTTCAAGGTGATGCTATTCGTCCATTTTCCCGGTGGACTTCACTTGCCTTCTGACGGCAAAACTCAAGTTCACCCCATTTATAATGCCGGACTTGGATTTCTATGGATTTTCAGCCAGCTAGGACGACCAGCTGGATGTAGTTCCATGTTTCTGCTGGATCCTGAATCGCTCAACGTCAGGGGTTGTCCAGACGTCTCATGGAGCTTGGAAAGCGATAGATTATGTACATGACGATTTCCCAGTGACATGGCGTCGGCCCCGGAGACTCCGTACGAATTGTTGCTGTGTTTCTCTGCAAATAACATTCCCTACTAGAACAACCACTGCGACATCATTGTGGGGTCTTAAGTGAAGCAATCTCATCGCCCTGAACATTTTCACAAAGCCGATAGACTTGAGCCTGCGCGATCAAACATGAGCAAGAACTTGGAAAACTTGAGTGCTTCACGCAACAAAGGCGCCGCCTGTCAAATCGTGCATAAGGCCACCATATTCAACTTAAACCTGTTTGCTGAAAATTTTCTAAATTCGATAGCTGAAGAAGATGACTTTATTCACGATTTGACAAGCGGCGCCTTTGTTGCGTGGAGCGCTCAAGTTCTCCAACTTCCTTCTCATGTTTGATCGCGCAGGCTCAAGTCTAGCGGCTTTGTGGCAATGCTCTAAGCGATGAGGTTGCTTCGTTAAAGAGCCCGCAATGTTGCCGCAATGGTTGTTCTAGTAGGGAATGTTATTTGCCGAGAAACACAGCGTCAACTCGTGGCGAACAGTCGGGGCCGACGCCATGTCACTGGTAACTCAACGTGTGATGTCTGGCTTCGCAAGCTCTATGAGACGTATGGGCAACCACACACGTTGAGCGACCCAGCGTCCAGCGGAAACTTGGAACTACATCCAGCTGATCGTCCTAACTGGCTGGAAATCTATCGAAATCGAAGCCCAGCATTATGGAAGGGTGAACTTGAGTTTTCTCCATAGAAGGCAGGTGAAGCCCACCGGGAAAATGGACGTATAGCATCGCCTTGATCCAGTTTCATTTAAATACACTTGAAAACGGTTCATCCTGGCCATCATCGTGAGATAAATTCATGTTGCTGAAGTGTTGCTATACTTATGCGTCGCGCCAAATACATACTTTTTTCTGTAGCTGAGGGCGAAATGGGCAGATTCTGGTCATACCACTAGATCCATCGTATTCGTTGTAGCAGAAAGTCAGAAACGCTCCGCATTATCCAAAACCTCGATCCAACATATGATTCGCCTATTTGGAAGGTGTTGCTATACTTATACGTCGCAGTGTAATAGAGCCAGCTACAACAGGCTGTGCCCATTTTCTGCTACAATATACGACGATGAAATCCCATCTCTCAAATTAGTCAACTGAAGACTCGTTCTCCGATTGTGGCGACACCTCTCGACCAATCATCAGTGTCAGGAGGGCGTTGTCCAGCTGGACAACATGGGGACAAGCAAAAATTCTCTGAATTTAGATTTTTTATGGGGGACGTGAAAACTCCGGGCAAAAACTTTGAAAAATCGGGGGTGTTTTCTGTTACGTTTCTCCTTCTGTTAAGAAAACAGGTCGTAGAACGAGGGGTTCGGACGTAGTTGTCTCACATATTGTAATAGCAATAAAAAGATCAAAGGGAACTTTAGTACAGCACCACAACAGTACATGTGAAGAAAGTATCTTTACATAACGATGTAATAGACAAAATTTAGGCAGTATTCAAATTCTCAGCACACAAAACAAATTTTTGGACGAGTTACATGCATTAATCGGGCCTATTACCGCTTAAATTCTTCACTTCGAAAATGGGACAACGTACGTCCTCCCATAAAATGATTCTCCATGGAATTCCCCACAAAATGATACATAACACTCATTCCACCACCTTAAAACCACGAAGAAAAACGCCTAAAACACGTTTTACCGTTGTCCAGAACCGTTGTCCAAAACCGCGCCTTCGGCCGAAATTGGACAACGATAATTTTCATTTCAAAAAAAGCGATCCTGAGATCCTGAAAAGAAATTCAATCCTTGGCCTACCTTCTACTAACTACCACGATGCCGCTTGGAAACTCCTCAGTTTAGAGCATTCCGAAGCAAGGGGTTTGATTTACAGCGCGGAGAGCCGTCGAAAAATATCGCGCTCCAATGCCAAACCGCGTATGCCACCGACGGTGGTTTCGCGGGCACTGTTGCGCAGTGCAGTGCCCGTAGAGCCACCGCCGGTGACACCCCCTCTCCCACCCTTGCTCGCACTCCTTCTGTTTGAACAATAATAGTTGGGAATAGAACTTTTTTGAACCTGTTAAGGTTTACGCACTCACACGAGAGTTCCACCCGCCTGGAGGTCTCGATGAAAATCTAGTTCGAGGTTTGTTATCCGTCAAAATGTAGACTTCTGTATCTGCTATTTGATAGCGCTACCAGTCATCGTTCTTACAGAAACCCCATCAAAATGCTTAGAGTTCTGATAGTGTATCATTCATTCTTTCCCTGGTATCCTGAGTGATCCCCTCCATCTAGGTTTGCACCCAAGTGTCGTGAAGCCTTATGATTAGTGAGCTGTTAGCGAGAGTTTAAAACATCCCCGAATAATGCTCGGCATACGCCAGAACTTCGCCCTCTCCGAGTTTGGAATCCATTAAAAGTTAGGAAACGTTCTACATTCTCACTGTGATTTTTTCCACTGCAAAAATTTCCTATCAGCTCAAGCTCGCCTATTGCGTCATTTTCAAATCATTCTTGACTTTTTGTTCGCTTACTGCACGATCAAGATTAGGACAAAACTTAACGTAAGCAAGGAACAAGTAACCAGCGTTTTCTGATTTCTGCTTTGATTTGCCCACATCTTTCGTCATCGTTATGCCATTATGAGATTGTGAGGCGATCTGTGTCACAATTTTAATTACTTCTTTCTCAATACAGATGATGTTGCTCAAGGGAAGTCAAAGCTAAACTCCCGAGGCTAATCAGTCGGATAGGAAGTGCAGTAATTATTTTTCAAAAATTCAAGTAGCAATATACTTTTTTAAAATTTTTGACCACAAAAACTGTAAAAAAAAATTTCAGAGCCTGAGGGGAACTTTCATTTTGAACATTTTTCAAAAATTTTGATCACCAAGGGGGGGACGTAGCTTCGTCGAGGTCCTGGAGAACGGTCTGCCTGACCCTGCCATTCATTCTCTGATAAGGGGATTGTGATCGTTCTATATGTGGGAAAACCCGTAATTTCCATGCATCGATAGGGCGCGATTAAACAGTCACGGGAATTTTCTAACCGAGATCGCATTAGCTCAAATCGGTAACCTCGCAAAGAAAGTAGATCTCATTCTTGTTTTGAAGGTCATCCTGGAAATTTTTATTGTTCTCTATTCTTGGAGAAAAAAAAAGAATGAAATTCAACAGAGAACGAAAAACGAATATAAACCGTGTTTCTTTGAGATGGTGTACACTTACCTGCATCCCAAGTTCATATCACGGTATTGGGAAAGAAAACGTTTTTCGGTACGGGTTTAGGAAAGCCCATGCAACATCGCGCGACGTAAAAGACGTCACACTATCACTAGGGAGCACATGTGCTACTTGATTACGACCATAATTTTGTGAACACTGCATAAGGCGTTTAGACTTCTGTCGCGCGGTGGTGCAGGAAATCACGCCACTTGCGTCGGATTAATAAACCCGCTCAGGGACTCACACTTTTTCCAAGCTGCGCGGTCTCACTGAGGGTGCGACCACATGCGGTCATCGATAAATCCTTGACCAATAGACTTTAAACATAAGGCGGCACGGTGCGATTAAAATGGTTTAACTGCATTTTGTACCCGCTCTAAGCGGCGAAACTATAAACGACGCCTCACATAAACAACGCCGTGGTGATATTGTAACTTCACACTGGTCAGTATGCTTTGTGTCTTCTGTTCTCTTATTTTCTGGCAATAATTATGATTTTCCCAGGCTTGATATTCGGTTTCGCGCACACGATTATACGCACCTCAGTTCCACTGAGTGAGTTCCCGATAGCCAAGAAGATGCTCATCGCCTTCTTGAACGTCTTAGACTCCTCCATCTCCTTCATTGCCAGTTGCAAATCCATCAATGGCTCAGCAATATCCTGAAAAAAAAACATTGAAATAGTAAAAACGCAGTGCAGCTTCTCGAGCGTTTTCAGAGTCTTGAAAAGTGATGTTGCCAATTCCAGACAGTTCTCCAACGAACCTTTTCCATTGTCTTATAGTCAAGCGTGAAGATCCACAATTTGAGACGCTCTAGCAGACAAGGAATCCTTGACAACATCAGCATGAATTGCTCCGCGGTTCCCTTCAAAAAGCAGAAAGATCACCAAAGTCACCATCCATAGTACCACGTTGTTCAATAAGTTTTGTCGTTCGATAAGAAAAACACAATTTTATGGTTCAAAATACACTTTATTATTCAGTATAATCTCCCTGAACATTAATACACTTGCTCCAGCGATCCTCCAAACTGTGGATTCCATCCCTGAAGTGAGAATCCGGAAGTTCTGCAAAATACGCCTCAACAGCCTCTATGACCTCTTCATTCGATGAAAAACGCTTGCCACGCATAATTTTTTTTTGAGCTTTGGAAACAAATGGAAGTCGCTGGGGGCCAAATCTGGTGAATACGGTGGATGCTCCAACAATTCGAACTTTAATTCATGGATTTTAGCCATTGTCAAAATGCTCTTGCGACACGGTGCATTGTCCTGATGAAAAAGGATTTTTTTCTTCTGCAAACCGGGTCTTTTTTCACGATTTTTTTCCTTCAACTGGTCCAAAAGGTTGCAATAATATTCAGAATTGATTGTTTTACCAGTTTGTTAGTAATCCACAAACAAAATTCCTTTTGCATCCCAAAAAACTGATGCCATAACCTTCCTGGTCGTTTTCCGGACACGAACTCGTTTCCAAGGCGAACAACCAGGTTCACACCACTCTTTAGCCTCTTGTTTTGATTCAGGATCATGATGATAGACCCAAGTCTCATCCATAGTGATGAATCGACGCACAAAATCCACTTTATCCTTTTTAAAGGCAGCATACACGCTCGCAAGCATAGTCGAGATAACAGCATAGATAGGTCCGCACGGCCCGTACTATGTCGTCAACGACGTTTGAAGCGCTGAAAACTGTCCAGGATGACAATATTTGACAATGTTTGAGCAATCTTGCCTTCCACGCCCGTATTTTCACACCCCTTCGAGTAATAGAATGAGAATCGATACTTGTGAAAACGTGTGATAATTGAGAGTGATAGCACTATCAAATGGGGGTGCACGAGAGAATTAGCTTGGTTTACTTGAGTATAACATGTCTGCATACCTAATGACTCTCGTCCACTTTCGAGAATGCCGCTCTGCTTTGGCTGACCTCTTGAAATGGAGGATTTTATCAGTGCACAAACATGTTATATTGAGGTAAATCGAGTTTTTTCTCTACTGCACTCCCTTTTTATAGTGCTATCGTTCTAAGTTATATCGATTCTCATTCTGTTACTCGAAGGAGTGTGAAAATACGGGCGTGGAAGGCAAGATTGCTCAAACATTGTCAAATATTGTCATCCTGGACAGTTTTCAGCGCTTCAAACGTCGTTGACGACATGGTACGGGCCGTGCGGACCTATCTATGCTGTTATCTCGACTACGCTTGCGAGCGTGTATGCTGCCTTTAAAACGCTCCAAATGTTGCTGAGAAAATCGCATTCTAATGTGTTTTTGTTCCATTATTAGCGGGCACAGCTTTCTTAAACCCAAAATTTCACTTAAAATACGGCTCACACTGCCCAATGAGATGTGTAGAGCCTCTACTAAATCTCTCTCAGTCAATCGACAATCTTCCAAAGCCATATCCTGTATTTTGGTAAGATTTCTGGTGTTGATGTGCTTTTTGGACGTCCTTCACGTAGATCGTCTTCAAGGCTTGTACGACCACGTTTAAATTCAGCAACCCATCTTTCTACTGTTCTAATTGTAGGTGAACAATCATTATACACTTTTAACATTCGTTCGTGAATTTCTTTTGGTGCTACACCTTCCAAAAATAAGAATTTTATCACTGCACGATATTCAATTTTTTATATTGATGTGACGCGGCGACACTAAATGACTTGTAACCAAAGAATGAATTGACAGATTGAAATGAAACTTCACATACGTTCATATGAAGAGTGTACCCACAAAACAAAAAGATTTTGGGCTAGTAGCAACGCCCTCTCTTATCGAACGACAAAACTTGTTGAACAACCTGGTAAACGGCACCAATCGGTCCAAACACTACTTATATCGGTAAACCGGAGCAGAACTACTTAATCTACCAGCGTCATGTCGGGATTCTCCATCTGTTTCTCCTGGATCTCCTCTACTTCCTTCGCCGTCGGCATCATCGTTTTCAGGATCTTTTCGATTCCGTCCTTGTTGAGAACCATCGAGTCGAACTTCTGAATGCCAGCTCATGCTCACTATGCCAAAACAAAGATGAACTCTGAGACACCATACCATGATTGCAGTGGGAATGACATTGATCGGAGGCAGCTTTGTCAGGCCGATGTTGATGGCCTGGGAACGCTTCATCGACAAAACTAGCAGTACAGCTGGCTTTGAATCCACTGGTTTCTAAATTGAAGAATACGTATTCCCACGATCTTTCAAAAATCATAATTTTCTAACCGCTCAGATTTTTTTCAGACCTCGTGTACATTATGTGTTTATTTATGTGTTTATTTCTAATCTTTTCTCTACAAATCTTTTTTTTTTGAATTGTACATGAACGGAAGTTTTTCTGAAGAAGCTGAGATTGATTGCGCATGGTGAGCCCCTGCTCGATACGTTTCAATTCTTCAGAAAAAACAAAAGATTAGCACTGCATTCCATTCGATGGCCAAGATCGCGTCTGATAGCATTTTCGAATTTCGCCAAATATGCGGAAGTGAAGCATCGAATAAAGATTTCGCATAACAAACTGCATCCGACCGGATAATTCGGAAGGAAACTTTTCAATAGTTCGACCCCATGCATTCGAGCGACTAGCATCCTTAGACTACATTTATATTTCTTCATCCGACAATAAGATATAATGATAAAAATGTAAACAGAGAGATGTAGAGAATCTCATTTGTCATGGTCACTTTGATCACAGCTATTAATTGTATCAAAATATTGGCGTCACATCTGAGTTATCACACAAGTTCACACTTGGCTCTGGAAATCACAAAAGATACATTCAGTACAGGAAGCACATGTGTGGAATGATGTGGAATTGAAACAAATAACAAATGAGCTGGACCTCATTCAACTTTTCCGAGCTCGGAACTCGCCAAGTTCAAACTTTGTTAAATGAAGTAGCCTGGAAAGTTGAACAAAAATATGGGGTCGTTTCCGATTCATGAAATATCATTAATTATAGGTTGCGGCACGTGCACCGTGACCGTTTTGATTTGGCGCAAACTTTGCCAAGTATGTAGGTTCTTCGAGGTGCGAAATTGGGAAAAAGAATACTGGATCACAAATCCAGTATCCTTCTCTCCCAACGTCGGGACGACTCGGAGGGTTTACTACCTCAGAAACTCAACGGGTCCGACCGCAGATTTATCTAGGGTCGTACCCCTTTCCGTTCTCGCCCCTCACTTCTTCCAACTGAGACGACGTGAGGGAAAAGTAAAGTTTACTCTCCCCTCATGTCTTCTCACTTGGGACTACGTGGAGGAACAATGCTAAAGGGTCCGACCCGACAGAAATCTGGGGATGGACCCCGTCCAAGCTGGGGTCGGACCCGGCGAATGTCTGAGACCTCTCAGTTGCCGTAATCCACCGTAGTTCTTCGAAAATCAAAAAGGGTGTCGGACTTTGGATCATTTTTCAGAGAAACCTTTTGGGCAATTTTTCATTATGATCGAAGACTTTCATTAAACTACAGTACACGTGCCTTGATCTTCCGGGAAGATGAGGCAAGAAAATTTCGACTCCACAATTTCGAACCCATCTCTATCCTATTACACATCTTTACATCCGGTTTATCTGAGTTTTACCGACCCGCATTTATCCAATTCTCATCCGAACTTTATCCGATCGATTGCCCGTTTCGATCCTTTTTATCCGAAAATCCTGTAAATTAGTCAGACACTCTGTTTTCCACCTCTCCGCATCTCGGAAAATTCGGATTTCGCCTTTTCACGTCAAACCGGCCTTCGGATAAGTACGAAATTGCCAATTTGATGACGGATCGGCCTTCAGTTGTTCGACCGGATATCCAAAAACGAATAGATCGCTTGGAATGCGTACGCGATTTTTTCTGAAGCAGTGCATACTCTTTAGGAAATTTTGTTCAAGATTCTTTCGAAGCTCAACCGATGAATAAGCGTACCAGCTTACTGCTAGCTTAACAAATACAGGTCAGGTAAATTTTTCCTCTCCTCTGTCCTTTTGTGTCAGCATGGACAACTCACTTTGACGGCAACCTCCTTGTTATGCTTAGCCTCAAAAAGTTGTACGAGTTTATTGGCGTCGATCTGTGGCTGGTCGAGTTTATTCCAGAACGATCCCTTCTGTTTGAGTGAGGGCACTGGTGGTGGTTCAGCACTAGTCGGCTTCCAATGCAATTTCAATACACCTCTTCCCATTGTTCCGCTTGGACCTTAACACAAGAATTTTTTGCACGATTACTCGACGTCTAGTAAAGAATAGGAGAAGAGGAGACTGCTAGGTGTTTCTCTACATGCCCACGAAAAAATTGGAAATATCTATATAAATTATATCTAAATAATCGGCCACTACTGAAAACACACGAAAATACTCATGCAAACAGCTAAAAAGTCGACTAAAAATTAAAATTATCGAGAAATTGGCATTACAGTCTTTAAAACTGTGTTGACTTATTGTATCTGAAACGGGATTCACATTAGCATGGAAAAAATTGACGCGCGAAACAAAAAGTAAGGTCGTAGAGAACGATTCTACAAATTTTCGGTGGAGTATTTACATCTAGAAAGATGAACAGATTTATATAAAAAACCTAACCTGGACTAGTCTCCCTTCTGAAATTCAGCGGCGGCGGTGGTGGTACACCTCCTGGCAGTGGAGGTGGAGGAGGGGGAATGCCGCCAGCTTGACCTTGCACTGAAAATTGGTTTTTCAAGACAAATCTCGAACCGCACAACTAGTACTCAGCGTTGGCTCCGCGGATTGAAATGGTTAACTGTTGAGCAAAATCCCAATAGGCCATCGGAATTTTTCGAGTTAGAAGTTCATAACAAACACCTGAGATGTAGAGGGGAAGATAGAGATGGAGAGAGATTGTACACCGAAGGAGCAGAAGGACGGAAAATAGAATAGAAAAAAAATGGGGGAAGAGTGAAAGAAATGCAGCGGACATTGAAGAAATATCAAGTAAACGAGACGAGAAACGGTGGAATAATATTGTATGAACCCAAGAAAAAATGAGTGAAAGGGAGAAAAGAGAAATGAGGAGAAAGAAAAATCGAGGAATAGGCGGGAGAAAAAAGCTAAAACAGCTAATAGTTACGAGCGAGAGTGACACAATGTTGAATCAAAAAGAAAATCAGGAAAGCGAAGACATGTGAGAGATTGGGTAGGGAAAAATGAGAAAGAAGTTAGAGAAAAAACAAAAAGGAAGACACAAAATTTCCAAATGAAGCAGGAAGATGAAAAGAAAAGTGGCAAAATTAACAAAAGGTTGAGAAGGAAGAGATGAGAAAGAACAAGATCATAGAAAAAGATATGTAGATAGTTTGGAAAAAAGGAGATACACGCAACGAACACGTTATGGTGGAAAAAGAAACGTTACAAAAAAGAAAAAAAAGAATGATCAAAAAAAGGAAATCTTCAGATGAGAAACGAGTGGGGGACAATGTGAGAACAAAGAAAAAACAGACAAAATCTGATGAGAGCGAGGAACTATTTGTTCAACCGCAAAGACTTTGCATGGATACTTTGCCCACAAATATTGATTGCTTACATCTTGGAGGTAGAGGAATTGAGCCGGGTGGTGGTGGGGGAGGCGGTCCACTTCCGTTCATTCCACCTCGACCTCCGGGTAGGATTCCTCGGTCCTGCGCCATCTGGGCAAGTCGAGCCATCACCAATGGGTCCTGCTCAAATTCCTCGGCATGAAACTCACTGAAGTCAAGGTCATTGATGATCAGTGGGCGCGATTTCAGGTTCTCGGCAGCCTAAATATTGGATATTCTTTGAACCTGGGTCACCGTGAATCTCTAATTACCTAACCTTCTTCCATTGTATATCAGACTCGCTCTCCTTCTGCACAAAGGCACTGCGATTCGCTTCGGCTGATTTCGCTGCTCTTTTCTGAAGCAGAGCTGCGAATCCATCGCCACCATCTCCCCGTTCGATCTGTAAACGATTTCGTCAAACTATGAAGTTGTTGTACGGAATAGTAACAAACCTTCGCTCTGGGAGCTGGAACGTTCTTTTCTGGCTCTGGCTCCTTAACCGGATCAGGAAATTCCATTGTTTTCGGCTCTGTTGGCGAGAATATCATAGGGAACGAAGGAGGCGGAGCTTTCACCTGCAATGACAGCTTAAAGGCATCGTACGCGCAGAGAACCGTATATTATTTTTTCATGTTTTTCTGTAGCTTGGAATCTCTAGTGAACGAAAATGTCGAAGGGGCCCATGAAAAACCTTTATTTGTAAAGAAAAGTCAATCGTAACACATTGTAAATACAAATTTCAATTTCGCGCCAAAATCCCTTTTGAGGTTTTTCTGCTTCTGGAGGCCTCGTCACTGTCATTTTCGGAGTTTTTCTGCATGTGGAGTTCGTGCCGTAACTATTTTCATGTTGCCTTACGGTCGCACCAACATTCTAGGAAAAAGTGCTAGATGACTGGTGAGAATTGGTAGCGGATCTTCATCTTTGACGCCTTCCAACCTCATTGCCCAACGTTTTTGACGCGCCAAAGTTTACCAGTGTGGTTTACAGGGCTCAATCATGAAATTGAGCCTGAAAAATGAAAATTGATTTCCAGCGCGAACGATGCCTTTAAGTGCAAACTTGTGGGAAAAAATCGAAGAAAGAAACATTTATGTATAAGACTTTTGAACAGCCTGAATGCTGTGAGCCCCGTCATGGTCTACCGGAAGCCGGCCTGAGTCGTAGTCTGCTGTATTTCAGGATATGATGAAACATTCACATCCCAACTGTGCTATATAGGATGTTCCTTGATTATTGGCGCGCTACTTGGCTTCTATTTCATAAGGGTTGTTGATGTTCAAGTTTTCTTGTTTTTTGTTTTTGGACTCTTCTGAGTGATGACTACACAACTGCCGTGACTGCCGTGATGACTACACAACTGCCGTGAGAGCCGTGATGACTACGCAACTGCGGTGAGAGCCGCGATGACTACACAACTGTCGTGAGAGCCGTGATGACTACACAACTGCCGTGAGATACGTGATGACTACACAACTGCAGTGACTGCCGTGATGACTACACAACTGCCGTGAGAGCCGTGATGACTACGCAACTGCGGTGAGAGCCGCGATGACTACACAACTGTCGTGAGAGCCGTGATGACTACACAACTGCCGTGAGATACGTGATGACTACACAACTGCAGTGACTGCCGTGATGACTACACAACTGCCGTGAGAGCCGTGATGACTACGCAACTGCGGTGAGAGCCGCGATGACTACACAACTGTCGTGAGAGCCGTGATGACTACACAACTGCCGTGAGATACGTGATGACTACACAACTGCCGTGACTGCCGTGATGACTACACAACTGCCGTGAGAGCCGTGATGACTACGCAACTGCGGTGAGAGCCGCGATGACTACACAACTGTCGTGAGAGCCGTGATGACTACACAACTGCCGTGAGATACGTGATGACTACACAACTGCAGTGACTGCCGTGATGACTATACAACTGCCGTGAGAGCCGTGATGACTACACAACTGCCGTGAGAGACGTGAAGACTACACAGCTGCTGTGAGAGCCGTGATGACTACACAACTGCCGTGAGAGCCGTGATGACTACACAACTGCCGTGAGAGCCGTGATGACTACACGGCTGCCGTGAGAGCCGCGATGACTACTCAACTGCCGTGACTGCCGTGATGACTACACAACTGCCGTGAGAGCCGTGATGACTACGCAACTGCGGTGAGAGCCGCGATGACTACACAACTGTCGTGAGAGCCGTGATGACTACACAACTGCCGTGAGATACGTGAAGACTACACAGCTGCTGTGAGAGCCGTGATGACTATACAACTGCCGTGAGAGCCGTGATGACTACACAACTGCCGTGAGAGACGTGAAGACTACACAGCTGCTGTGAGAGCCGTGATGACTATACAACTGCCGTGAGAGCCGTGATGACTACACAACTGCCGTGAGAGACGTGAAGACTACACAGCTGCTATGAGAGCCGTGATGACTATACAACTGCCGAGAGAGCCGTGATGACTACACAACTGCCGTGAGAGACGTGAAGACTACACAGCTGCTGTGAGAGCCGTGATGACTATACAACTGCCGTGAGAGCCGTGATGACTACACAACTGCCGTGAGAGACGTGAAGACTACACAGCTGCTGGGAGAGCCGTGATGACTATACAACTGCCGTGAGAGCCGTGATGACTATACAACTGCCGTGAGAGCCGTGATGACTACACAACTGCCGTGAGAGACGTGAAGACTACACAGCTGCTATGAGAGCCGTGATGACTATACAACTGCCGTGAGAGCCGTGATGACTACACAACTGCCGTGAGAGACGTGAAGACTACACAGCTGCTGTGAGAGCCGTGATGACTATACAACTGCCGTGAGAGCCGTGATGACTACACAACTGCCGTGAGAGACGTGAAGACTACACAGCTGCTGGGAGAGCCGTGATGACTATACAACTGCCGTGAGAGCCGTGATGACTATACAACTGCCGTGAGAGCCGTGATGACTACACAACTGCCGTGAGAGACGTGAAGACTACACAGCTGCTGTGAGAGCCGTGATGACTATACAACTGCCGTGAGAGCCGTGATGACTACACAACTGCCGTGAGAGACGTGAAGACTACACAGCTGCTATGAGAGCCGTGATGACTATACAACTGCCGAGAGAGCCGTGATGACTACACAACTGCCGTGAGAGACGTGACGACTACACAACTGCAGTGACTGCCGTGATGACTATACAACTGCCGTGAGAGCCGTGATGACTACACAACTGCCGTGAGAGACGTGAAGACTACACAGCTGCTGGGAGAACCGTGATGACTATACAACTGCCGTGAGAGCCGTGATGACTACACAACTGCCGTGAGAGACGTGAAGACTACAGAACTGCCGAGAGAGCCGTGATGACTACACAACTGCCGTGAGAGACGTGATGACTATACAACTGCCGAGAGAGCCGTGATGACTTCACAACTGCTGTGAGAGCCGTGACGACTACAGAACTGCCGTGAGATACGTGATGACTACACAACTGCAGTGACTGCCGTGATGACTATACAACTGCAGTGACTGCCGTGATGACTACACAACTGCCGTGAGAGACAAGAAGACTACACAGCTGCTGTGAGAGCCGTGATGACTATACAACTGCCGAGAGAGCCGTGATGACTTCACAACTGCTGTGAGAGCCGTGACGACTACAGAACTGCCGTGAGAGGCGTGAAGACTACACAGCTGCCGTGAGAGACGTGATGACTACACAACTGCTGTGACAGCCGTGATGACTACACAACTGCCGTGAGAGGCGTGAAGACTACACAGCTGCTGTGAGAGACGTGATGACTACACAACGGCAGTGACTGCCGCGATGACTACACAACGGCCGTGAGAGCCATGATGACTACACAACTGCCGTGAGAGCCGCGATGACTACAAAACTGCCGTGAGATACGTGATGACTACACAACTGCAGTGACTGCCGTCAGTTGTGTAGTCATCACGGCAGTCACTGTAGTTGTGTAGTCATCGCGGCTCTCACGGCAGTTGTGTAGTCATCACGGCTCTAACGGCAGTTGTGTAGTCATCACGGCTCTTACAGCAGTTCTGTAGTCATCACGGCTCTTACAGCAGTTGTGTAGTCATCACGGCTCTCATGGCAGTTGTGTAGTTATCACGGAAGTCACGGCATTTGTGTAGTCATCACGGCTCTTACAGCAGTTGTGTAGTCATCACGGCTCTTACAGCAGTTGTGTAGTCATCACGTCTCTCACGGCAGCTGTGTAGTCTTCACGTCTCTCACGGCAGTTGTGTAGTCATCGCGGCAGTCAATGCGGTTGTGTAGTCATCACAACTGCCGTGACTGCCGTGATGACTACACAACTGTTGTGAGAGCCGTGTTGACTACACAACTGCCGTGACTGCCGTGGTGACTACACAACTGTCGTGAGAGCCGTGATGACTACACAACTGCCGTGACTGCCGTTGACTACACAACTGCCGTGAAAGACGTGAAGACTACACAGCTGCCCTGAGAGACGTGATGACTACACAACTGCCGTGACTGCCGTGATGACTACACAACTGCCGTGAGAGACGTGAAGACTACACAACTGCCGTGACTGCCGTGATGACTACACAACTGCCGTGAGAGCCGTGATGACTACACAACTGCCGTGAGAGCCGTGATGACTACACGGCTGCCGTGAGAGCCGCGATGACTATACAACTGCCGTAAGAGACGTGATGACTACACAACTGCAGTGACTGCCGTGATGACTACGCAACTACCGTGACTGCCCTGATGACTTCACAACCGCCGTGACTGCCGCGATGACTACACAACTGCCGTGACGGCCGTGATGACTACACAACTGTCGTGAGAGCCGTGATGACTACACAACTGCCGTGACTGCCGTGATGACTACACAACTGCCGTGAGAGCCGTGATGACTACACAACTGCCATGAGGCCGTGATGACTACACGACTGCCGTGAGGCCGCGATGACTATACAACTGCCGTGAGAGCCGCGATGACTACACAACTGCCGTGAAAGACGTGAAGACTACACAGCTGCCGTCAGAGACGTGATGACTACACAACTGCCATGAGAGCCGCGATGACTACACAACTGCCGTGAAAGACGTGAAGACTACACAGCTGCCGTCAGAGACGTGATGACTACACAACTACAGTGACTGCCGTGATGACTACACAACTGCCGTGAGAGCCGTGATGACTACACGACTGCCGTGAGAGCCGCGATGACTATACAACTGCCGTGAGACGTGATGACTACACAACTGCAGTGAGAGCCGTGATGACTACACAACCGCAGTGAGAGCCGTGATGACTACACGACTGCCGTGAGAGCCGCGATGACTATACAACTGCCGTGAGAGACGTGATGACTACACAACTGCCGTGAGAGCCGTGATGACTACACAACTGCCGTGAGAGCCGTGATGACTACACAACTGCCGTGAGAGACGTGAAGACTACACAGCTGCTGTGAGAGCCGTGATGACTATACAACTGCCGTGAGAGCCGTGATGACTACACAACTGCCGTGAGAGACGTGACGACTACACAACTGCAGTGACTGCCGTGATGACTATACAACTGCCGTGAGAGCCGTGATGACTACACAACTGCCGTGAGAGACAAGAAGACTACACAGCTGCTGTGAGAGCCGTGATGACTATACAACTGCCGAGAGAGCCGTGATGACTTCACAACTGCTGTGAGAGCCGTGACGACTACAGAACTGCCGAGAGAGCCGTGATGACTACACAACTGCAGTGAGACGTGATGACTATACAACCTGCCGAGAGCCGTGATGACTTCACAACTGCTGTGAGAGCCGTGACGACTACAGAACTGCCGTGAGATACGTGATGACTACACAACTGCAGTGACTGCCGTGATGACTATACAACTGCCGTGAGAGCCGTGATGACTACACAACTGCCGTGAGAGACAAGAAGACTACACAGCTGCTGTGAGAGCCGTGATGACTACACAACTGCCGTGAGAGCCGTGATGACTACACAACTGCCGTGAGAGACAAGAAGACTACACAGCTGCTGTGAGAGCCGTGATGACTATACAACTGCCGAGAGAGCCGTGATGACTTCACAACTGCTGTGAGAGCCGTGACGACTACAGAACTGCCGTGAGAGGCGTGAAGACTACACAGCTGCCGTGAGAGACGTGATGACTACACAACTGCTGTGACAGCCGTGATGACTACACAACTGCGGTGAGAGGCGTGAAGACCACCCAGCTGGTGTGAGAGACGTGATGACTACACAACGGCAGTGACTGCCGCGATGAGTACACAGCGGGCGTGAGAGCCATGATGACTGCACAACTGCCGTGAGAGGCGCGATGACTACAAAACTGCCGTGAGATACGTGATGACTACACAACTGCAGTGACTGCCGTCAGTTGTGTAGTCATCACGGCAGTCACTGTAGTTGTGTAGTCATGGCGGCTCTCACGGCAGTTGTGTAGTCATCACGGCTCTAACGGCAGTTGTGTAGTCATCACGGCTCTTACAGCAGTTCTGTAGTCATCACGGCTCTTACAGCAGTTGTGTAGTCATCACGGCTCTCATGGCGAACGGTGTGTAGTTATCACGGAAGTCACGGTGCATTTGTAGTCATCACGGCTCTTACAGCAGTTGTGTAGTCATCACGGCTCTTACAGCAGTTGTGAAGTCATCACGTCTCACGGCAGCTGTGATCTTCACGTCTCTCACGGCAGTTGTGTAGTCATCGCGGCAGTCAATGCGGTTGTGTAGTCATCACAACCGCCGTGACTGCCGTGATGACTACACAACTGTTTGGAGAGCCGTGTTGACTACACAACCGCCGTGACTGCCGTGGTGACTACACAACTGTCGTGAGAGCCGTGGTGACTACACAACTGCCGTGACTGCCGTTGACTACACAACTGCCGTGAAAGACGTGAAGACTACACAGCTGCCCTGAGAGACGTGATGACTACACAACTGCCGTGACTGCCGTGATGACTACACAACTGCCGTGAGAGACGTGAAGACTACACAACCGCCGTGACTGCCGTGATGACTACACAACTGCCGTGAGAGCCGTGATGACTACACAACCGCCGTGAGAGCCGTGATGACTACACGGCTGCCGTGAGAGCCGCGATGACTATACAACTGCCGTAAGAGACGTGATGACTACACAACTGCAGTGACTGCCGTGATGACTACGCAACTACCGTGACTGCCCTGATGACTTCACAACCGCCGTGACTGCCGCGATGACTACACAACTGCCGTGACGGCCGTGATGACTACACAACTGTCGTGAGAGCCGTGATGACTACACAACTGCCGTGACTGCCGTGATGACTACACAACTGCCGTGAGAGCCGTGATGACTACACAACTGCCATGAGAGCCGTGATGACTACACGACTGCCGTGAGAGCCGCGATGACTATACAACTGCCGTGAGAGACGTGATGACTACACAACTGCAGTGAGAGCCGTGATGACTACACAACTGCAGTGAGAGCCGTGATGACTACACAACTGCCATGAGAGCCGCGATGACTACACAACTGCCGTGAAAGACGTGAAGACTACACAGCTGCCGTCAGAGACGTGATGACTACACAACTACAGTGACTGCCGTGATGACTACACAACTGCCGTGAGAGCCGTGATGACTACACGACTGCCGTGAGAGCCGCGATGACTATACAACTGCCGTGAGAGACGTGATGACTACACAACTGCAGTGAGAGCCGTGATGACTACAACAACCGCAGTGAGAGCCGTGATGCGTCCACGACTGGCGTGAGCGCCGCGATGACTATACAACTGCCGTGAGAGACGTGATGACTACACAACTGCCGTGAGAGCCGTGATGACTACACAACTGCCGTGAGAGCCGTGATGACTACACAACTGCCGTGAGAGACGTGAAGACTACACAGCTGCTGTGAGAGCCGTGATGACTATACAACTGCCGTGAGAGCCGTGATGACTACACAACTGCCGTGAGAGACGTGACGACTAGACAACTGCAGTGACTGCCGTGATGACTATACAACTTTCGTGAGAGCCGTGATGACTACACAACTGCCGTGAGAGACAAGAAGACTACACAGCTGCTGTGAGAGCCGTGATGACTATACAACTGCCGAGAGAGCCGTGATGACTTCACAACTGCTGTGAGAGCCGTGACGACTACAGAACTGCCGAGAGAGCCGTGATGACTACACAACTGCCGTGAGAGACGTGATGACTATACAACTGCCGAGAGAGCCGTGATGACTTCACAACTGCTGTGAGAGCCGTGACGACTACAGAACTGCCGTGAGATACGTGATGACTACACAACTGCAGTGACTGCCGTGATGACTATACAACTGCCGTGAGAGCCGTGATGACTACACAACTGCCGTGAGAGACAAGAAGACTACACAGCTGCTGTGAGAGCCGTGATGACTATACACCTGCCGAGAGAGCCGTGATGACTTCACAACTGTTGTGAGAGCCGTGTTGACTACCCAACTGCCGTGACTGCCGTGGTGACTACACAACTGTCGTGAGAGCCGTGATGACTACACAACTGCCGTGACTGCCGTTGACTACACAACTGCCGTGAAAGACGTGAAGACTACACAGCTGCCCTGAGAGACGTGATGACTACACAACTGCCGTGACTGCCGTGATGACTACACAACTGCCGTGAGAGACGTGAAGACTACACAACTGCCGTGACTGCCGTGATGACTACACAACTGCCGTGAGAGCCGTGATGACTACACAACTGCCGTGAGAGCCGTGATGACTACACGGCTGCCGTGAGAGCCGCGATGACTATACAACTGCCGTAAGAGACGTGATGACTACACAACTGCAGTGACTGCAGTGATGACTACGCAACTACCGTGACTGCCCTGATGACTTCACAACTGCCGTGACTGCCGCGATGACTACACAACTGCCGTGACGGCCGTGATGACTACACAACTGTCGTGAGAGCCGTGATGACTACACAACTGCCGTGACTGCCGTGATGACTACACAACTGCCGTGAGAGCCGTGATGACTACACAACTGCCATGAGAGCCGTGATGACTACACGACTGCCGTGAGAGCCGCGATGACTATACAACTGCCGTGAGAGACGTGATGACTACACAACTGCAGTGAGAGCCGTGATGACTACACAACTGCAGTGAGAGCCGTGATGACTACACAACTGCCATGAGAGCCGCGATGACTACACAACTGCCGTGAAAGACGTGAAGACTACACAGCTGCCGTCAGAGACGTGATGACTACACAACTACAGTGACTGCCGTGATGACTACACAACTGCCGTGAGAGCCGTGATGACTACACGACTGCCGTGAGAGCCGCGATGACTATACAACTGCCGTGAGAGACGTGATGACTACACAACTGCAGTGAGAGCCGTGATGACTACACAACTGCAGTGAGAGCCGTGATGACTACACGACTGCCGTGAGAGCCGCGATGACTATACAACTGCCGTGAGAGACGTGATGACTACACAACTGCCGTGAGAGCCGTGATGACTACACAACTGCCGTGAGAGCCGTGATGACTACACAACTGCCGTGAGAGACGTGAAGACTACACAGCTGCTGTGAGAGCCGTGATGACTATACAACTGCCGTGAGAGCCGTGATGACTACACAACTGCCGTGAGAGACGTGACGACTAGACAACTGCAGTGACTGCCGTGATGACTATACAACTGCCGTGAGAGCCGTGATGACTACACAACTGCCGTGAGAGACAAGAAGACTACACAGCTGCTGTGAGAGCCGTGATGACTATACAACTGCCGAGAGAGCCGTGATGACTTCACAACTGCTGTGAGAGCCGTGACGACTGGAACTGCCGTGAGAGCCGTGATGACTACACAACTGCCGTGAGAGACGTGATGACTATACAACTGCCGAGAGAGCCGTGATGACTTCACAACTGCTGTGAGAGCCGTGACGACTACAGAACTGCCGTGAGATACGTGATGACTACACAACTGCAGTGACTGCCGTGATGACTATACAACTGCCGTGAGAGCCGTGATGACTACACAACTGCCGTGAGAGACAAGAAGACTACACAGCTGCTGTGAGAGCCGTGATGACTATACAACTGCCGAGAGAGCCGTGATGACTTCACAACTGCTGTGAGAGCCGTGACGACTACAGAACTGCCGTGAGAGGCGTGAAGACTACACAGCTGCCGTGAGAGACGTGATGACTACACAACTGCTGTGACAGCCGTGATGACTACACAACTGCCGTGAGAGGCGTGAAGACTACACAGCTGCTGTGAGAGACGTGATGACTACACAACGGCAGTGACTGCCGCGATGACTACACAACGGCCGTGAGAGCCATGATGACTACACAACTGCCGTGAGAGCCGCGATGACTACAAAACTGCCGTGAGATACGTGATGACTACACAACTGCAGTGACTGCCGTCAGTTGTGTAGTCATCACGGCAGTCACTGTAGTTGTGTAGTCATAGCGGTCCACGGCAGTTGTCTGTAGTCATCACGGCTCTAACGGCGGTGTGTGGTCATCACGGCTCTACAGCAGTTCTGTAGTCATCACGGCTCTTCACAGTTGTGTGGTCATCACGGCTCTCATGGCAGTTGTGTAGTTATCACGGAAGTCACGGCATTTGTAGTCATCACGGCTCTTGCAGTTGTGTATCATCACGGCTCTACACAGTTGTGTAGTCATCGTCTCTCACGGCAGCTGTGTAGTCTTCACGTCTCACGGCAGGTGTGTAGTCATCGCGGCAGTCAATCGGTTGTGTAGTCATCACAACTACGCCGTGACTGCCGTGATGACTACACAACTGTTGTGAGAGCCGTGTTGACTACACAGCTGCCGTGACTGCCGTGGTGACTACACAACTGTCGTGAGAGCCGTGATGACTACACAACTGCCGTGACTGCCGTTGACTACACAACTGCCGTGAAAGACGTGAAGACTACACAGCTGCCCTGAGAGACGTGATGACTACACAACTGCCGTGACTGCCGTGATGACTACAACAACTGCCGTGAGAGACGTGAAGACTACACACCTGCCGTGACTGCCGTGATGACTACACAACTGCCGTGAGAGCCGTGATGACTACACAACTGCCGTGAGAGCCGTGATGACTACACGGCTGCCGTGAGAGCCGCGATGACTATACAACTGCCGTAAGAGACGTGATGACTACACAACTGCAGTGACTGCCGTGATGACTACGCAACTGCCGTGACTGCCCTGATGACTTCACAACTGCCGTGACTGCCGCGATGACTACACAACTGCCGTGACGGCCGTGATGACTACACAACTGTCGTGAGAGCCGTGATGACTACACAACTGCCGTGACTGCCGTGATGACTACACAACTGCCGTGAGAGCCGTGATGACTACACAACTGCCATGAGAGCCGTGATGACTACACGACTGCCGTGAGAGCCGCGATGACTATACAACTGCCGTGAGAGACGTGATGACTACACAACTGCAGTGAGAGCCGTGATGACTACACAACTGCAGTGAGAGCCGTGATGACTACACAACTGCCATGAGAGCCGCGATGACTACACAACTGCCGTGAAAGACGTGAAGACTACACAGCTGCCGTCAGAGACGTGATGACTACACAACTACAGTGACTGCCGTGATGACTACACAACTGCCGTGAGAGCCGGGATGACTACGACTGCCGTGAGAGCCGCGATGACTATACAACTGCCGTGAGAGACGTGATGACTACACAACTGCAGTGAGAGCCGTGATGACTACACAACTGCAGTGAGAGCCGTGATGACTACACGACTGCCGTGAGAGCCGCGATGACTATACAACTGCCGTGAGAGACGTGATGACTACACAACTGCCGTGAGAGCCGTGATGACTACACAACTGCCGTGAGAGCCGTGATGACTACACGACTGCCGTGAGAGCCGCGATGACTATACAACTGCCGTGAGAGACGTGATGACTACACAACTGCAGTGACTGGCGCGATGACTACACAACCGCATTGACTGCCGCGATGACTACACAACTGCCGTGAGAGACGTGAAGACTACACAGCTGCCGTGAGAGACGTGATGACTACACAACTGCTGTAAGAGCCGTGATGACTACACAACTGCTGTAAGAGCCGTGATGACTACACAACTGCCGTGACTTCCGTGATAACTACACAACTGCCATGAGAGCCGCGATGACTACACAACTGCCGTGAAAGACGTGAAGACTACACAGCTGCCGTCAGAGACGTGATGACTACACAACTACAGTGACTGCCGTGATGACTACACAACTGCTTGAGAGACGTGATGACTACACAACTGCAGTAACTGCCGTGATGACTATCCAACTGCCATGAGAGCCGTGATGACTACACTACTGCCGTGACTGCCGTGATGACAACACAACTGCCGTGAGAGCCGTGATGACTACACAACTGCTGTAAGAGCCGTGATGACTACAGAACTGCTGTAAGAGACGTGATGACTACACAACTACAGTGACTGCCGCGATGACTACACAACTGCTGTGAGAGCCGTTATGACTTACAACTGCTTGAGAGACGTGATGACTACACAACTGCAGTGACTGCCGTGATGACTATCCAACTGCCATAAGAGCCGTGATGACTACACAACTGGCGTGACTGCCGTGATGACTACACAACTGCCGAGAGAGTCGTGATGGCTACACAACTGCCGTCAAGACTACACAACCACCGTGAGAGCCATTGGCTAGCATGGGCTTACGTAGTGAGCGGCCCGGCATGTGCATATCATCGGCCCAATGCTGAACAGCTGAATCAAAGAGGCACCACTTACGACGCGGGCAAAAATATGCTTTGTGTTGTTTTGCGTGGTATCATAAGAACGGCTCGTAACATTGGCTCCTCATCCCCCGAGGTTCGCTATGACCGCGGGGGCGTGAAAACGAGTCAGTTTATAAATTTTAAGCGAGGGAAGGCTTGCGTCGCGGGAGTGAAGCGCAAACCCCGAACTTGCTGGGTGAGAGGGAGTTGCTAGGCGCTTTATCGCCCGTGTTGTTCGATAAGCAACTACCGTATTTCCTCTAATAGAAGTACACCTCTAATAGAAGTACACTTAAAAGAGAAGGCTGAGTATTAGAAGTACACCCTCTATTTGAAGTACACCTCTAAAAGAAGTACACCTAAAAGAGAAGGCTGAGTATTAGAAGTACACCCTCTATTTGAAGTACACCTCTAATAGAAGTACACCTAAAAGAGAAGGCTGAGTATTAGAAGTACACCCTCTATTTGAAGTACACCTCTAATAGAAGTACACCTAAAAGAGAAGGCTGAGTATTAGAAGTACACCCTCTATTTGAAGTACACCTCTAATAGAAGTACACCTAAAAGAGAAGGCTGAGTATTAGAAGTACACCCTCTATTTGAAGTACACCTCTAATAGAAGTACACCTAAAAGAGAAGGCTGAGTATTAGAAGTACACCCTCTATTTGAAGTACACCTCTAATAGAAGTACACCTAAAAGAGAAGGCTGAGTATTAGAAGTACACCCTCTATTTGAAGTACACCTCTAATAGAAGTACACCTAAAAGAGAAGGCTGAGTATTAGAAGTACACCCTCTATTTGAAGTACACCTCTAAAGAAGTACACCTAAAAGAGAAGGCTGAGTATTAGAAGTACACCCTCTATTTGAAGTACACCTCTAATAGAAGTACACCTAAAAGAGAAGGCTGAGTATTAGAAGTACACCCTCTATTTGAAGTACACCTCTAAAAGAAGTACACCTAAAAGAGAAGGCTGAGTATTAGAAGTACACCCTCTATTTGAAGTACACCTCTAATAGAAGTACACCTAAAAGAGAAGGCTGAGTATTAGAAGTACACCCTCTATTTGAAGTACACCTCTAATAGAAGTACACCTAAAAGAGAAGGCTGAGTATTAGAAGTACACCCTCTAATTGAAGTACACCTCTAAAAGAAGTACACCTAAAAGAGAAGGCTGAGTATTAGAAGTACACTCTTTCAAAAATACACTTTTTTTGCAATGGACCTCCGGTACTCGAGTAAGTGTTTGGAAATCCGAATGGAGTATTTGAGAGAGTCCAGTTTGCACGGGATGCTTTTTTATTATTGTGAGGTTGAATATTCACAAAAACACGAAAAAACTATCGGCCACCCTTTATCGGTCAAAGATTGCTGGTATGGGACAACTTCCGATGTAACTTCACCGAACTTCAAATGACCAAGAAAATAACACAGAACTGACACTTGATATTGCTGTTATTCACGGCGAAGTCAGACTTTGGTGGGGATGTTCCCAAGAACGACGACGGAACTTCCTTCGAAACAACTGAGGAAATTCCCTCGAAATGAGGGGAGGCGGAGGGGACCTCCGGCCAGCTGGTCTTCTCTTCTTCTCCCGATCGCCAGTCTTCCCCATGCTTTCGCAACCCAACACCCCTTGTTTATTGATTGATCAAAATTCAACAGCTTCCTGTTCTTGGAAAACTGGAATAAGACCAAAAAATATTCACTTCTAACGAAAGGTTACAGAGAAGCTTGTTATCTCTCCTGAAATCCGGACAGAGACACCTTACAAATTCACTGAGTGGCAGATCTGCCCACTCAACTTGCCAAGGGCGAACCACTACGAGACTGGCCAGTTTGTATCACCATATACACTGCGGCTTTGTTTTCCCGTTCATCACCCTCGGGGAAGGTCACTGGAACGACCGTGAAGCGAACTTCCCTTGTTCACCCCCCGAGTCGACTGTTTCCAATGTCATTCTTTGTGTATAATTCGAGGGGAGAGGGCCGAGACGTCTCCCCGGAAGGGGACGTCTCGCCCCTCACCCCTCAGCCGAGTGATAACGACCAAATCAGGTCTTTTGTGCTCGGGAACTTGCCCTCAAATATCAGAGAAATACACGGAGTTCGTTTAGGTACTCTACAAGAATTCTGATCTGATAAGGTGTTACTCATTCAAAGTTGACCTGTTTTGGCGCAAGACGTTGACCTTAACGGTCCTTGAGGTCCTTGAAAAGCCAAGGTTCCCCAGCGTTATGAAGATTGGATCATTCATGTTGTGGAATCGTTTTTACGGAGAGGAAATCAGGAGTCAACGATGGTAAACTTTACCCACAGTGGATGGTGAGCGCAAAGAACTCACCTCTTGAAGAGCTATTCTCAAGTAGCTCAAGAACCGCGATTTTTCGATCGCTCTGGACGGCTCGAAAGGCGATACGTTAAAATGTTTCTAAGGCTAACAGGTCGATTCCGATTGATCTCTTTCTTTCCCTTAAAGGTTGTGTCAACAAAATCGATACCAGACCTATATGACTTATGAAAAAAAATTGACTCGGGGAGGGTGTGAATAATGGTCTTTAAAATATGATACCAGTGATTGTGAAAGCCTGAATTCAATTGAGCCTAAGTGGCTAAGTTTTCGGGTTTGCGGTCTGAAATTTCAATACATACAAACTCTCGGTATTATACTGGAAATCTCTGCCAGAAATGCGAACGGTCTACCATTGGAATTTCAAAAAAATGTGCCGAATATTAGAAGTACGCCCTCTAATAGACCTCTAATAGAAGTACACCAAAAAGAAAGGGCTGAGAGTTAGAAGTACAGCCTCTACTTGAAGTACACCTCTAATAAAAGTACATATAAAATAGGGACCTGAGTATTAGAAGTACATGTACTTCTAAAAGAGGAAATACGTTAATTGCTTCATTTGACTGCGGTCCGCCAGTCTCTTGGTTGACTGATGGGTCGAGATGGGTTCTTGGAAGCTCTACCGCAGATCATTGAGCGGTCTAAGGTAGGGACCCACCCCAACTTTCCCGAGTCGTGGGGAATCCCCCCCCCAGCTGCCAAAAATATGCTGGCCTCTGAAGAGTGACTTCAGCTCATCTCCCAGAGTCGGCATCAAAGTTCCGAGTGAGCACTCATTGGCAGGGCTGTGCGGAAAGGTTCCGTTTCCGATTCCGTTTCCGTATTTCCGGTACTTTTTGAGCTGTTCCGTTCCGTTTCCGTTTCCGGGTTTTTGGGCCCGGAAACGGAAGAAAATAGTACTACAAGGGGAAAGGTCACGCCTCCCCAGCGCACAAAGCCGCGGTACCTCTGCGATGATCACAGCGTGAGTCTAATCCTGATCGCTTGGATGGGTGTCGCGCTCCTTCCAACCGTCACACGGTATACGCCCTCCCCCTCCATCAACGCGCAGAACGATCCCAACGTGGGCTTGACCTTAGAGGCTACAGAAGGCATACTTTAGGTACTGTTGCGCGGGTGAGTAAGTTGTGTTATCTTGCAGTTGAACCGTGGTTATTAGTCTCATCTCAGTTGGAAACCATCTTTACAACTCTTTATCACAATTTTTTCGAAGCGCTGAACTAATGGCTAGCCATTACCCTTCCATGCATCAGTATCATACTTTGTTACAATCGAGTCCTCCGATTGAGGGACCAGAGAGATAGAAATTTTCCTCTTCGTGTCTCTAGCTACTCACGCACTTGCGGGGTTTAACTTCAGCGCCATAGAAATTGCACGCCATAGCCCCCAACTCCTCGTTTTCAGCAGCACGTGCTGCCAACGCATGCTGGGTTTCGGCCACTTCTCATCGGCAGCTTGTGCTGCACCTAGCAGCACCTATTGCTGCCTACGAGAGGTTCAACTCGATGTCGGCCCGGAGTGCGACCCCTCATTACATGTGTTGCTAGCAGCAGCACGTTATTCAAATGGAGAGTCTTTGAGCCACCACCTCTTCCTACCGGAGCTAGAGTTGCGATCCTTGTAATGGCTCGCAGCAAGGACGCCAACCTCGCCAAGGTACGCAACAAAGGCATGATCCTCGCCTCGGTCCACTACAACAAATCTTTTCTCGTAATGCGCAGTAAGGACAACTCTTCAAGCTTCCAAAATTGATATCCGGAAACTTGAGTACTTGAGATCACCTTCGGGGTCCGGCCTCAAACGGACAACTGCTCTCTCAACAATGGTGGGTGCCATATGTATGTACCCGCAGCCATCGTAGAACACCGATCGCACTGGAAAAATCAGTCGAAGGTAGAAACTCGACATCAGAAAGACCAGCAGCACTCTAGAAGAGGAGTTGCTCGAGCAGACATATTTTCGGCTCGCTAGGAGAGCCTGCAGCAGCAGCACGTCTTCCTTTCATGCTTCAAATCTATTTGTACTCGGCTCGCTTGCCGTTTTAGACCGTCGCCCCACTGGTGCTTGAGGGAATAGATTGAGATCACAAGCTACAGAAGTACATCGGCATGCGATGAGCAGCGACGAAACCTACCATTTAATTATACTACAATTTTTAGTTCACTTCCGTTTCCGTTTCCGGATTTCCGTTTCCGGCGATTTTCAGCCATTTTTCTTCCGTTTCCGAAAATCTTGAAAATGATTTCCGCACAGCCCTGCTCATTGGTCCCAAGCGGCATCAATACCGGTTGGGCTTATCAATTATCGAAGTAAAGCACAACATGCTAAAACGTGACGAATCGGTAACTCTGTCGATGGCCAGCCATGCGACGATTGTCAAGCGAATGCTACTTGACCGCTAGGCGCCAACCGAGTGCCGATAGGTGGATCACTGCGTTAGAGGCTGAGTAGAGTCCCACCGCTGTCCGGCGCGGCAGCATGCAATAAAGGGGTATCGATCATGCGAGGCCGCACGATCAATTCTCCTACATTGCATGTTGCCTTGCCTTCGAGCGGTGGGACTTTAATCAGCCCCTTATCATGTGATCGGTAATTTCGACGAATTTCTATTTCCAGATAAACGCAAGTTATCACCTAGCTGTTGAGAAACTGACACATCTTCACCAGCGGTCCGCCGCTGGCACTATCTGAGATGGCAAGGATGAGCCAGCTGTCGGCCTCTTAATTGCCATGGACCAGCGTAATGCCAGTTATCACCCAGCTGTTGAGCAGCTGAAGGGGGAACCATAAAAAACGAAGCTATCGCACTCAGAAGGGTGATCTAGCACTGGTCGCCGCGCGTGACAAAGGAATTGGGGAGTCGCGGTGAGGTCAGCCGTAACACGCAGCGTTTGCGTGGCAGCTGCTACGCGCGTTGGCATCGCGCTCACATCCAGTTTAAGCCGTAGTTTTTTGCGCAGCCGCCTGCTGTTCAGCGCGCGTTCGCGATTTCATCACATCGCAGCGCGATGTGAAGACAGCGCGGGAGTGTTTGCTGGGATTTCACATTTGTGTATATTTGGGTGAGGCGTCGAAGTATGGTTTTGCTTGAGCGCGATGCGATGTGTAAGCGCGATGTACATCGCAGAGCAAATCACATCGCGCGCGATTTTCGTGGCGCGATGAATGTATGGTTTCCCCTGTCACATATTCACCAGCGGTCCACTGCTGGCCTTGCCAAATATGCAGACCACCAGCGGACCGCTGGTGAATATGGGTCAGCTGCTCAACAGCTGGGTGACAACGCCAACTGTCGGCCTCGTAATTGCCATTGGCCAGCTAAATGGCAGTTGTCACCCAACTGCTGAGCAACTACCGCATTTTCGCCAGCTGTCCGCTGCTCCCACTGTCTGAGTCGTTGCGGTCACATCATTATTGCAGCGCACAGCTTACGAGGGGGTCAAGTACAAGTCGTGTTAACTAGGTTGCGGCTTCACCCGCTCGCTCCCAAAAGACTGATCTCAGAATGATGTCCAATCTGTGGGAAAGAAAAGGCCTATACGCAACATAAGTATTGCGTAAAGAGAACTAACATGTCGTTCTTCTTCTTCAGCGGCTGGTGTTGCTGGTTCAATATCCTGACTGTCGATACGGATTGGCTCTGGTACCCGTTTAGGCTCATCATTGACAATCCGAATCGGCTCTGGGATCTTCTTTGGCGCTGGCACGTCATTTTTTGGTTTCTGCAAATACAAACACTTCTAGTATCTCCCGAAAATCTTTTCTCACAACAAAGGTAGCATAATTTCAAATCGGAAATAGAGTATGCAAGCCCTTACGTCTATATTATTCACTTCAGCAGCCTCCTTCCTCCATGGCAATGAAGACTTCGGTTCAGGAGGCGGTTCACTGTAAAAAAAATCCCCAATGATTTCAGTGTACGGCAGAATATGGTGTTCTGTGGATGCACCACATTCCAAACAATTGTTAGCTTCTAAAACCAGTTGATTATTTTGCGGAACCTGTGCCAGCACGCTCATGTTCAGACACTGAGCTGGCAGACAGCTGCTGCAAATGGTTTCGACGACCGTTAACTGGATTGTATAAAGGAGATGAGCTTTTGATGGCGTTAGCCCGAATCACAGTAAGGTGTGAAGCATTTCCAGAGAGCTGCCGATTTTGATTTTCACAGGCAGCGAACGGTGGATGTTTCGTCAAAACATCCTTATCACCAGCCCCATTGAAATCCACCGCCCTGCCGCGGGTGATAAACGAAAGCGACAGTTTCTTAGAATTGCCCCAGAGATTACCTGTTTCAGATTATCTACGAAAGTTGTACAAAATCCGAACAAATATGTGGATGCAAATCGTAAAAGATACATGGTAGGGAACGCGACAAACTATCTGCAGAGCCAGCTATTGAGGTCTTACTATTTTGCTGGAAGTGAATTCTTACTACAGCGCGGATGACAATACGAACTCCTCAGGCCACGATAGCAGCGAACAGGTGGCAGAAAAGCGCTATTTGTCTGATATCTGGGTGATAAGTGGCGTTGAGCTGGCAGATTGCAATCAAACCTCGAGTACCGAGAGCATCTAAACGCAGTTATCCACAGATCGGCACTCGATTGGCGCCTGACGGCAGATTGGCATTCATTTGGCACCGGATTATCACATGGCTGGCGACTCGCGACAGCTAACCACTCGTCATGTCTTGGAAACAGCATACGCGCTCACAAGCATTGTCGAGAAAATGCCATACATGGATTTGTAGGTGCACGGCCCTACCATGACGAAACGAAGCTTGAAGGGCCGAAAACCATCCAGCGGAACAGTCTTTGGGCAATCCCGTTCTGCAGGCCTGTATTTTCCCACCTCCAGGAGTAACAGAAAGAAAGAGTGGAACTTGAGAAGACCTACACCGCAGACCTTGGCGTAGATAATCTCTTCCGCAATGGCCAGCGGTGAGAGACCCATCTCGAAACTCCGGTCGTCCAAAAGACTGGTTATACCTGCATGGAGATATCTGTTGAATGAAATGGACCATTTTGCTGTTCATTCTACGCCCGCAGCAGAACGACTTTCAGTGTATTTCATCAAAAAGAGCACCTCTACAAACGAACTAGAAACATTGGATATCCGGGTAACTTACAGCAGCACAATCGATCTCGCTAACCGACGGCAAATGAGTAGCATTGGGATTCATGTCTACTTATTTCCACCCAACTCCCTCTATTTCGTCTGTAGATGTGCCACTCTTGGTGGACTACAGTCTGTGTGAAAACGAAATTCCCATGATTGCTTCGAGTGTGTATGGGAAGATGGTGGTCGTAATGTTCCCAACCCACAAAACGAATGGGGGAGGAGGGAAGGGCTATGATTGGCTGTAGTTGATGTGTTCTCCAATCACAACCCACCGTTCCTTCCCCACCCTTTTCGAGGTTTGGACACATTACGACCATCAAACCGTCTGGGAGAGCAAGACACAGCGAGGGAGCAGAGGATACACTGAGGGAGCTGCGTGCGTGCGCACGCGCACAGGATGAATCATGGTAATTCTGTTTTGACGCAGAATGTACACTAAAAAGACTGTGTCACTTTTGTATCCTCTACTCATCCAACTTGAGACTGATCCCAGCATAAACTGGAGGTTTGAAAAATATTCCGTTGAGTGTCTTAAGGTTGATGAATAGAAGCACTGTAGAGTTTGATGAGTTTCCCTAATGCACCTGAGTACATGGAAAACGGAAAAAATTGAATTTATTTGGGTTTCAGAAATTGAGACGTTTTCAGTCCAAATTTTGACCACGGGTGTTCTTGGGGCGCAGAACACGAAAATATCAGGTTCACTCAAGTTTTACAGAAGATTACGGTAGGTTACTGTAGATAAATGATAGTTTCCCAACCGTAACATACAACAAAATTTTTTGAAAATTAAATCACAGATTTTGAATTCGTGTTCAGCGCCCCAACTAACTCAACAAAAAAGTTTGGGCTAAAAATGGTTCAATTTCTAAAATCCATAGAATTGAATTTTTATTGTTTATGAACTGAGCGGGTGCACTAAGGAAATTCAGTAAACATCATATTGTTTTTTTATCTCCCCCCCCCCCCGGCAACACTCAACACACCTTTTTTTTCAAAAACTCAAGTTTATACTGTAATCAGTCTCTAGTAAGTAACGCGATAAGAATCGATCGACATATGCAGCTTCGGATGTTTTTAGAATCTGGCTCAGTTTACGGATTTCGATAAGATACAACCCACTTCGACACTGACGGGCCGCATCGCGTTTCGCAGAGGCTCTCGGCGGCGGAAGTCTAAACATGTCTTGAGAGACGGAGAGGTTGGTTTCAAATTCACTTTCGAAATTGTCATACGGAGAAAATGGAAGCGAACGCAATTCATCATCGCTGTGGTTAATATTAATAACTGGGGCTGGCGGGATGATACCAGTGTTAGAACAATGGCAGTATTCATGAAACTGCGGGAGTCTCCCTGGAGGCTCCCGCAATTCCGCAGCCATACAATGGCTGGTCCTAGAACCTTTCCGGTAGGCTACCGTAGCTTCATGAAAACGGCCGCAGGGGACTCGCGGGTCGCATGGCAACAATATGGCCAACAACAGGAAGGGTTTTGTCTTGCTTGAATGCAGAGCCTAAGCCACTACCAAATACCATATAATCAAGCAAAACCAAGTGCCACGTAGAAACCCTATGTTCGGAACAAGCTGTGAAAAGCCGTTCTCAAGTAGTGGAAGGTGTATCATTAGAGCTCAGCTATTGCCCAAATGAACATCATGAAAAGGATCTCATGACTCAATTTTTGTAGAACTTCCACTCACTTTTCTTTAGCAAATACGTTCCGACTTTGCGCGAACGCGATGTGCTCCTCTTGTCGTTGTCGTGCCTCCTGATGTCTCCGTCGCATCACGGATCGCCTATCCGAATCATGCATAGCTTGTTGTGAAGGGGCCCTGAAACAAGTGAGCAATTAGCAAAAATGCAAATTATTTTCTCTGTACAAAATTATGGGAGAAATTAGTAAGGGTTGATCGAACGAAATGTTTCGAAACACCATGCACAACACACCTATCCACACTGGATGCACTAGTTGCAGTCATGGTAGATGCGTTCGAATCCAAACTTTCCCGCCGAGACATTCTCGCTGACTCAACTCCTGCTGCTTCGATCGACCCATTCTGGTCATTCCTCCCAGAATTTTCGGCGTCAAAATAGACTCCATTCGCAGCCGCACCAGGTCTCGGAGGAATCGCCGAGTAGGACCATCCATTCGAAGGACGATATGACGGAGTTTCGGACGACGGAGCGAAATTAGACGGAGACGGGAAATTCGGGGCTGGATTTGAGCGAAGTGGAGTCGGCAAAGGAGATGTCTCACAGAGGGATGGTAATGGTTTGGTGAAAGACTTCTGAGGCAGGCTGGTATTCGGAAGACTGGCTCGTCTCCGAGCGGCTGCGGCCATCGACGAACCTCTGAATGAAACACACGACAAATTAGAACATTCCAAGCTAACCAAAGCACACGTTAACCATGCATAGATGATTGAGAAGGGGATCGCAACAGCGGCAATGGTCGCGAAACCCACCAAACGATTTTTTGAGCCGAAAAGCTAGCGGTAGCATAGCGAAAGGAATTTCACAGACCAAGGGTAAACGATCCTGTCTTTACCTTCATCATTGGCGAAGCCAAACGAATTCTGCTCATCTTTAATGGAAAGTAGCACACAAATTCGCCCCGCATCGGCAAAGCCAAACGACCATCGGCGGAGACCGCTGGTCGCTCGGCACCGACAAACCCTTTAAAATTTGGGTAGAAGGGTTGCCAGAGAAATACATGTAACGCTCTTTCAAATTCATTGGCGGTCCCGGAATCTGTTAAAGGTCAATTTCACGATGAAAAAATTGCCCGTTTTTTGGAAAAACGTAAGCTTTGAGTTCCTATAATAAGAGTAAAAAAAGAAGTCCGACAAAAAACGGCCAGGTAGAGGGTGGAAATCTCGCGAATCAGCCGACACATTGAATCACCCCCCCCCGGGGTCATATACCAGTTATCGTTCCATCACAGGAGCAGTTGCCGAATTTTGAATATTTTTATCACGTAAGATCCTCAAATTCAAGCATGCGCATAGGCCCATCTTTTTTTAAAGAGTTTTCGGTTCAAAAAGCAGAAAACAAAATCAGTTACCTAGAGTTTTGAGGAGCAAAACCATTTCCGACGTTAGGTTTGACGCTTTGTCCGCAGTCCCCCGAACAGGCGTAATTAAATATTTCGGAGGCTCCTTCAAGCAGTTTTTCTTCGGTATTGGAGAGTATTGTGGGGGCTTTTCCCCATAAACGTATTCTTCGTGGTTTGACCTACACAAAAAGTGAAATACTGTTTTTTTATTGTGAAGGCTGCCTTTAACTCAACAACATAGCAAAAAAAACGAAAGAAAGACCCCACATTTGTGTTCAGCGCCCTCAAAGGCAGTGGTCACGATGAAAAACGTTATCGAAAAAAACTACAAAAATTAGCTTAGATCAAAAACAGCTGAAGAACTATGAAGGTAGCGCGGTGAAAAACGGGCTGGAATTAGAGTTTCTAGGGCCCAAAGAAGCCAGTCCGTGCACACGTGCACAGCGGCGACCAAAAAGATCACAGTCTCATGCCGAGCAGTATAAATCATCGACATTCGGAGGAAGAAATAAATGCTAATTTACCTATTACAACAGTTTAGCAACGAAAGAAAGCACTCCAGTCAATGTTTTTGACTAGATGTGTACATAAATCCGAAGGTCCATTGATTGAAATTTAATTCCAAGCCGGCTGATGTTCTTGATATTAGAGATCATCGATGCCGATGATGTAGAGTGGGCTCGTCCACTATCAAAAGACAAGAAAGTTCAGGCTTCAAATTTCGCCCAAAACAGTGGTTTTTTCGCGATTTTTTCCTATAGGTCCTACTTGCGACCACTGCCTTTGAAGGCACAGTCCAACCTCGAAATCATTTTTCTATTTTCCTACCTATCTTGAAAACGGTCTCACACTGATTTCAATGATGTCTCTGGAATCTTACAAGACCTCCCAGAAGCGGAGTTATGGCCCCTCGAAAACTGAGCTACGGAAGCGTGGTGGACGAGTTGTCCGGGGCTTGTAACATCCGTCATTTTCAACTGATGTATGCGAGCGGACCTGCATGGATAGAGAGGCTGATATTGAAGGGAAGAACGGGGATATTGATCGAAAATCACCGCTCATGACGCCACTGTTCAGCTCGATAGATCGTAAAAGGGGCGTGCCAAAGTGGCTTCTCGGGGTGGGCGCCCCAAGGTGGCTTCCTCCTATATCTCGCTTATTCGAAGGAGTCGAGAGCTCGCGTTTGGCAGGTGTCATATGGGGTGGGTCTACTTCACAACTATGTGGAAATTTCAGAGTTCGTCCCTGAGCTTGGACTGTGCCTTTAATAACTGCTCTTTACGATATTTGAGTAAAAAATTCCGACCTCTAGAGTCCATTCGAGAGATTTTCGCGGGCATCGTAAACCGGAATTTTTCACCCGGAGTTTGTCCGAGGTGGTTAATTGGGGCGTGAAAAACTGTTTTGACGTCCACTATCACTTTTGGGAAAGATTAAGGTAGATTACGGTAGGCACAATGACAATTAACTATGGATAACCACGAATGAACCTCTATGACTCTGCACAGAGAAAAAGCGCAGCTATAGAGGTCGAAATTGAAATTTCTCGTAAAAAAGTGTTTGAAAAAAGTTGCATTTCATTTCGAGTGGTTACTTTCTCCAGATGAACTTCCCTTGTGAGCAATTTCGAGCATTTCGGATGCAGTTCACAAACATGGAGAACTCGTGCCGTCTCCTGCTGTTCAAACTCCACTCAGGAAGACTTCGCTCGAATGGAGTACTAGTTTATTTCGAACTGCAGGAGACAGGTCAACTTCTTCATTTTGTGTGCTGAGGCCACAACCCCAATTTTAAGCCTTCAAAACATGAGATTCCGCCCACTTTTTCCCAAAGCAGCGCCTACTTTATACGCGCATCTTCGAATTAATTACTTATTATACCGTCACGTTGGCTCGTATCTGACGCGTCCGACACAGGGTACGGCACGGTGTGTGGATATCCACACTGGGGGCCTGAGCTGCGCAAGGGTGGAGGGCGGGGGGGGGGGTGAGCTCCGCCGAGAGACACAGCGAACCATTCTGAAGGGGAGTATACACTGTTTGGAATTATTTTTTTTGCGAAGAACACGATCATACAGTCCAACGCCAGGCCTAGTCAAATACAAAACCTAAGCCATGTTTTGCAGAACTTTAAAAAACGAAAACATAGAGAACCACCGCTTTCCCAAACACTGCTCAATTAGAGCAAAGGTGGGCGACACTGTGATGGGAGAAAATGGCGTTTCGATAGTTTTAGACTCAAATTTTCAAGGGACCGATAATTGGGCAAGGTGGCCATACCGAAGGGTTATAAATGCTACTGCGAAACCACTTTTTGACGCAGAAATCAAGTCTGCCCTCCAGGTTTATGAAGCGTCACTCTGAACGGAGTTATATGCGTTCCTCCCCATAACCATAGGTTTGTTGTGGTGAAAACAACAGTTCAAGCGGTGAAGATTTCAGAAATCTGGATTGCAAAAAGGTGAAGGTTTTCTATAAATCAGTGATTTCGAAAATAAACTATTTAGCAAAATTCTTTTTGCTTTCAGAATTTGCTTGAATTTTCAATTTCAGAAACATTTAATAATCTTTTTAAAGAGTAAAACTCTGCTGCCACACTTTTTTGTTAAATTGTTTCGAGCTGATACTGTTGACGTTGACCGCAGCTTTGCACGAGATGGTATCAGGTTTTATTGGACTGACGTTTCGAGGATTTCTCCATCTTCATATTCTGAAAGAGCCAAATCCAGTTATGAAAATACACTATCAAACACCGTAGCGGTTGACTCTCTTCGGAAATTCGACTCCCAAATTTCCAAACTCATATAATATCAGTTTGGAAATTTCGGAATCGAAATCCCGCAGAGAGTTTATCTTTCAGCGTTTGATCGTGTATTTTCACAACGCTTTGGCTCTTTCAGATTGTGAAGAAGGCGAAACCGTCGAAACTTCAGTCGAATAAAGCCTTATACCATCTCGTACAAAGCTGCAGTCAACGTCAACAATATTGTCCTAATGCCAAGGTTCAACGAGAGTCGGTAATTGTTTGGAACTGACTCTTGAACTCACCACTTTTCCCCTCATAGCTACATAATTGAATTCGGGGATGTACATCTGCCAGAAGTTGTTTCGGGAGTCCCCATGAAACTCCTTGTCGAATATTGATTTCAGGTCAGAAAAATATTTCCCCGGTCCTTCAGCAAATTTCAATTCACGAAATACCAGTTTTTTGCTCGTAACTTATGAACCGCTGAAGATGGATGCGTGGTGATGGTTGTTTTCGAAATCTTCGAAGTTGTGCAATGAAGTGTATATTGGGTTTCAAAATTTAATTTTTTGTATAAGCCAGCCGGGTATTTAGAGCCGAACCTCATATTTTATTTCTATATCGGGGTGGAATTCCTTTCCGCAGTTGCAGACCACTGCTTCTGCAGCCTGCAGCTTAAAGGCAGCACACACGCTCGTAAACGTAATTGAGATAACTACGGAATTAGAATCGTATGGCACAGAACACAATGCCCACGCATTTCGAACCGTTAAAAACGACCCGCAATGACGCTACACGAGTGAGAAGTTGGCCCCGCCCCAGTATCTGCCCGCCCCTTGTGTTTGCGTCCTCCTCCAAAGCAGGGGTGCTAGGCCATTCCCACCGTCGACGGCGTTTAAAGGCATCATACGCGCTGAAATCCACTTCCCATTTTTTATGCTCATTCCCTTCCTCGGGCCCCTGTGAGAACGTACAACGAGCTTGGCTGCTCAAAAACGTACCATTGTGAGCATAGAGGAAGTGGAAAGTAAGGAATTCCGTCAAAAGGGGCCGGCCCTTCCGTCAGTCATGTGGCACTTTCGCAATATTTGGGCAGAACGTCGTGTCGCTAAGTACAGGGCATGCCACTGTACGCTGACGCACCGTCGGACGAAAGTGGCATTATCGACTGGAAATTTCTCGTCACACAACGAGCGATTGCTTCCAACGCTGCGCCAATTACGAATTGTAGAACTGTTCCTTGCGCCCTCCGCGTTACTATCCCGAGTCGATACCGGCGCGAATTTCAAATGATTTTCAGAAGTTTTTTTTGAAACGTTTTTTCTTGAAAAGTTAACGTTTTTGAGCGGGCTTTTCGCTACCTTTAGTCACTATAGGGGGCTAACAACTCAAAAACGCTCAAAAACGAAACATGGTTTTCAGCGCGTACGATGCCTTTAAGGGTGGTGGAATAGGTACAATAGGTAAACCACACACATCGACGACGGTGGAAATGGCCCAGCACCCGTGTTTTGGAGGAGAAAGCAAATACAGGGGGCGGGCAGATACAGGGCGGGGCCAACTTCTCACTCGTGTAGCGTCATTTTGGGCCGTTTTCGACGCTTCAAAATGCGTGGGCGTTGTGTTCAGTGCCATACAATTCTAATTTCGTAGTTAACTCAATTACGTTTACGAGCGTGTATGCTGCCTTTAAGGCAGTGTTCACGATGATCATCCTCGTTGACTTTCCACAGCAAAATGATAGGGGTGAAGGATCCTAGGCTCCCAGTGCCAAAGGAACGGTAGAAAACGAGCCAGGAGTGGCAAAATAACGGCTGCAAACAAGCGTTTTGGTGCCCCAGACACGCCCCGTGCCCCAGATCCGCCCCTCGAAAGGAACAAATGAAGACTCAGATTAAAGGAATGATCAAGTGAAGGAAGTGCTGATAAAAGAGCTGTTTGCTTCATTGCACTGATAGGTATCATCCTTCTAGCGGTCAATTCCTCCACGCTCAAAAATCAACGTAAACAAGAGAGAGCCTATTTTGGCTCAAAAACGCAATCTTTCGTGTCCTTTTTAAGCATGCCTTGCTTTATAGGGCACCAGACCTTCCGTAAACCGTGGAAATATCAGAAGTGAAATTTATCGTGAACACTGCCTTTAAGCGTTATCGTGCTTGGACCTCGTGGTCCCAGCATGATTCTGCTTGCGCTACGTGTTGCAACAGCGGTTGTCTCCAACTGCGCACCGAAATTTCGCTCTGATATACAGTAGCTCCACCAAATGTCTGAGTCTCCCGTGTTCATCATAGGGGTGGTCACTTACAGAAGGAGAGCGATAGGTAACACTTGAATCTCGTTATCAGCATTTATATTTCGCCATGTCCGACCTACAGCTGACTACGTCCGGCTGGTAATGCCAGGGTAAGGCTGCACCGAAAATTGAAATCTGGAAGAATAAACAAATATCAGGAATGTGAAAGAAGTGGTAAATTCATCTATGGCTTATAAAACAAACTTACATTGTTCCCTCAACCACATTTTCACGATTTGTTACGATTCGTTACGATTTTGGGCCGAAATTTCGTAAATCGTAAATCGTAAAAAAATGCCAAAAACGCCCGTAATTCGTAAATCGTAATTCGTATTTCGTAATTACGCACAGCCCTCTCAGGAGTGTAGGAGTGATCGATATACCATATGTATATGCAACTTTTCACTGTCTAAGATGGACGCTGAAGGACACCACACTGTTTCGCCCACATCTGCTGCAGACGTGGTCCCGATGTAAGTCGGCAATTCTGAAAACTATATGTCACGAAAAAAGGATATTTGAGTCTAGCGTGGTCGATTAACTCTCTCTTCACACTTTCACAATCTTAGATGGAGACTGAACAGCGCTACAGTATCAGGGCCCACACTTTTATCAGGAGTGGTCCAGCAAAAATTGGAAATTCTTCTAAACTACATGTCACAAGAGTAACATATTCGAGTCCATCGTAGTCGATTTACCCCAGGTACTCACTTTCACCATCTAAGATGGAGACTGATCCAGGACTGCAGTATCCAGGATCACACCTTTCTCAAGAGTGGTCCGCCTCGAGTCGACAGTATGAAAACTAGAAGTCACTAGAGTAGGATATCTGAGTCCAGCGTGGTCGATTCAACCTATGTACAAACTTTCACCGTCTCAGAGTGACACCGAATACCGCTACACTGAGAGTGGAAGAAGATGGAAAAAAACGTCTGACCACGAACATAAACTAGGGCTTTGGAACGGCAGTAAATTTAGTTCTGAATCAGGTACCTGGAGTTTGAGTAATTCTAAGAAACCAGGTTTGTGACTCTACAGAATGTGATCTTGACCGCCCCCAGAGGATGCCCTACAACGAAATTTACTTGGTGTGGTTTTTTGATGTTTTGAGTATGAAAGTCCACACCTAGCTACAATACCCGCGCTAAGTTTTGTAAAAACGGGGAGCATCTGGCAAACTTGGCAAAAAAGCGTCCGATGCATGTAACTTTGTTGAATTAAGACTTTTTAATTCTGAAAACGCTATCATATTCACAGATCAAATTGCCACCCAATTATGTGACGTGTGTGCCTCAGTTCCCTCCCTAAATTCGCTTTGTTTTTTTAAGGAAATAGTTTTTGCAATCGTTTTTCAAAAACGTCGCGCGCGGCGAAACTTTGAGCAGTATTTGTACAAGTAATCGAAGAGCAATCGGTATGTTTTCTTCAAGAATTAGGTGCAGGTGAGAGAATCTCGAAGTTTGTTCATGTTGATTTTTCGAAATCCTTTTTTAAACTTCAGAACTACCTGAAAAGTCGGAGTTTTGTCGCAAAATCCCCGGACTCATAAATGAAGTATTTCGAAAATTCAACCTAAACAAACCTTGAGATTGTCCCACCTGCACCTAATTCTTAAAGAAAACATACAGATTGCTCCTCGATTACTTATACAAATACTGCTCAAAGTTTTGCCGCATTCGCCGCGCGCGACGTTTTTGAAAAACGATTGCAAAAACTATTTCCTTCAAAAACAAAGCGCTCTTAGGGAACTTCGGCACACAAGTGACACAATTAGGTAGCAATTCAATCTGTGATTATAATAGCGCTTTTAGAATTGAAAAAAGTTTTCATTCAAAAAAGTTGCATGCATCGGACGCTTTTTTGCCAAGTTTGCCAGATGCTCCCCGTTTTTACAAAACTTAGCGCGGGTATTGTAGTTGATTTAGGTGTAGACTATTAGGCTCAAAACATTGGAAGTCCACATCTTGTACATTTTGTTGTTAGGCATCCTCCGAGGGCGGTTAAGATCTCATTCTCTAGTGTTGAAAACCTAATTTCTAAAATTTTCTCAAACTCCAGATAACTGAACTAGAACCAACCTTGTTACTTTTTCATCTTCTTCCACTGTTTATGTAGCGTATGTACTGTATGTATGTACGTAGGTCTTCGGTGTTACTTTGCGACGATAGAAGTTGGAGTACGGAGTAAATCGACTACTCTGAACTAAAATAGCCTACTCTCGTGACTCCAAGTTTTCAAAAATGTCGACTTTCGGCCGGACCAACACTGAGAAAAGTGTGAGCCCATGCAGCGTTGCGGTCTTTGGCGTTCTAGTGATGCTGTTAAAGTTTATACAGAGGGTAAATCGAGCACGCTCATATCGAATATCGTCCTCTCCTGACTCGCACCTTGCAAAAATGTGGTCTTCCGGCAGGACCACCTGCAGCAGGTGGGGGCCCATATAGTGTAGCGCCTCTCAGCGTCCATCTTTGACTGTTAAAGTTCACCTGAATACTGATTGACCTACGCTAGACTCAATTAGTGGTCATCCCCAAGATTATAATTTCATCTACATCTCGCTTGTGTGGATTTCTCTAGAGAATTTAGTTTCAGTTTAGACGCTTTTTATGGTTCCTCTTCTTCAAATTCGTCTCTTTAAAGCAGTGGTCACGATGAAGAACGTCATCGAAAAAACTACGAAATCAGCTAAAATCGAAAACAGATGAAAAACTAGGAATGTAGAGCGATGAAAAACGGGCTAGAATAGCACTTTATAGGGCCCAAAGATGCCAGATCGTGCACACGTGCACAGCGCCGCCCAAAATGATCGCAGTCCCATGCCGAACAGTCAAAAATCATCGACATTCAGAGGAAGAAATAAATTCAAATTTACGTAATGAAAAGAGTTGATCAATGAAAGCAAGCACTTCAGTTAATGTTTTTGACCAGATGAGTCAATGTTCATTGATTGAAATTCAATTTCAAGCCAACTGATGTTCTTGATATAAGTGATCATCGATGCCGATGATGTGGAGTGGGCTCGTCCACCATCAAAAGACAGGAAAGTTCAGGCTTCAAATTTGGCCCAAAACAGCGGTTTTTTCGCGATTTTTTGTTATGGGTCCTACTTCTGAAACCCAGAAAAGGGTTTAGAGAGGAAAAGAAGACAAGCATATTTGATCGCGACCACTGCCTTTAAATAAGTTGTTCCTCTTCTTAGAATTTTACATTAAAAACAAACAAAAAACGCTCCTGGGAGGAAGTCTGAGAAAATCGCCGAAAATTTGCTCCCGGGAGGGGGGAGATCTGAGTAAATTTAGCCCTCTCCACACCTCGTGCCGTACCCTGGTCCGACAGCATAGGCCGACTAGCTCAAGCCGAAAATCCTATTAACTTGGCTATCTTAACCACTTTTGCCATCGTGTCTGCTCCGGCAAGAAATAACTCGTTATTTCTTAATTTACTCTGAACTTACTTCGAGTTTTCCGTCAATATTTGATACTAAGTGACCGCAAACATTTTAAAAAGCTTTAAAATAATAGTATTGTGAGAAAGCAATAGTGTCTAATTTCGAACTATCCCAACATTCAATTCTCTTAAAAAAGAGGTAATCTCTATTGTCTCCTAAAGGACTGATTTTTTGGGGTTGAGCATTGATTCTCCTGGCATTTCAGCAGCTCCATTGTTTTCAGAGAGCCTGCTTTCTCCTCTGCGCATCTGCTCATGAGAGCAACTAGCAATAAACTAACAATAAATTCTCTGCATTTTTCACTAGTGTGCTTGGTAGGCAGACGTGTTGCGGTGGAATTATGATCTAGGAAAATGACTAATAGGTAAAAACTTCCCGTCAGTTGATATTCCACATCAGAGCAACATATGCTGCGAAAAAAATTAATGCTGTCAAAATGCTTTTAAAAATCTACAAAAGGGCTGTGCGAGAAAAGAAAAGAACCAAACCGAACTATTAAACCAGGAACAGATTGAAAACTTATAATGGCTGGTGCTCCCTCGAATCAGTCACACCGTGATCAGAGTAAGGTCGCTAAGGTCGACGGATTTGAGAAGGCAAACCAGCCCTTTAGCTCGAAAAAAATCGTTCAAGTTGTTTTTTGTCTAATTTGGCGCCCAATGCCGCTGCTGCAATCAGAGTCAGGGGAAACGGAAATGGAAATGTTTCAGCCGGTTATAGGTGTGGATGACTCCCGACAAAGAGAGATAGATGAGCGCATGAGATATGGATGGGGTTCGTGCGCGTGGGACGAATGCCATTGGTGAATCCGGTTATTACCTCATCCGAGCATTGGCGTCATCATCACTTCCCTCGGCTCGTTCGTCCTCCTTGTTCAACTCTCGTTCATACCGGAGACACTGCTCATTCAGGTCCTTGTTGCCCAACCTGACCATACCCTTCATTGCCTCTTCCATGCCCAACATCTCCAGGGTATCCACGGCGTCATAATAAGTGTCCTGAATGGCTTTTCACATGAATTATTCTAATTCAAGCGAATTTCGAAAATAAGGAAAGAGTTGTATAAAGGCTCAAATGAAAAAACTAGAGTTCCAGCAAAGGTTACCCCGAACTACAAAACTGTCTTTGTTGACGATTTTGTAGTGGTATAGCAAGCAGCCGAGCTGTAGGAGAAGAAGCCACTCACACTGTCTGGGATACCACTCAGCGTCTTGTTGATAACCGTCATGCCATACACGAGCGTCTCCGGGTCAGGCGAGTCCTTTTCAGAGATCACCTTCATCAGTCCGGTCCAGTCCTGTTGACCTGAAATAGCAAACGTCTCAACGAGTGAGGGAACGGAGAACTTTTGTGGGCACACTCCCATCTCGGGTGTAATGTTCGATACTATAGTCTGCGCACACCCGTGAGCGAAGCTGCGAGAGCGAAGACATAAGCGAGAGGGTTCATACTTTGCGCTGCGGTGATGCGCCGCTGGTCAACTTTGAGACGAAAATGCCCTCAGAGAAGGGCCGTCTCGACGAGACAGCAACTATGAATTTTAAAATTGTGCCGTCAGCCCGGCCCGCGCATGTCGCTTCTCTTGCGCTTCCATGATGGCGCCACTGGATTATTCATAGTCTTCACCTGCGCCGACTACACTAGAATTGCTCAAATCATTCCATTGCCGCTCTTCTCACCCCGCATGGTAGCGACGCTTGGTCTTCCATAGCCTCCACCAGAGCAGCGTAAGGGGTCATCTATACTTCCGCCGCCGAGCGGCGCGGAGAAAAGCAATTCTATGATATTGATCACGCAGTGCGGAACGATCAATAGTACAGAATCGCACTTCGCCGAGCCTATCGACTGCGCAAGTGTAAACGGCCCCAAAGAAACATTCATAGTCGCCGGTCCCGCTTTAGTGGACCATTTTACCGAAGAAGGCGTCGAGGACTATATGTAAGACGTCGTTATTAGAACGGAACTCCGCTGGGCAGTTGCAGAAAACCGCTGTTGCAGCAGCAGCTCGATGGTAACCATGTTGGGACATTGCCTAATCGAACCGGTACTGCGTGGTCAAAGCAGGATTATCATTAACCTGCGTGCTGCTGCAGCGATTGCCTGTAACTGCGGGCAGAGATTCCTCTCCGTGAAAGACAATATTTGTCATCACTAAGCTGGCCGTATAGTGCCGTTACGGAGCAATAGGTTGCCACTAGCCTTGGCAGAGCGTCCTAGTAGTGGAATCTATCTGTGCTTTGTTGTTTTCTTTTTATCTATGTCCCTAAGAACACATGACGCTTGCGACACAACTTTGCGTTACCTTGGTCAAGTCTTCAAATGCACAGCACGAGCAGACAATCTAATTTTTTACTTTTTTTGTGTTTTGTATAGCTACATACGTCTCTCAAGTAACCGAGTGTGTCAAAAGTTCTAAAAAGAAAGCCTTCATTTGTAAGGATAAGTTAGGTTGAATAAATTGTAAAAGTATAAAAGAAGAGCCAAAATGGGTTTTGATGTTTTCTGAATTTGAAATGCGGGCCATTTTCAAGGTTTTTTGCGTGTGCATTTTGCATTTTTTTGCACTGTTTTTGATGGTGTTTCACAGTCGCAAGAACATTCTTTGAGAAATTGATCGACCACAGTCATTTTGAGGTGGCCATAAATCCTTTTTTTGTAGAGGGTGGGAGGGGGGTTTTGAGGTGGCCATTCCTGGAACCTTCAGCTCTGCGACTGTCTCCAAAATGGTTAATGATTTCCGGCGCGCACAATGTGACGAAGCCACGAGAACTATGAGCCGGTCTTACCAATATCCACACCAATTTAAAGCACACTATTACCACATCGATCCCTCTAGACTGGATTCGCCCAGGGATGGAAAGCATCACTGTTCTTTTTTTCCAAACTGCATTCAAACTTTTACTAGACGTTCACAAATGCTAAGAGCATGTAAATATTAAGCACACCTTTTCCTCGATCGACGGCTGAAATGGCGGCCAGAACAAGTAGGGCGTTGTTGTCGTTGTACTCAATGAAGACCAAAAGCAATTTCAGCGCCGTTTTCACGACGAGACGGAACTGTAAGGAGAAGAATTCGCAACATGCAACGTCAGAAGGGTATCTGGTGTACCGTTATGACAAAATCAGCATAACATTGGAAGTTAGTAGAGACAGGGTGAACGGCAAACACATTGGAACGAAATTCTCCGTCTAGCACTGGAGCACATGAGGATCATCTGTCGTGTGTTAAAGCACTTGTTTGAACACAAGACGATGCTGTGCCTTATCTAAAATCCTATGGCTTTCACGCAGCCATAACCGTTTCTATACAGAATTATATCGTCACAGTAACGTAAACCTGGGATTTAAAGAGCGCAAGCTTTTAGAAAGTGCGGACAAGGTAGTCTTCAACTCGATGAGAAGCATGGCATTAGCCCAGTACAATTGTGATTGAGAAGAAATGTAAAGCTAGTCTAGGCTAGCATTACAAGAATGTGAACGCACTCAACAGAGGTGTCCAAAATAACGAAATGCCCCACAAGGATTCATTTCTGAGATCACACAGCGATAGCATTAAAGTAAAAAAGTGCGATATATGAATATGTACAGTTGTGAACGGAAAAAAACGGAGCACCCGCTTCCCAACACTTAAGTTTTCTTTGTATGTTTCGCCTACAACCACGCTCAACCGCATGGGTTCCTGAGCTTTACAAAACCAGCAAAATCTGGGTAAACCTATCCATCGAAGTTGACTTTTGGAACGCTGGTTCACAACTTGCGATTTTTTTATGGAAATTTCAAGGTTTGTGCTCAAAATAGTGCAATTCTTCAGAATTTTCTCGTTGGAGCACTAAACCTTGGATATTTGTTGGCTTCCAAATGCTTCTCGGAATCAAATTTCGGAAACGAAATGAAATGTTGCGAAAACAATGTTTCCTCCAAAAGTAAGGACTAATAGTTTCTGAAACGGATAAGTTAGGATATCCACATGCAACTATCGTGCATTACTGACACAGATTGAGGGATCATTGACAACAAACAACTATCGTGCGTGTAAAAAAAGACAGAAATAATATAATTCAACGAAACTAGAGGTCCATCTTGCTATGATGATAATTTCACTGCCATTTTTGACTTTTCAAATTCTGGTATTTTACTCTTGAAATAGTAGTTTGCGAGCGCATATGCTAATCCGAGTCTCTGGAGAAAACTGGACTTTTAGGAAGGGAGGATTCTAGAAAAGTAATACCTTTCCTACACCTAGTTTCAGAGATTATCAATGGCTGGATGCTGGAAGTATGTAACTCATGCTGACGGATGCTGATGTGCTTACCCATTCGAGCCGAAATGGACTCATTTCCCTGCGCTCCGCCTCATCGAACATCTGAACGCGCCCACTTCAAACGGACAAAACATAACGGACGACGACAATTATCACATGGACAGACAACTAACACAAAAACTGTCTCACATACGATCAACGATGAGAACTCACCGGAGAATCAAGTAACTCGTACAGCCACTGGATGGTTGTGTTATGCGCAATGATACCATTCATGCCGTCCACATACAACATGACTTGGCCCAGTGCTGCAAATTCAGAATACTCTTGCGGATACCGAAATCTTTGAAAAGAATAGAAAATGGAAAAAAGGAGACGTAAGGAAGGACTTCGAGGAAAAGAGAAAGCTGGATGGTTAGGTTCGTTGGTGGTGAGCAACCATCATAAAAACATTTGTATATGTCTCTTTACAGATTCAGTGTATTTACCTCGAAGTATATAATTCTGATGGTTCTGATCAGCAAGTCGGCCCAGTCGTACCATACAGTCAAGGCCACCATTTTGCACAAACTCTGGCACGAGATCGCGATCGTCCTGAAATGACGAAACGTCCAGAACAAGATTAATATTTTTCGAAACCCTTCATGAATTCATTGTGGAATCGTGATCGAAGTATGTTTTAAAAACTGCCCTGTTAGTAACAAGAGTGTAGCTTAGCAGATGTTGAAACCGAAGGGCAGTCCACCACATGATTTTTTCTGCGATTCAGCCCCGGTGAAGTAAGTAGTTGATTTGAAGGCTGGGGGAGAGGAACGACGAGGCTTGAGGCCAAAGAGGAAGAGAAACACTCATTGAATCATGTATCAGTCATATGAAGCTAGAAAACAATGAGAATGCTTTCTCCAAATTTCAGCGTTCTTCCCAATAACTCTGGGAAAACTCGCCGCGAATCTCCCGCAAACCTGCCGAGTCCTAGCCTATCAGGCGCCGATTCGGCAGGTCCAAGGCGCCGACACGGCAGATTCTAGGCGCAGACTCGGCAGGTTCAAGGCGCCGACTGAATATTGATTATAATTGAAGCATGAATTTTATGCTTCCCCGCTGGCAAGCTTGTCAGCTGCAGAAATTTCGGAAGGGGGATGAAGCCCCTTTATCGTTTCTCCTCACCTCACATTAAGGGCTCTGGGATTCGCTGAGTACCACTCTCGTAGGTTCCGCCTCTTTTATAGTTAGCAGTGCCATGGCAGCATATACTGCGGTTACGCCCACTCAGTTATGATTGGTCGACGATATGTAGCGCATACAGTATACGAAGCAGTATATACTGCGTAGGTGCTGTAGATGCCAGCATATCCTGCGCACACAGCAGCATATCCTGCAAAGTTCCTGAAGCGCGAACGCACACATGAAAGCGGCGGCGAGGTTCAGGCAGCGTTTGAATTCAAATTAGGGGCGAAAATGCGACTGCGCGTCCTGACCCAAGCCCACTATTGATCCCATCCTTCGGCAAGGACTTCGCTAGAAGGTAAGTTTAATCTTTTAATTGGTTTTATTCATATTTCTTTTTGGTCCAATGTACAGTGAACCTCCCCTCAAAGGCAGTGTTCGCGATAAGAATCGTTTTTCTGCTTTTCCGCCTATCTTGAAGACGGTTCCATGCTGATTCCAATGATGTTTTTGGAATCGTACAAGACCTTCTAGGAAAGGAGTTATGGTACCTCATAAATTGAGTTAAAGAAGCATGGTGGACGAGTTGTCCGAGACTTGTAACTTCCGCCTTTTGCAGCCGATGTATGCGAGCTGACCTGAGTAAAGAGAGAGGTTGGGAATAAAGGGAAGAACGGGGCCATTGATCGGAAACTATCGCTCATCGCACAATCTCGAGCATTCACTTATTCACGTCAGTGGGCGTGGAAAGTGCATCCGGGTGTGACGAGCTGACAGGTGTCCAACTTTGGGCCCGTAGGGGACCGTTCCAAGCTCATTTTTCTTAGTTTTTTCAACGTTAGGGTTGCGCTAAGCCCAGCAGCTGCCGATCTCCACCAAAAAATCAGACATGGTTTTTTGGAAATAGTTTTTATGTTTTTCCGCCTATCTTGAAAACGGCTCCATGCTGGTTCCAATGATGTCACTGAAATCGTACAAGACCTTCTGGAAATGGAGTTATGGTCCCTCAAAGATTGAGCTAAGTAAACATGGTGGACGAGTTGTCCAGGGCTTGTAACTTCCGTCTTTTACAGCCGATGTATGCGAGCTGACCTGAGTCGAGAGAGAAGTTGAGAATGAAAGGAAGAACCGGGCTATTGATGGGAAACCATCGCTCATCTCACAATCTCGAGCATTCATTTGTTCACGTCGGTGGGCATGGAAAGTGCATCTGGGTGTGATAAGCTGACGGGTGTCCAACTTTGGCGCCATAGGGAACCGTTCCAAGCTCATTTTTCTCAGTTTTTCCAACGTTAGGGTTGCGCTAAGCCCAGCAGCTGCCGATCTCCACCAAAAAATCAGACATGGTTTTTATCGTGGACACTGCCTTTAAAGGCAGTGTTCACGATTACCTTCGATTTTGATATTAATCGCTAAATCGATTGTTTGGCCACCGGGTAGAACTGAAATAACGAAGAAATCTAAAAAGACGCTCGGGAAGGGCATTAGATACTTTACTTTTACCCCTCCTTTTTACTCTCACTGGAACTGTTCGTTGTGACAATGAAATCTTTTGTGGATCCGCCTTCGCAATTTTCTCCTTTCTGTCGCTCCATTCTCTCCTTTGGACCCCAACTAATACTGTTTTGCCTGAAATATTTTTCTATTTTTGATTGACCCCATTTTTTACCGGTGACAACCACCGCGAACATGTTCATCCAACCAGACAGCTAGTCCACGGGCCAGAATCATCAACGAAATTTAGCGCTGGTAGGCTGGGTAAGGGTAGCTTCCTACGGAAATTCACGCAATGACGCGATTCACGAAACTTGCTACCCTCGGTAGCAGCCTACCAAGCCTACCCTGCGCGAATCTCGGGTAGAGTCCTACCAGCGGCGTCCTACCCAGCGAGATTTCGCGCTCTGATGCTGAATATTCGCGCTCGTCCTTTGAACAGCTGTTTTCAAGCCCCTTGTACGGATTTCCGGCAATTTTTATATTTATTTGGTCAAGATGTTGTGTTTTCATAGTCAATTTCCGCCACCCTCTTCTCAATACTCGTTATTTATCGTCAAGGCTTGATTATTTTTGAATTATTTGGTTGAAGCAAAAAAATTTTGGGTTTTGATAGATAATTTTTCATGACCGGTTGATTTTTTTTTGAATTTTGATGCTTCTCTATCTGATACTTCTTGTATTTTCTCATAAAGCCGCGTCGCGACGCCAACACGGCAATTCAAATGACAGCCACCGATTGGATATAAACGCGTTAAATGTTGCTATAGCAGCGAGGGGCTACTTGGCCATCGCACCTGGCCACGCCCATGTTTCCGAGCCGCTCGGAATTTGAGCATTTACCGAGGATTCCCTCCCCTGCAAAAATCAGTAGCCGGGTACGGCACGAGTTGTGGGCACAGCCAATTTCGCTCAGACCCCCCCCCTCCTTCACAGCAAATTTATGACGATTTTCTCAGACCTCTCTTCCCCAGAAGCGTTTTTTTGGTCCGCTTATGTTGTGAAACCTAGAGAAGAGTAGCATACTCTAATTTTTCGAGAGAAACAAATGTGAGAGGTGCCCACTCACAGTGATCCATTCAGTGTTACTGCGGAGCTCAGACCCCCTCCCCCCCCTGCTCAGCTAATACTCCCCCCTTGTGGATATCCACACGTCGCGCTGTACCCTGATCAGTACAGCCGTTGCGGCACGAACAAATGGGCATGGCCAGAGGCGATAGCACAGTGCCTTTCTCCGCTGCGGTAGCACTTTTTTTCCATGAGACGAGTGACAAGCAAATTCAGCCAGGAGACCATGTGTTACCCGATTAATGTCGAAAATTGGTGTTTTTTTTGTGCTACGTGGCCTTGGGGGGCCGGTGTTGTGTCAAACTTGGCCACGCCCATTTCTACGTGCCGCTGTGACTTTCCTCCTGATTTTCGTTGGGGAGGGAAACTCCTTGTAGGTGCTCAAATTTTGTGCGGCACGGTGGCGTGGTCAAGTGCATCGCGCCACAGTGACCCCCCAGACGACATAGCACCTTCTATTGCGGATTTGCCCTTCAATACCGATTTCAGAAGAAGACCGTTCTGGAGACCTCGGCCACCCCAAATTCAAGCGAGGGTACAATGAGCCGCAGGAGCACGGGTGTTTAGAAGATTGTTTTTATTGTTGCTGGCAGTTCTTCATTTTTTTGTATTTACATGTTCGTCTCTGCTTTATGTCTGAAGATAGTATATGTTTTGATCTCTTTGTTAATATGTTTTTTTTCTGTTGATGTTATTTCAAAGTCAGGCCCAAGCTAGTGAATGACAGTGCAATATTTTTGTGTTGGTTATGAATTAATAAACATTACAGAAGCTTTCTTGAGCGTTCTTTTTTGTGTTATAGCCGCAGCACGGCAGCACGGCGCCAACTACACGTGAGCAGAACGTAAGGGCTACAGATTTTTGCTGAGAGCATCCGCGACAGTTGCTGCCGTGCGCCAGGGGCCGGATGCATCAACGCTCCGGGTTGGGCAGGGGCTGGGCAGTCGGCGCCTTTGTAGATCTTCGTAGATCCTTAAATCAGTCGTGCCCCTGCAGTGTCTTTCGCTTCCCCAGGCGCCCAACATCCTAGCTGGGGCGGCTGGGGAAGCCAAGGACACTGCAGGGGCACGATTGATTTTGTGATCTACAGAGATCTTCAAAGACGCCGGCTGCCTTGCCCATACCCCATCCCGGAGCGTTGAAGCGTCCGGCCCCTGGATGCTAAGAATTCATAGTTAACAATGTGGCATATGCTGTCTTGAGCCTGAAGGCCAAGAATCCATGGCAGCAGCATATGCTGTCTTGTGCCTGATGGCCAAGAATTCATTGCCGCAGCATATGCTGCTCTCAAAGCGGCATATGCCGCAAAGGAGGAGATGAGACTCGTTGAAATATGCTGCCACATTGCTGCTAGCCACGAATCCATATCGGCAGCATATAGGGCACTCAGGGCCGGATATGCTGCGAGAACTCCGCCCTTTTTTCAATACCACTCTCGTAACCCGGCCGGTGATCCTGTCTTGATGCGAGAGTGGTACTCAGCGAATTCCAGAGGAGGCAATCTGGCTTCAAGGCTCGTCAATCGATGACAGAGGCGCCTCTGTGGTCTGACCAATCGTCTGTCCACCCAGCACAGAGGCGTATCGTAGGCCGCGCGGGTTCGATCAGTCGTTCAACGTGCGCGTCCCCGGTACACTACCGGAACAGTTTTGTGGTGTAGGTGACCCAGTGGAAGAAAACTGCGCTTCGCCGCATTGCTGCGGTAAAAATCTATCGGAAAACTATGTTCCGCCAGGTTGTTCAATAAGTTCTGTCGTTCAACAAGAAAAACCCAGTTTTATGGTTCAAAATACACTTTATTATTCAGTATAATCTCCCTGAAGATTAATACGCTTCAAAAAATCCAAAAAAAAAATCCAAGTCTCATCCATAGTGATGAATCGACGCACAAAACCCACTTTGTCCTTTTTGAAACGCTCCAAATGTTGCTGAGGAAGTCGCATTCGAATGTGTTTTTGTTCCATTGTTAGCGAATGCGGCACCCATTGCGCACACAGCTTTCTAAAACCCAAAATTCCACTTAAAATATGACTCACACTGCCGAATTAGATGTGTAGAGCCTCTACTAAATCTCTCTCAGTCAATCGACAATCTTTCAAAACCATATCCTGTATTTTGGCGATGATTTCTGGTGTTGATGCGCTCTTTGGACGTCCTTCACGTGGATCGTCTTCAAGGCTTGTACGACCACGTTTAAATTCAGCAACCCATCTTTCTACTGTTCTAATTGTAGGTGAACAATCATTATACTTTTTGAACATTCGTTCGTGAATTTCTTTTGGTGCTACACCCTCCAAAAATAAGAATTTTATCACAGCACGATAAACAATTTTTCCATTGCTGTGACACGGCGACACTAAATGGCTTCTAAACAAACAATGAATTGACAGATTGAAATGAAACTTCACATTCTTTCCTATGAAGAGTGTACCAACAAAACAAAAAAATTGGGCTAGTAGTATCTCTTATCGAATCTCTCTTATCAAACCACAAAACTCCCTCTCTTATCGAACTACAAAACTTATTGAACAACCTGGTACGTTGAAGTATGTTCTTTAGAAGGTGCAAAAACTACCAAAGCAGAATTTTTTCATCATCATTCATCATCATCATCATCACACTCAGCAGAACATCATCTACCCACAACATTTGTACCTTCATATATTTCACCCTATAATTTCTGATTTCATCGTTTTTACACCTTCTAAGGGACGTCAACGTAAAAAATAGCTTTCCGATAGATTTCACCACAAAAAGGCCATTGTTGTACTCTGCCACAGCCCTGTCGCAGTCGCAGACCTGAGCGACGTCGAAGTCTCTGAAGGCCAGTTGTGCTGTGCCATACATGAATCCTGTGACGCAACCGGCGCATGCAAAGTGTTCCTGCGACAGCTCTTTTGATGGTGAAAGTGTGGGTCCCGACACGGTTCGTAGATGAGCGACCCTGTCGTGGTCGCAGACTGGAGGTATAAGGGGCTGAGCAGAGTGCCACCGCGGCGCGGCGCGGCCTGATGATTGAGAGCCGTATTGATAGATCGCGGCGATCTATCAATACGGCTCTCCATCATCAGACCGCGCCGCGCCGCGGTGGCACCCTGCTCACCCCCTACCAATGGCCCAATGCGGCAAAGCGCAATTTTGAAGGTCGCCGTCATTTATGATGTGTCGTCTACAGTGGCGCAAACAAACACCATAATTGACGAAGGATGTCAGGCGTAGATTCAGCCGCTTGTCGAGACGTTGAAGTGAGAAAACTACATAACCGAACACAGCGAAAGATAAAGGAGAAAACAAGCACCTTGGCATGAAAAAAATGGTGAAGTGAGGCATATATTGTAGAATTTTCAACTGGTGAAGTGAAGCGGTTATCATCAATGTTATCAGGATTTCACGAAACATGTAAAACCACTATTGACGATTTGGCCTCATTAAGATCTTGAATAATAACCCAGTTCAGATGGGGTCGCGGCAGATACGAGGCAGATTTGCGGCAGGTTCGCGGCAGAGAGTAACATCGCGGTAGGTTGGCGGCAGATACGCGGCAGACTCGCACCAGCTCCAGAGTTAATACTAAAAGGACACCGCGGTGCCGAGGTGTTCGCGGCAGGTTCGAGGTTCGCGGTAGATTCTCGGCAGATTCGCAGCAGGCACGAGGTTCGCGGTAGGTTCACGGCTCGTTCGCGGCGAGTTTTCTGAGAAAACTTCGTTCACATCAGCAGTATATCTCAGACATGAGCAAAATTGTTTAGTATCCTTTTGGGAAAAGTATGATAAAATGCCCGCTAGGACCTTCTCAGAACTTTTTCCTCAAGTTGAAAACTGATTAAAGTGCCTTCAACAAGTTCAAAACAACTTACCTAGGTTCGCAAAACTGCAGAATCACTTATATAAGTCAAACATTTATTGCTTGCGGTGGTTTATTTCATGGCCAACGAATGTGTAAACAAAGGAGTGACGAGCAAGTAATCACCAATATATCTCAAGAACGGATAACTATAATACCACATTCAAATGTAGGAGAATTCTATCAAAAAGGGGTCTCCCAAGCTAAAGAGGTTTGGTTGGCGTCAGAAACGTTCCAACAAAAAGGGAACAATAGGTAAGTAGAATGAGGAGAGTCTACAAAAAGTGAACAATATTTTCTCAGACTGATTTTTCTGGCCGATACTTCTCAACAGCGAAAACAAACCGTTGCGGTGTACCACACGGAAGCACTTTGTGGTTCCAAATAGGCTCCGATTATGCGAGTAACGATAAAAATGTATAATTATGTGCACCTATTAGTTATAATTAGAAGAGAAAATGATTTCAACTTTACCTACACAGACGGCTAGCTCCAGTTGCTACAAGAAGCGAAACCAAAGTGCAGCATCTAATGAGAGTATTTTCTTATATTCTCGTCAAAATTGAAGTCCATTCTTGGAAACCATTGAACTCTTCCTCGTGAAATACCACAACGGTTTGTTTTTGCTGTTAAGAAGTATCGGCCAGAAAAATCAGTCTGAGAAAATATTGTTCACTTTTGTAGACTCTCCTCATTCTACTTTACCTATTGTTCCCTTTGTTGGAACGTTTCTGACGCCAACCAAACCTCTTTTGCTTGGGAGACCCCTTTTTGATAGAATTGTTCACTTTTTATTGATATTACGAAGTAATATCTCTGAAAAATCTTCAATATTTTTCGAATAGCATGGATTGCTATATCAATCAGTGAGCAACAAACTTGTTGCGCACGCTACAAATGAAGCGCTACTCACTTCCCACGACGTCCTGATGACGTCAGAAGATGTTCTATGCACTTGGCACCACCTTGGCACGACGTCCTGATGACGTCACCATATGCTTTATGCACTTGGCACGACCTTGGCACGACGTCCAGATGAGGTCATCAGATGCCCTATGTACTTTGCATGACATCCTGATGACGTCATCAGATGCCCTATGTACTTTGCATGACATCCTGATGACGTCATCAGATGCCCTATGTACTTTACATGACATCCTGATGACGTCATCAGATGCCCTATGTACTTTAGATGACACCCCGATGACGTCATCAGATGCCCTATGTACTTTAGATGACACACTGATGACGTCCTCAGATGCCCTATGTACTTTAGATGACACCCTGATGACGTCATCAGATACCCTATGTACTTTAGATGACATCCTGATGACGTCATCAGATGCCCTATGTACTTTAGATGACACCCTGATGACGTCATCAGATGCCCTATGTACTTTAGATGACACACTGATGACGTCCTCAGATGCCCTATGTACTTTAGATGACACCCTGATGACGTCATCAGATACCCTATGTACTTTGCATGACATCCTGATGACGCCATCAGATGCCCTATGTACTTTACATGACATCCTGATGACGTCATCAGATGCCCTATGTACTTTAGATGACACCCCGATGACGTCATCAGATGCCCTATGTACTTTAGATGACACACTGATGACGTCATCAGATGCCCTATGTACTTTAGATGACACCCTGATGACGTCATCAGATGCCCTATGTACTTTAGATGACATCCTGATGACGTCATCAGATGCCCTATGTACTTTACATGACATTCTGATGACGTCATCAGATGCCCTATGTACTTTAGATGACACCCTGATGACTTCATCAGATGCCCTATGTACTTTACATGACACCCTGATGACGTCATCAGATGCACTATGTAGTTTACATGACACCCTGATGACGTCATCGGATGCACTATGTACTTTAGATGACACCCTGATGACGTCATCAGATGATCTATGTACTTTACATGACATCCTGATGACGTCATCATATGCCCTATGTACTTTACATGACATCCTGATGACGTCATCAGATGCCTTATGTACTTTACATCACATCCTGATGACGTCATCAGATGCCTTATGTACTTTACATCACATCCTGATGACGTCATCAGATGCCTTATGTACTTTACATGACATCCTGATGACGTCATCAGATGCCTTATGTACTTTACATCACATCCTGATGACGTCATCAGATGCCTTATGTACTTTACATGACATCCTGATGACGTCATCAGATGCCTTATGTACTTTACATCACATCCTGATGACGTCATCAGATGCCCTATGTTCTTTACATGACATCTTGATGACGTCATCAGATGCCCTATGTACTTTACATGACATCTTGATGACGTCATCAGATGCCCTATGTACTTTACATGACACCCTGATGACGTCATCAGATGCCCTATGTACTTTACATGACACCCTGATGACGTCATCAGATGCCCTATGTACTTTACATGACACCCTGATGACGTCATCAGATGCCCTATGTACTTTACATGACACCCTGATGACGTCATCAGATGCCCTATGTACTTTACATGACACCTGATGACGTCATCAGATGCCCTATGTACTTTACATGACACCTGATGACGTCATCAGATGCCCTATGTACTTTACATGACACCCTGATGACGTCATCAGATGCCCTATGTACTTTACATGACACCTGATGACGTCATCAGATGCCCTATGTACTTTACATGACACCCTGATGACGTCATCAGATGCCCTATGTACTTTACATGACACCCTGATGACGTCATCAGATGCCCTATGTACTTTACATGACATCCTGATGACGTCATCAGATGCCCTATGTACTTTACATGACACCCTGATGACGTCATCAGATGCCCTATGTACTTTACATGACACCCTGATGACGTCATCAGATGCCCTATGTACTTTACGTGACACCCTTATGACGTCATCAGATGCCCTATGTACTTTACATGACATCTTGATGACGTCATCAGATGCCCTATGTACTTTACATGACACCCTGATGACGTCATCAGATGCCCTATGTACTTTACATGACATCTTGATGACGTCATCAGATGCCCTATGTACTTTACATGACATCTTGATGACGTCATCAGATGCCCTATGTACTTTACATGACACCCTGATGACGTCATCAGATGCCCTATGTACTTTACATGACATCCTGATGACGTCATCAGATGCCCTATGTACTTTACATGACACCCTGATGACGTCATCAGATGCCCTATGTACTTTACATGACACCCTGATGACGTCATCAGATGCCCTATGTACTTTACGTGACACCCTTATGACGTCATCAGATGCCCTATGTACTTTACATGACATCTTGATGACGTCATCAGATGCCCTATGTACTTTACATGACACCCTGATGACGTCATCAGATGCCCTATGTACTTTACATGACATCTTGATGACGTCATCAGATGCCCTATGTACTTTACATGACATCTTGATGACGTCATCAGATGCCCTATGTACTTTACATGACACCCTGATGACGTCATCAGATGCCCTATGTACTGATAGCCTGCGACCACTGGCAGTGGCTAGTGGCGCGAACGAGGAACGAGGGACGAGGGACGAGGGACGAGGGACGAGGGACGAGGAACAGGACACGAGGGACGCGTTACAAGAAAAAACGCGAATTTTAGCTAAGCTTCCGCCGATCTAACTTTGTTAATTTTCAATCGATTTGGCTCAAATTTTGTCAGCGGGTGTCTTCTATACTCTCTCACTTATATCCAGAAGGAAATCTCTAGAAAATTTGTTTTACAGGTTTTATTAACTACTTTACCAAAATCTAAGTGATCACAAGTGCCAGGCAAAACCAAACCTCTCCAGCCGCTTCGCGGCTGGAGCGATTTACGAACAACTCCAAAGAAGTAACGTAAGCCATTCTTTACTTGTCCAATTCTTAGTTTTCAACTTGAGTAAAACGTTCTGACTTATAGCCTCTCCCGCTCATCTGAGTCAGAGCGGAGCAAGCTGTGGAGCGGTCGGGCATGGCAAAATATTCAAGTGATAAGGCTACTTCGACATGATAAGCCCGATAGGCCTTACTTCGTCCGGCTGGAAATGAGGAAAAGTCTATATATTCAAGCAAAACAAATCAAATCGAAATTTTGAGAACGTTATGCAGTATTCATAAGGAGTATCCAGCCGTGCAGAGCTAAAATGCAGTACAGCGATCAGAAAACCACCCTCCCAACTTAACTGCTAGACCCTAAATCCTCGCAGGATTCGAACCGTCGCAGTATGGTTCTCATAAAGACTTTGAAGGCAGTGTCAAATATGCCAATTTCAAAATTATTTATTGGAGTGATTCATTGTTCCCCATGTGGAGATGAAATGACTGCGAAATTTTGGAGAACGCACCAGAAGTACATAAAATGCTGTAGACTCACCCCGCCCCAGTACACTCACTAGGGGCTGCTATAAACTTTCCGAGGAGGTTTGGAAAACCATGTTGTCGTTGCTATAGGTCTGTGACAGTACATAAATGATCCGTGCTTGAAATTCCCTAAATAGCTGCGGAGATTATAAAAAATGGCATTTTCATTGCTTCAAAAAAAGGTTAGGAAATTTTTGGGGTGTTGAGAGAAATTTTTTCGGAGTCAGCTCAAAACACGCATCTGGAGGTTATTTTGGGCGCTGAACCCGAATCTGGGGTCTATTCCTCGCCTGACTTAGGGTTACGGTAGGTTACGGTAGGCAAAATGCCTTTTGACTGGCGTTACTTAACTGAGAATTTCGAAAATTGAAAAATGGATCTCTAAATCGTGTTCAGCGTTCTAAATAACACCCAAAGTAAAATTTTGAGTCAAATCTGAGACTTTGACCGAGCTACCATAAACCCACCGGAATCTACCGCAATCTATCAAAAATCGATAAACGGGACGCAGATTCGTGTTAGGCAGGCCGAATAGCGCCTATGTACAAGTTTTGAGGCGATTTGATCGTAGCATTCTCGAAATCGTCAAAAGTGGCGTTTTTCCAGAAAAATTCCCCCCAGTTTAAAGCTTGGGACCAAATCAGATGGAATTTTTTCGAATAATGACAAATGGGCCTCAGATTCGTGATAAGCACCCAAAACAATCTCTAAAAACAGATTTTCAGCCCAATCCGAGACAACTTTTTTGAACATCCAAAAAATTGCCAATCATGAACCCCTTTTATCTACGCAATGCTATGGAAATGCCCACTTTTGGAAATCTCCTGGAGATCTCTGAGGCCTTTAGGGAATTCGGAAAACGGATTATCAATGCTGTGTCCCATACCTACAACTATGAACACATATACCATGCCATAATAAGGCACTAAATATTCAAAAACATCAAAAAATATCAACACATGGTTTTATAAAAGCCCACAGGAAACGTAAGGCAAGTCCTAGTCAGTGGAGCTGTTTACTGGAATGATGAATCCTTTGATGTACCCATCCTTTGAATATCTCAGTTCTATGTTCCTCTTTGAGACTATGTAATACTGTTTCCCAATAAGATTCTTCGATTTCCGTCTGACCCTACTCAGGCGATTCCCGGTCCCGAGCCGCAACGAAAATGAATCGGAGCCGGCTGTTCGGCTCGTTCTACCAATCTCAGGGCCACTGCTGCTGCTGCTCGGACAAACTGGAAAAGGGCGGACAGCAACAGCAGTGGCCCAGAAAGCGACATCAGTAGCCCGAACAACAACAGAGACCGACTTGCAGAGTGCGAAAACGAGTCGAATTCTCAGGCGGCTCCAGGCCTGAGTATTCCTCACCGGTCGCACCACCGAGAGCTCTTTCATCCTACCGGAAAACATGTTCAGACTAGTAGGGTATTCTACTAAACTAAGTGGTTTCAGTGCGTTTTACATCGAATCTAGGGATTCTCGAGGCACACTGTCGCCAAAGCATTGTTTTACATGAGTGGGAGACACGGGAACGAAGACTCCCATCATAGGAGTAGGACCCCACCCCTAGAGCTACGCGCTTCTATTTTATGGGGTTGGCAACTAAGTAATTGCTGATTTTTTTCAGAAAATAAAAGACAATATTTTATGAAACTAAATGACTTTGCTCAGTAATGTATTGCCCATTTTGCGTTTTGCCAAAGTTTTGCCGTCTTTCAGACAGCATCATAATTCCACGTTAATAAAACTTCTGGTTTTTATCAGCAAAAACCTGAAACAGGTACGATTTGACATCATTACTATTATTGAAATTTTTACCATTCAAGGAGTTTTGCAGAGATCGAAATAAAAAGTAATCAGCTGGTGCAAGGTCAGGTCTACATGGTGGATGTGGCAAAACATCCCAACCAAGCGACGAACTGACAAATCAAAAAGTTGTTTTTCATCATGACAATGCGGGGCCACACACATCTTTAGTTACTCGGCAAAAATTGCTGGATCTCGGTTGGGATGTTTTGCCACATCCACCATATTGTCCTGACCTTGCACCATCTGATTACTCTTTATTTCGATCTTCGCAAAACTTCTTGAATGGTGAAAATTTCAATAATGATAATGATGTCAAATCGTACCAGGTTAAGTTTTTTGCTGATAAAAACCAGAAGTTTTATGAACGTGGAACTATGATGCTGTCTGAGAGACGGCAAAACTTCATTGCTCAAAATGGGCAATACATCACAGAGTAAAATAATTTCGTTCCATGAAAAAATTCACTTTTATTTTTTAAAAAAATCCGCAGTTACTTAGTTGCCAACCCAATAGGACGACGTGCTGCCGCATGGGAAACGCGGTGCGGCAAGAGTTTCGCCTCTATGCGGCACGTAGTCCCTTGTAAAAGACCACGTGCTCCTGGGAGCAGCACGTGCTTCTGCGAAAGACCCTTTCAACTCGACGAAGTATCCTATTAGAAAGTCTATCGTATCGTGACCGAATCGGACCTCCCCAGTATTTGAGACCTTACACATTTGAATTTGAACGAAAATATTATGCTGTGCGATAGCTTTGACGGACACTTTTGGGGCTATCGTAAGGTTTCAGGCAGCGATAGATCACTAATTGGGGAGAGGCATGCAGACAAAGGCCATCAACACAAAAAGTTTCACATGGATTTCCAGAAGTTATGAGATTGAGCGGTCACGTCTGATCGACTAGTCTCTCTTTAAGATATTTTTCGTCGCTAGAAATCTATTGGTCTTACCCTGAATATATCTCTGAAGAGTCTACTAGTGAATTACAGTACAAAAGCTGAAGCGCAAATCAGGCACTGATTCCTCAGTTTTCTATTGAGAACAGAGAATGCTAGTTTTAACAAATGGGATACCGAGAAAGCAACTTGAAAAGTGCGTAAAACTCACTTGGATGAGACCATCAGGCTATTTTGGAACTTTTGGCGCTCTCTATGTAAGGACACCATATAAAAGGTAAAAATGGAGAGGAGGATACTGAAACTTATTTGGATAAAATAATGACTAGAAAAACAATCCGAACACAAATATGTACATAGATAGAGTAATCCACAGAATTGCTTCGAAAATCTGATAACAAGCAATAAAACCAAACCACTCCAACCACGAAGCGGCTGGAGCCAGCGAGTTCAGCGACCCAAATAACCCCTCTAGGTAGAGATCAGACAAGAAAATTCAAAACCCAAAACATCTTCCAGCTGGTACTTTGGGCGTTGAACACAAATACGAGGTTTGCTTATAGTTTGTGGGACGACTGCGTGGGTCACGGTAGGTATAATGTCATTTCCCCATCTTAAAGGCAGTGTTCACGATAAAAACCGTGTTCCAGTTTTTCGATAGTTATGAGTGGGGAAGTCCACGAAGCGTAAAATGATAGGGAAAAGTTTCCCCCAAACTCTCAAATCTTAGAAAAAAAATTTAAAGATATCTCTTAAACATTTATTTCCGCCCATTTAGTGTATTCTGAGCTCTGCGGACAGAACGTCGAACCAAACGCCGAAAATGGTTTTGCGTTTCGAATTTTTTTAAGGATGTGCCTCTGTTTTCTGTCCCGTGAACCAAAACTTCTTTAAAAACAAGAAGGTTCAATGCACCAGCGTGGATATAAGCCTTCTCCGGGATAGAGAAGATTCAGAAATTCGGCAACTGTTCCGCTGGTGAAGCGAACGCAGGACAACTGTTATATGACAAGGACGAGGTGATCCGATGGCTCGGCTGCTCCACGAGATTTTCGCCCACTTCTTGGCCGTTTATTGTCATACTACCGTTCCTACTCTCTTCTTAGAAGGACCCAAAGCTTAATTTTCCGCGAGAAAACTATCTTCAATCGTGAACGTTGTCTTTAAATGTACCATCGATTCGAGGAGAATGGAGAATAAACCTCATATTTGTGCCCAACGCCCCACGCAAACCGCCGGAACGATGTTCAGGGAAGAACAGTAGGACTCTGTAGTGCGTTAAATTGATAAGATGTCTATGCCTATGGATCATACATACTTCGCTCGGCAAACGCCGTGCCAACGTATATAGATTTCAATGATAAGGGCGGATTGTACTTTGCTTTGCATAAAATGATGAAACAACACAAAATACAGAACGATTCCCCGGTTAGCTATGAAAATCCTCCGGAATTCCGGGAGTATTCCCTGCTATGTAAATAAGAAAAGTAACCTAATGTCATATTCGAACGTCCATATCCACAAAGTCATCATAATGCGCTGCCTAAAGATAAATAGATAATCCTCAGGTAATTCTCAGGCAAAAAAATGTGAAAGATATAGGGAGTTGCCTAAAGGCGGCTCGGTCGCTTAATTCGCCGCGCGGCGCTCCAGTAAGGCCCTAGTTATACACTAGCGTTTTCCTTCCGCGGCATGTTTGCTATTGGTCAATTTCGAAATCTGGCCAATCGCAGGCGTCCCGCGAAAACCAGCGGCACCGAATCGCCGATGTATAACTAGGGCCTAAAAACGCAAACGCGAGGTCGTTCCGTCGCGTGTGTTATATGTGCCGGCCAAAGTGTCACAAAGGGTCTACCATTCTGTGCATTCAATCAACAAGCCATTCCTCCTAACTGCCACTGCTGCTCCGACTTTCCCTGCTTTGTTTCGCATGGACTAGGCAGAGGCACCGAGTCAGCCAAAGTTCCCAAGCTCAAACTCTTTGAGTTACAAATCACGGCCGGAAACAGAAGCAATTTTAGTGCAAGTAACAAGGACAAACCCGCAGTTACTTAGCTGAGATCGATGGGTGCAATAAAAACCTGCCTGCTATACAACAGCCATGTAAAAGTTTCACTAATAATCTGAGAGAGATCGCCGCAAGAGCCGTGGACACAAATTACGTTCCCAACACATAATCGCGACTACCGTGATTGCTATGGTCTTAATACACTGCCCTTGGACTCAAGACTATTTTCTGGAAAACTCTATCTCATCTGACTATGAGGCCCCGGTCATAGTTGGATGAGCCGACGTATCCAGCCCGGTCGATACACACAGAAAGCATTGGAAATGGGATGCAAAAATCACCCGGTGTATCCCGCCGACACCCCCCAACACCCACCAACACCCACCCGGTCGATACGTATGATTAAAATGATGGGGTGATGTTGAGAAAATCACCCGGTGTATCCGACGCGGCCGATATCCATGCAATACGTGGATGACGGGGGATGAGAAAATCGCTGGGTAGGCGGGCCGATGATAAAACACTGCGCTCTAGTCGGATACACCGGGTGATTTTCTCAACCTCACTCCATCATTTAATCATACGTATCGACCGACCTGGTGGATGTTGGGGGTGTCGGTGGGTTACAGATGCAAATAGCACTAACTCTGACCGGGACCTGAGAGCAAACATTTGACTACACCTTGTCTTCAACTGCTGTGGTGAGAAATCCTAGTAAAACAGTACAGCCCACAACAACGGAAAAGGCTGTTGGCGGTTGCGTATTTCCACAAAACATACATACTGTAGGTTGCGCCATAATCGACGGCAAAGCTGTCATTTTTTTCTGAAATCTGAAAAAACGTTGAGCAAGTGTATGTTCCCCCCCCCAACCACAACAATACACCTGGGGTGGTAGTAAATGGGGTGTTAAACGCGAACAAACCGCGACCTCCAAGCCGCCAACTCGCTGCGACATAGATGCCACAGAGCCGCCAGTTTAACGCGAGCTGTCCCACGTAAGAGATGTCAGATTCACACGAGCCGTCAGGTTTACGCGACCTGCCTCGCGTGAGAAGATGAATTGGACGCTTTCCGGATGGTAAAAATAAAGTAGGTTCCAGACTCAAAGTGTAGGAAGGGATAGAGCAGATAGTAATTTGAGAAGCTTTAAAACCGGAGGTTCAGCATTAGAGCTCTTTTTCAGTTACTATGGTATGTTAATATCGTTCAAATACATTGCACCGCATATTGGAAACGGTCGAAAATTACATTTCGGCAGTATTCCCCAAATTTATTCATGAGCAAGAGCCTTCAAAGCGAGCTTCTTGAAATTTCTATTGTTCGAAAAACGGTTAGAACGGAATTTTTGAATTTCCCTTCGCTTGCCTATCCAAACTCTCGTAATTTTTTATGAGCTTGGTCAATTTTCCGAACCATTCTCGGAAACACATGCCAGGTTAATTAATAGCCTAAATCACCAGACGTGTCTGATCTTACAAGATCTCACATCTGCAGTAACCTTTTTTGAACGTCTTCTGAACAAATATCTTTTCTAAACAGAATTTCGAGCGAAAAAAATTTTAAAATCCCTGGATGCATTAACTAAAAGGCGCACCTGGGAAGGTAACACTAGGTGCGACAAAAACCTTCCGAAAATCGTCGAGTAAAGAGGAGATAGGGTGACCTACATTCAACCAAAATGGATAATCAGAAACTTATATGAATGATTGAGTAAATAGCCAATTTTCGTTTTTGGAAAGATTTCAAGTGTTTTTTTTTTGCAAACGTGCACCTGGAATCTTACGTTCAAGATTGGGGCGATTGAGCGGTTTCGGTCAATGGTGAAATTGAAGAAATGAAGTGTTTGCAGTCTTCTCAAATTGAAACACATCATTAGCTTTGGAAACAAGTTCACACTGATTTGCCACAAAACTCGCCCGATACGCCCTGACCAATTCAGGAACATTACTAAAGCAGCAAATCACTTGAAAATCAATCGCCTTGGAAATTTTCATTTTTGCCACTAAAAAGTTTTGGAAATCCTTCCGAAAAGCGAGCAAGCAATTAATTCTCTACACACCCATTATGACCTAGGATGAGCAATGAATTATGAAGAGGAAAATAACCTAAAAGTAGCAAAGCAAAAGAATTTCAGAAGGAAACTAGGAAAAAGGAGAGAAGCGTCGGCGCTCGCGAAAAATTAACAGCGAATTGGGAGGGATTGATTAGTGCCACCAAAGAAAACGGCCAACGTGTTTCAGCAATGATCCCTGCTTTGTTTTTGATCCCTCATCGCCCGTTTCCCTGGCGGAAGCCGTTAAAAGACTATCCCTTGAAACACCTTTCAGTTTCAAAGATAGGCTGACGTCCTGAATCAAAATGGCTGACAGTGCTATCAAACTTCCTTAACCCTCTGCATTAATTAAACTCGCACTTGTCCTCAGTATAGATGGTCAAAACTGTTTCTACTGTATACTGCTAACCGCATCCAAAAATTCCTCGGGATGAGTTTTTCGTTAGCCGCGAGTTCCTCTTGCATTTCAGCACTATTTCCGTGCTCTCTGCGAGAAGATGTTAAACGCGAACTTACCGTGAGGATGCCACATGTCGGAATTTTAGAGAAGAAACAGCCCTGAAAACGTTTTGAAATCGCTATTTTTCGTAACAAAGGTTACAACTGCCGCTTTTTCGAGGCGTTTTCATTGGAAGTGTATCAGATGCCTACCACTTAGGGATGTTAGGGTGAAACCAGAGCGGATTCTCTCCTAACTATCATGAGTCTTCCTTAGATTCTGGTGTGGTTAAACTCGCGTTTAACGCGAACATAACGCCTGTTAATTCGCGTTTAACACCCCCAATTACTACCATCCCTGAAACCTATCATCGATACACACAGGAGTATGAACAATAATGAAACATTTCCAAAAATGGAAGTTACAGAAAAAATTTCGTATTTTTTTATTCCTGCGTGTATCCATCGTAAATGATTCAGGTATAATGATAATGGTTGTGTATGTGAGGCAGTGATGAGCGGAATTCTGATTTCCGATGGTTTTTAGCCTTCCGATTTCCGATTTTCAAAAAAAATGCCCCAAAATGCGGCAAGAATCGGAAATGATTATAAGATTACAATTTCAGGAGGTTACGCACTGTTTTCTGCCAGACGTTTAGGATGTTCTTTAAGGGCTAAACCTGAACCGAAGGTTTGTTTTGATGTTCAAAAAAGAGCAAGGAATGAGGTTTCACATATCGACAAGAACTATACTTTCTTGAAATGAACCAAAAATCCGCTGTGATTGGGCTCTTTTCCGTCAGATTCACCTTGAACCACTCTCAAACTGGGCTCTTTTTCAGGAAGATTCCGATTCGTCCATGCTTTTATTGAATCTAGTAGGAACTTGCCGTGTTTATGTTTAGGTGGAGACAGTCGGAACAGAGTGAACGTATGATCTCTTCTCAGAATGTGTGGTGTAAAAAAAAAGGACGGGGCTGCGACGGTAGACGCGCGATCGAAACTCTGTTTGCCGGTGGTGTCGCGAACTCCGCACTGTTCGCCGCAATGAGCGCGCCTCGCCCATCCGCTAGACCATTTTTAGCATGTGGTCATTACCTTCTATAGTAGTTTAGCCCTTATGTACTTTGATCTACATGTTGTGATTCGAATGGTCTATATACATATCTCTTGTTATAAAAGGGCTACACTCACTATTTAGGTTAAAGTACATGGAATGATATTTTATTGGGCTACAGTCAATTAATGAGTGTTGTCTCAAAGTCATGATATCTATAGTGTGCTACCTGAAAATACTTAATTGAAGCGATTTTGAACACCATTAGTCTGGATTCTCGGTTTTTGTCGTGTATCCGAATTTCGTGAAAAATGAGAAAGAAGATTAAGCTTCATTAAGTCTTTTTGAAGGAAGGAAATCTCCTCCCAGCTAGAGATTAGGAACAGTTTTGAAGGCTTAATAGATTAGAAGTTGGGTAGGTACATACAACCAACATGGGTGGTTGGAATCTATCCAGGTGAACGCATTTCCGATTACCCGATTTCCGATGGTTGTTGGCGTTCCGATTTCTGAAATCCGATTTCCGAAATTCAAATGATCGTTCCGATTTCCAAAATTTCAAAAAAGATTTCCGCTCATCCCTGATGTGGGGGAAAACTCACTCTTTTTCAATGTTCCCAATGTTTTCCTTCGAAATTCTGAAGAAAATTGTAACTTCGACGTCAATTATGGCGCAAACTATAAAGCGCTCAGTGGAGAAACCCGCTAAAGACCGTCGTAATTCACATCATTCGAGGCGCGAGCGGCGCGCGCGACACCTCAGCCTCCGTATGCCCAACGCTCTCTCACTGTCTCTAACCTCCGCTCCGCACCAGCACGCGTAGAAACCATGTGAATTTCGCCGTTTCATAGCCTGCACACGACCGCAAGATCGCCTTTTTCCGTTGCCGTTAACTGTACATCAATAAAAAGAGTAGGAAAAAGTGAAAAATACGAAAAAAAAACATAAAATAGAAGAGCCTCAGAAGCATAAATGGAATTATAGGCACAGTCACAAAAACTTTCGTTTTTCAGCTTTCGGGATGAATAAGACCTCACGGTGGCCGTCAGCAATGCCAGGCCCACCCACTGGGCCCACGTCATCCCACTGTTCAGAGGGCTTTTTCTCCTTCAGTCGCAGTTCAGGCCATAAACTTCGCACAAGTATGGCACTCAAGGAGAAGGTTACAATTGTGTTACAACTTGAAAGGGGAAAATTTCGCGGACGATGTCTTCAAAGGGAAAGAAAATTACATTCATGTTTTTTTGCATCCGTACTGACCTAAATTTGATGCTGTTCATGGCATTCAAACGGAAGTCCTGTTGGACGGTTTTTTTTAGCAATGCCTTTGCAATCCGTTGCAAAATGGTGTTAGGCTTTCTTTAAGTAGTTCGGTGCTGCTTGATCGAAAGAATGACAGAAACTGTCAACATAGGGAACGAAAGACATAGCATCAATCACAGAAAAAAAACAATCGAAACTGGGAACAGAACGAAATGAAAATACACGAAAAAGAAAAAATAGCATTGCGTACCTGAAAAATAGTCTTCAACGAGAACAGGGCCCGACGTTGCTCTCGTCCGTTACTGGATAGAAGTTTTTCTGAAAATGGAATTTTCGCTTGAATCAAAACCTGCTGAAATACTCAGGTGAATCTGACCTATTATAGTTTTAACCCGCAGTTGTGTTTGAGTCCTCAGCACCAGACTGTATCTCTTGCTGAAAAATGGCAAAATTAGATAAGAATTTCCATATTTCTCCGATTTTGGCTAGTCTCGCTAGGTGCTCTTCTCTCCCGGTCTTGATCGGCCAGAGATATCGCGAACCTGTTCTTTCGGTCGTCATCCCAGTGAAAATCGCCGTCATCGCCGCTGTCCCATTCACTTCCACTACTGAATGATTCATTTGGATCTGATTTTTGATATTTTGGTTGAGGGACCACGGGTTCCACAGATACTGTGATAGGTTGGATGCGCTCCAAACGTAATTCCATGGACGACTTTCTGTCCGAACGATAACCGCTATCTTCTCGAAAATGGCTGACATCTGGGGGCTTTTCTTCATTGAATTGCCACGGATACCTCTTCCCCACGTTTCCAGAGGGGGTTGCCTCCTTAGGTTTCGATGATTCAGGAGCATTTGCTTTCAAAAATGACGAGCGAGTCATCTCAAACGATTTTGGTTCTCTCTTGGCTACAGTCGTTACAGGGTCCACAAGTTGAACGGGTTTTGCCAAACAGCTCGCCAACTCTTGTCGTACCTGCTTCCTTCCTGATTCCACAAGAGGTTCGTCTTCTTTGGGAAAAGATCGTAGCTCTGTGAAACTCCTCGCGGGTTTTGGTGGTGCTGGAACATCTTCGTCAATAAATGGAATAGTCTCTATGTGGACTGGAGCAGCCGTGTGCAGCACTGAAGGCTTCCGAAGAAAATTTTTGGGCAAAGTGGACGATTCGATGGGAGCTCCACCGTCCACAGAAGTAGAATACCACTTCGGTTTGGCGTCATCTGCTCCTCCCATGGTTCTGCGACGACAAATAGCAGGAGCAGGAGCCTGCGTGAGTGGGTGTTGATCACTAGTTTCACTGCTGCGACTTCGTCGCTCCAAAGTTGAAGTGTCACGGTCGAACTGCCTCAACGGCTTCACAATCAATGGCAAATCCAATTTCGCACTTGACTTTCTCGGTTTGTAAGCGTCCACTTCGTCAAACGTACAGGTCACTCTTCCCAATCGAGGTGCAACTACCGATGTCGAGGCATCGATGTGAATTGATAGATCAATATCGTATGCCTTCAGTATGGGTTTCGGAGAAGCACCAGAATAGACTCCATCGTAGCCCGTTACAGAACGTGCCAATGAGGCCTTAACCGGGGAAGCAGAGAAGACGGAGGCATTATCCTGACGAGTGGATAGAACAGGGTAGCGAGAAGAATAGGATTCGGTGAATGAGGAAGACATAGCCCTATTAAGGTGGGCACCGAGCTAAATAAGGGAATAGGAGTAGTACGTGAATCTATGCATAGCGCGCAATATTGCAATCGTTGCGGGGAACCATGGGGCGAGCGACACCGATTGTTGTGGCCGGGTAGCCACGCCCAGCCAGAAATCGCGCCCAAATTCCGGAATATCCATCGGCTGTGATTTCACACCAGGTTTATGACTGTAGAATTGAAAGGTTTCGGGGTCGTGCAGATATTTGTGATACTCTTTCAGACTACCGGAAGAAATTGACCACTTTAATGAGAGTTTTTCCTGCGCTCATCCGTCCTCAGAAACAAAACTAATTCAGTCGTCAAAGTATGATAAACACAAATAATGCGGACTACATTGAAATCTGAGATCTGATTTACAAATTACTATTGTTAACATTTGAAAGTTATGAGCCAGAAAAAAATCTGTCTGGTTTTCACATATTCTGTCCGCATTCTTAGAAAATGGCTTCTTAAAGGCAGCATACACGCTCGCAAAAGTTGTTGAGATAACTACATTAGTGGGGTCGTACGGGCCTTAGAAGAGCCCTCACGAAGTTGGAAGAGTTGAAAACGAGTTAAAATGACCGTATTTGAGCAGTATAGAGTCACAAAATCATCCTTTCTCCGCCCATGGATACGGGCTCCACCCCTCAATACAAACGTTCAATGCTCAATTACGGTCATTTTAGCTCATTTTTCACGCTTCTAAGGTAGTAAGAGTTCCAGAAAGGGCCGTACGAGTACATTAGCGTCGTTATCCCAACAAATTTGTCGCTAGCTCCGCTATTTCAGCCAATGCGGTACAACTCGTCCACATCTGGGCCAATATAGAACGAATCGTTATATCTTCATTTCAGTTGATTTTTTTCCGTTTTTTTTTTGTTATCTCTGAGTATTAACAGCTTCAGACCTTCGATTCATCCCATAAATATGATACCATTTTTGAGCGTGTCTGCTGCCTTTAAACTTCCAAACATTTTGATCTGCGCGGCAAAACTTTCACCGATAATGAATCTAAGAATTGTAGGAGAATCTTAAACTCTCCCATTTTCTTTGGCTTTTGAACGTCCTGATAACAAACTTCATAACTCGTTCAAATTAGTTCAAATTCCTGATTTTTCAGTCTCTACTTTTCACTCATGAGCCTTGAAGTCGTCGAAACTTCGAAGCCAATCATTCTTGCCCAGATCACACAAGCCCACCCGAACCCATTTCCTCTTTTGTTTGCCTTCTCGACTTCTTAGGCTTAACAGCGTCCTCATATCGTATTTCACAGCAGATCCTCTGGAAGTTGCGCCGTTAAAGAAGGATGCATGTGAAGAAACTTTCGCAGAACTCAATCATGATCATGATTCATGTATGCTCGCCCTCAATTTCTCACTTTGAACTCTTACATATGTTCAGTCGAGTTACGAAACCCTGGCAAGAGCGACGTCTTTGAAAAAACTCCACATGTGAGACTTCGGAGTGGTTTACGGAATTCGAGTGAAAAGTCGCCTAGTAAATGTGAGTCTCGAAAAACACCAATCACTAATTTACTGGAAAATATGTGTTACCGATGACAAAAGATTCGGTCGAGCTGAAATCTAGTGAGCAAACTTTAAAATTTCCCTCAGCCATTTACAATCCGAACAGAGAGACGATTTTCTTCTCAATCCTTGTCTGCATGTTTAATTTCGCCCAGATTGTGGCGGCCATCGACCGATTTTACTACTGCAGTCATTGCGCATATTGCGTCGATTCTGTGAGAGCCCAATACGAGAAGGCGAAAGGATAAGGACGGAACAGCGGGATTCCCGAACCGCACCTCCCACCCCGGGAGTCCACGAGTGGTCCCCGTATGAATGATAATGTTCACGTTTCGAATGGAAATGGGAGTCGGATCTCTAACAAGGGCTTGCCTTACATTTTCCCAGGGTTCTTAAGGAACCATGCTTTCATAGTTGTACGTACAGTTGACTGCAATGTTAAAAGGACATGGTGCGGTTGCGGACTCGCACTAAAACTACGGTAGAATCTAGCACTTTGCCAGATTTCGTCATCGATCGGCGCCAACCGTCGTCTCTCTGCTCACGAGATCATCAGCTGTGGCGCCGATCGATGACGAAATATGGCAAAGTGCCAGATTCTACCGTAGTTTTAGTGCGAGTCCGCAACCGCACCATGTCCCTTTAACATTGCGGTCAACTATATGAGACACAGCAATGATAGTCCGTTTTCCAAATCCCCCAAATGCCTCAGAGATTTACAGGAGATTTCCAAAAGTGGGCATTTTCATAGCTTTGCGAAGAGAAAAGGGGTACACGAATGGCAATTTTTAGGGCGTTCAAAAAATTGTCTCGGATTGAGCTTAAAACTTGTTTCTAGGGGTTGTTTTGGGTGCTGATTACGAATCTGAGGCCCATTTGTCAATATTTGAAAAATTCCATCTGATTTGGTCCGAAGCTTCAAAATGGGGGAAATTTTGCTGGCCAAACGCGACTTTTGACGATTTCGAGAATGCTACGATGAAATCGTCTGAAAACTTCTACGCAGGGGCTATTTGGGCAGCCTAACACAAATCTGTGGTCGGTTTATCGTATTTCCTTGGATTACGGTATGTAATGGTGGGTACACGGTAACTCGGTCTAAGTCTCAGATTTGACTTAAAATTCCTCTGTAGGTGTTATTTGGGACGCTGAACACGAATATGGGGACCATGTTTCGATTTTCAAAATTTCAAGGTACAGTACCGCTGTTATCCAAGGGAAAAAGGAGCGAAATTGCCAAAGTGGGCAACTAAAGCGTCTTTCGACCACAAATCACCTCAAAGTGCTCTGTTTTCAATTTCGAAAGGATCAAAATGTTCACCGTGCCACAATCTATCCAACTATATGAGACAAGTTCAAAATTTATCTATGGAAACCCTTTTTCAAGTTGGAGTTAGTTACGAAATCGATCATGTTATCACAAAATAACGAGCCCATTCGATCAAAAACAACCGTTCGCGATCTTTAGCATTGTAAAAATGAAAATGTATTTTACCTTGGAAAATAATGTTCCTCCTGAATTTCGCGAAATATTTTCACACGATGGACTGGAGCACGACTTGCTGTAGATTTCGACGGTTTCAGAATTCAAAACTACACTTTGAAGCGAGTTGCGGTCGGGAAGCGCTTTAGTTGCCCATTTTGGCGTCTTCGCCCATTTTTTTCCTTGGATAGCAGCGGTATTGTACGTAACACCGCCGACCATTAGACCCCAGATTCAGGATCAGCACCCTAAATAATCCCCAGCTGAGAGTTTTGAGCCGAATCAGAAAAACAATTTTCATGACACCCCTAAATTCTCTGATGGGTACCCTTAAATGTTCACGAAACAATGAGAATGCCCTTTTTTGGAATCTCTGGAGGCATTTAGGAAATTTCAAGCACGGGTCGTTTATGTACGGTCACAGACCTACAGCGACGACAACATGGTCTTCCTTATCGCCGCGGGGTGGGTAAAACAGTCCCTAGTAAGAGGTGAAAGTGGCGAGAGGCATTTGTAATGTTCTGATTGACAACAATTTTGATAATATAGCGCATTCCCTATGCGGGCACCTCGTCTATGTCAATTTCCTCACATGGTTCGTAAGTAGACTTTAAGAAGATTGAAAATCATGCAATACATTTTGAGCAGCCTAATCTTAGTTTCCGAAATTTTTCCTTGAAAATGCAAATGAGCTCAAGGGCAGCAGAGTGACTGAATCTGAGACGATCTCTGCAAAGACAGCTCAAGGTGAAATGAGAAATTGTGAAAAAGACGTCTTCAAAGACAGTAGTGGAGATAAGCTGCGAATGAGTTTGTTGACGATATCAGACAGTTTTGGTAAAATGGGAAAAGCTCTACATATGTAGTTCCATTGAGTTCAAAACGCAAACACAGATTCCGTTTTGAAGGGACTGAAGGTATTCAGCCATTGACGTAGGATAGTTCTCAAATAAATGGTTACTGTCGAATGGATGAATAAAGGCAGGATTCGCGCTAAAACACGATTTGTGAGCTTTCTTCATGAGTCTTTATTTATTTATTGATGCATGCAGATGTGCGCATAGTTAAATGCAGTGGTCGCGCTCAAATATGCTCGCCTTCTTTTCCTCTCTGAACCCTTTTCTGGGTATAGAGTAGTAGAACCTATAAGAAAAAATCGCGAAAAAAAACTGTTCTGGGCCAAATTCGAAGCCTGAGCTTTCTTGTCCTTTGATGGTGGACAAGTCCACCCAACATCATTGGCATCGATGACCTCTTATATAAAGAATCAGCTGGCTTGAACTTGAATTTCAATCAATGAACTTTCTGATTTATGTATTTACACATCTAGTCAAAAACATTGACTTAGGTGCTTGCTTTCATTGTTCAACTGTTTTATCAGGTAAATTTGCCTTTATTTCTTCCTCTGAGTGTCGATGATTTTTGACTGCTTGGCATGAGACTGTGATCTTTCTGTGCACGTGTGCACGAACTGGAAATTTAGGGTCTCAATAACTCTAATTCTAGCCCGTTTTTCACCACGCTACCTTCATAGTTTTTGAGCTGTTTTATATCTAAGCTGATTTTTGCAGTTTTTTCGATAACGTTTTTCATCGTGGCCACTGCCTTTAAGCATCTTGAAATAGGAACAGTACAACCGGTTCATAGAAAATTTTGAAAAAAAACGACAAGTAAAGTGTAAACAGAATGGAAACGTTAAAAACAACAACAAAAAATAATTTGAAAACAAATCAATCACGCCTCGAAAAGAGGCCACGGACGGATACAAAACTCGCTTCGCACAGAAAAATAAGTCAACAAGCCCCATGATACATCACTAGAATAGAATGTATAGCCTCTCTTAAAGGCAGCATTCACGCTCGCAAACATGGTCACGATATCAGCATAAATAGGCCCGCACGGCCCCTATCATGTCGTCAACGACGTTTGAAGCGCTGAAAACCATCCAGGATAACAGTATTTGACCATCCCTGTCACGCACGCCCGTACTTTCACACCCCTTCGAGTAACAGTATGAAAAGTTAAACTTGAGAACACATGTGATAATTGAGAGTGATAGCACAATCAAATGGGAGTGCACGAGAGAAACAGCTCGATTTACCTGGATATTACCTGTCTAAACACCCTCAAACTCTCATCCACTTTCGAGAATGCCGCTCTACTCCGGCTGGCTTTTGAAAATGGAGGATTTCATCAGTGCACAAACATGTAATATCCAGGTGAATCGAGCTGTTTCCCTCGTGCACTCCCATTTGATAGTGCTATCACTCTCAATTATCACATGTTTCCTCAAGTTTAACTTTTCATTCTGTTACTCGAAGGGGTGTGAAAATACGGGCGTGCGAGACATTATTGCTCAAATTATGTCATTCTGGATGATTTTCCGCACTTCAAACGTCGTTGACGACATGATAGGGGCCGTGCGGGCCTATTTATGCTGATATCTTGACCATGTTTGCGAGCGTGTATGCTGCCTTTAATCATTTCAAGCCGGTCTGACTAAGGCCTATAAAGACTACCATGTCGAAGTCTCCTTATGACTGTTATATTTTGCCATAAACGACAGCTCCGTTCCTTGCTCTGCCCGGAATCGTTTCGGCGAGCGAGACTATACATTTGGTCAGCCCAAAAGTTAAGAAAAAGTGGAAAAAGTTTTCAAAAAGTTGCGGCGAAAACGCACAAAAACAAGGGAGAACGGCTAATTACGAGTGTTCATGTATGCTTGTTTATCCGTCTTTTATTTAAATCGATAGGCCCGAAAACCTCTACCCTCACCCCGATTTTTTACTCTCACAGGAAGTGTTCGTAGTGACAACAAAATTTTTTTGTGGAACCATGTTTTGCAATTCTCTACTCTCCGTCGCTCCGATCTTTCCTTGGGACCCTGACTAACGCTGTTTTTCCTAAATTATTCTTGCATTTCCGAATAGCCCCATTTTTGACCGGTGACAACCACAGCGAACATGTTCATCCAACCGGACAACTAGTCCATGTTAAATAATATTTTCACTGAAATATGACGTTTTAATGCGTTTCTCGCCGTTTCCTCGTAATTTTGGTAACACTTGGAGGCAAACGCATTGTTTTATGCGAAAAACTCGGGACGAAAATCATCGTGAACACTGCCTTTGAAGGCACAGTCCAACCTCAGAATCGTTTTCCTGTTTCTTCCACATATCTTGAAAACGGTCTCATGCCAATTCCAATTATATCCGACTTCTCACTTATTTTCAGTTTTGTGATGGCCAGATCTACCATTCCATGAAGATAGCACAACAACCGTTTTTATCGCGAACACCGCCCGATTACCCAGTGGGTTGAGAAGAGACTAGAATATTTTAAAATGACAAAAGACAAACTAGAATATCTAATTAGAAACGGGGCTCTTTACGGCGGCTCAAATGCGAAGTAGCTCATAATCATATCACACAATTCTATTCCTTACTCACTCACATATCAGGGCACCCAGAAAATTATTCTCAGTTTTTATGCTTTTATTGGAGAGGGTCATACGTTGATAACAGTGGTGTCTCTGGAATCGTTCAAGACTCCCTATGACAAGAGTTATGACTCCCTGAAAATGCCTCTATTTTAAGGGTGAAAAATTGGTGGACAAGTTGTCTCAGGCCTGTATTTCTCTTCATTCGTAATCGTTACTCGAGTGAAAGCGAGGATAAGGAGACAGCCCGGCAATGGGCGTAAAACGGAGACTCGTTTAAATTCATCCATCCATCAAGCCGCTATCGCGTTCAAAAATCTGGTAGGGGGTCGGGCCTGTGGTGGTGAGCGAAGGAGGTCGGGCCTGTGGTGGTCGCTTATATCTCGCTTATTTGGAGGAATTGAGATCTCGCACTTGGTACGTGTCATTTGGGAGGGGTCTACTACACGATTACATGAAAGTCACAAAATTCTGGGGGTGTACTGTTCCTTCAATGTATTATTCCTTTGGTTCCAGAAAGCCCCCACTTAACAGAGAACTCCTTATCAAATCAACCGAATTCCGTGTCTTATCAGTCGCCTTAGCGTCTGGCTTTTTCAAGATGGTTGTTCTTTCATCACTTTTAGACCTTGATCGAAATCGAGTCAATATGGGGTGTGATGAAATGAGAATATCACTAGATCGGACGTGGTGTCAGTGATTCGGAAAGATCACGCAACCTGATTTCGGCAACCCGAAATTCAACACTGCGGACATCTCAATGCAACAATGATATCTGAAAACAAACGATTCCGGATGAAGGTGAGTGTTGAATAGGTAGAACTGCTGCAGTATTCACACTTTCTACTCTCCAAACCAGCTCACTTCATTATTGACATTTGCACTTGAAACTTGGGATATTTGGTTACATGGAGAGTATAAATAAGTAATCTCTTTTTCAGAAAACAATTCCTTCTCTGCGCTGTAACAGACCATGGTTACCACTATTTTTGAGATGAAAAGTCGACGAAGGGCTTCAATTTTCATAGCCGAACTGCTGATGAACACCATCTGAGTTCAGAGGAAGTCTGGCAGGCATTGCTCTGTCTTTAAAGGCTCAGACGAAGGCGAAAACATCGAAGAGTTAGCCGAATAAAAGTGTGACATCTCGAACAATTGTTCATTCAACTACCGTGCGTTTCATTATATACTTCCACCCTAGATTTTGAAGACATCGCTTTCCAGCGTTATGCTGGGCCTTTACCACTGTCACGAGTGAATTCAAAGTGTGTTGAAAAACCTACAAATCCATGGTTCCAGGATTTCATCTTTCCAAGAACTTCTTTTATAACACTTTTTTTAATTTTCGGCCGTTTCATTATATACTTCCACTCAAACTGAGAAAGAATTTATTCCACAATTAGAACGATTTCACACTAATCAGCAGCGCACATGTGCTCTACAACAAGAACGATTTTAGTGTGCCAGCGGAGGTTGATACCGTAATCGTTGCCGTGAAGTCAAATGCATTGGGAGTGTTGGCTGCGGGCAAAACAACTGAATGGAGGGCGACTGATAATTTTTGAACCCTCATCATCCCTTATGGGCTCTTTGAAGAGGTTCACAAAAAGGCCGTGTGTTATCGCAGCAGAGGGGGAGGGGCACTTGGCTACCGCACTTGGCACACTTTTTCCGTGCGGAAACGAATTTATACCAAGCCGTGTTTTCCTCCCCTTCCAAAATCAGTACAGCCGTTGCGGCCCGGAAAATTGGGCGTGGCTAAAAGCAGCAGCCATGTGCCCCCCCCATAGTAAACTCCAAATACCGTGCGGTACCGATTGTCACAAGGGCATTAAATGATGATATCAGTTGCATTGCTTAAAGGCAGTGGTCGCGATCAAATATGCTTGTCGTCTTTTTCTCTCTGAACCCTTTTCTGGGTCTTGAGTAGTAGGACCTATAATAAAAAATCGCGAAAAAACCACTGTTTTGGGCCGAATTTGAAACCTGAACTTTCTTGTCTTTTGATGGTGGACGAGCCCTCTCCACATCATCGGCATCGATGATCTCTTATATCAAGAACATCAGCTAGCTTGAAATTGAATGTCAATCAATGAACCTTCGAATTTATGTACACATCTAGTCAAAAACATGGACTGAAGTGATGCTTTCATTATTCAACTGTTTTTATTCGTTAAATTTGCATTTATTTCGTCCTCTGAATGTCGATGATTTTTGACTGCTCGGCATGAGACTGCGATCTGTTTCGTCATCGCTGTGCACGTGTGCACGAAGTAGCTTCTTTGGGCCCTAGAAACTCTATTTGTAGACCGTTTTTCACCGCGCTACCTTCATAGTTTTTCAGCTGTTTTTGATCTAAGCTGATTTTTGTAGTATTTTCGATAACGTTTTTCATCGTGACCACTGCCTTTAATCAGACCAACCAACTCAAACTCTCAAATGGAAATCGCAGAGTATTTTAAGCCCTGTAGCAATCAGTGCCGCACGGTATTTTTCGTCTAGTCCCCCCTGTAGCTATAGCACCAATTCTTGAATGATCGGACTTTGCAGTACCCCATTTTATTAGAGTGCAACGTCCCTCCATACTCATCAAAAAACACGGAGCTATAAAAAGGTGAACTCCGACACTGGCAGCGGACTCCTACAGGAGAAAACGACGATCGCGGTCTCCTTCAGGCAGGGTTGAGCAGGGTTGTGACCAGGCGCAACGGGGGTCGTAAAAAATTTGGAAAGCTTGAAAAAAAATGAACATTTGGGGTGGGCTCGTATAATTTTTCGGAGAAAATAGGGAATTTACTCAAAACCACTTGTTAGGCTAAAATAAGGCAAAAAAACTCTAAAAAGCTGGAGCAATTTTTGATCTGAGGGGGGGGTAGTAAAAAAATTCTGAAAAAATTAAAAAGTTTTGGTCAACAAGGGGGGGGGGGTCGTAGCTCCACAGAAAATTGGCGCAACGGCCTGCTCAACCCTGCCTACAGGAGCTGTTTTGTCCGTGGGAGACCGAACGAAAGCGAAGCGGTCTCCTACAGGATACGCTGCCGCATCGCTTCCACTGGGTCTCCTACAGGACAAAACAGCTCCGGTAGTTGTCCTGGAACGCGCACGTTGGACCATTGATGGAACCCGTGCGGTGTACGATACGCGTGTGCATGGGGTGGAGAGCTGATTCGCCCATGCAGGTTCTCAGAGGCGCCCCTCTCATTGATTGATTGGCGTGCTTAGGAGCCGAAATTCCTCCTTGATGATAAGTGAGGGAGGAATGTAATGGGGCTTAATGCCCTACACTAATTTTTGCCGTTGACAAAATTGTCAACGGAGAAGTGTGAAAGCCATGCTTCGATTTAAAAAAAAATCGAAAACAAGGCGGTTTTGGCTTGATTTCAGCAAACGTTATTTGAAATTCCCTCCAAGCTACCGTACAAGTTCCGGTCTCCTACAGAAGAATAATAGGACTCTTACAGGAGAAAACCAGGACTCCGGTTGCAGGGGAGACTAGGACTCCCAGCGGACTCCTGTAAGAGTCCGCTGCCAGTGTCGGAGAAACATTTATCAGTTGCCGTCAAATTAGTTGTTTGGTCTGCAAACAACTGCGGCTGAGCGTTCAATATCACGGCAAAGGTTACGGTACCTACTCTCCGCAAGCACACTAAAATCGTTCTTGTTGCTCCACAAAGCTGATTCGACAAGTCGATTTTACCAGCTGTTTGTTGAGTTACGGAGGACTGAGTCGAAATAGATCACAGTGTCTAGGATTGCTGTTTTTAGCACATCAGTTGAGTAGAACTGTCTGTAGCTCGTGTATACCTTACGCGTGATGATCTTCAGAAGGTTCTTCATAATGCTTTATCTGGGGCTACACGCTAGCCAGACCAAAACTTTAATGTTGTAGTGCCAAGACCTTAGTGATGTGCATCTTCTACGGTGTATCCTACTGGGATTTTAATGATCGATGCCCTCTTTTTCCCTAAAAGAGACGGAAGGCGATGCAGAAAACTTTCTGATACTCGTCTGAACCCGCACGACAAGAGACGAAACCTAGCTCAAACCAGTTTTCGCGACAGAATGCCCTCCATGCCACCAAAGATCTACCGCCAATGTTGGGCCTACGGAAGCATTTGGTTTGTCTCCTCAAGTCACGCCAACTGGTCTTCATTTTATCAAGTCTGTCTAAATCGGCACTATTCTTGTTGCAGAAGATTACATGGACGTCACAAACAATTTTTAATGAGCATGTGTTGCTCTCATCCTCACCCCACCCCCGAACCCCACCTTACTCAAATCGGCTAACATGTTCCTGCGCACATCTCGGAGAATAGCGGTCTTTCTAGCGGCTTCTAGGTAAAGAGACTTTTGAATCACTCCTCTAGCAATGGTATCGATGCATTTTGATGCCCTTCAGACTGCGAGCTTAGACGTAGGCATCCATGTTTAATTTGGACCTCGTTAACGCTAACCATTGTGCTGGATCTGCGCTCCTAAAATTGCCATTCATCACTTCTGGAGAGCTTCTACGCCCGTCCCAGTCATCATTGTGACCGCAGGTATCCGTATGTTCTCATAAAACTCAAAACGGGCCAGTGGATTCTCTCATTTCGACCATGGGAGCGACAGTCGCTCATCCCGGCGTCTTGGGAGGCCCAGATCTGGGGTTCATCTACCGTAGACAGTTGAGGATCACGATTTATACAAAAAAAAGAAAGTATTCTCCAATTTCGACCCTAGCATAAGTTTTGTTGGAAAAGAAAAGTGTTCTAATGGCAACACTGCGTATGATAAAGATAGGACACCCCTTAAATTTGGCGCCCTTTTGTTTGTTGAGCAAGATTGATCTTTTTCGGCAACATTACTGTGATCAGGATGTAAAATGATCCCCGTGTACCTGTTTTGAGTTAGATTACATGTCTTTGCGCTTTTCTAGAATAAATTTATGTTTTAAACCGCGTTTCAAAAAGATGAGACACACCTGGGTTAAAGGCAGCATACACGCTCGCAAACATGGTCACGATATCAGCATAAATAGGCCCGCACGGCCCCTATCATGTCGTCAACGACGTTTGAAGCGCTGAAAACCATGCAGGATAACAGTATTTGACCATCCCTGTCACGCACGCCCGTATTTTCACACCCCTTCGAGTAACAGTATGAAAAGTTTAACTTGAGAACACATGTGATAATTGAGAGTGATAACACAATCAAATGGGAGTGCACGAGAGAAACAGCTCGATTTACCTGGATATTACCTGTCTAAACACCCTCAAACTCTCATCCACTTTCGAGAATGCCGCTCTACTCCAGCTGGCTTTTGAAAATGGAGGATTTCATCAGTGCACAAACATGTAATATCCAGGTAAATCGAGCTGTTTCTCTCGTGCACTCCCATTTGATAGTGCTATCACTCTCAATTATCACATGTTTCCTCAAGTTTAACTTTTCATTCTGTTACTCGAAGGGGTGTGAAAATACGGGCGTGCGAGACATTATTGCTCAAATTATGTCATTCTGGATGATTTTCCGCACTTCAAACGTCGTTGACGACATGATAGGGGCCGTGCGGGCCTATTTATGCTGATATCTTGACCATGTTTGCGAGCGTGTATGCTGCCTTTAAATCATATTTCTCGTCCGATAAAGTCATGCGATCCCAATTCTAATAGCCTAAAGGGCTTCCTCGCTCCTTCACTGAAAGAAATACTCGATTTCGTTTACTTTCGACCAAACTGATCTGCCTTTGCAAGTCGATCTTGCTCCATTTCTCGGTTATTGCCTGCTGGAGCGCAGAAATCGAGAGAAATCGCCGGCCAGTTGCTCATACCCGACAAACTTGAATATCCCAGAGATTCTTCATTTTGTTGAGATCAGGATTGTAGACTATCCACTCTGGACAAGATAGTTATTGCCAAGCAAAGAAGCCGACCTCAGGTCTGCTCACGTGAACTTTCTGGTTGTCCGGCTAGAAACTGCAACTTTGTCGCCTGAAAACGTGGGTAAATGAAAGTATGTGTTACTCTAATAATCTCTGGTACTTGGTGGAGATCATCCAACTGCAGGCGAACACAAGCTGTAGATGTCCTTGACGAGCAAATGCTCTGACAGATTATGAGAGAGCTGTAACGGTAGTTCCGATGGCTAAATAGGACAGCTGCTTCGACTATTTGTGTATAGGCGATGGTTTCTGGCGGAAAGGTGTCTTTTCTCAATAGCTCTGATAGTCGGAAGTGCTACTGAAAGATTTCGAAGATAGGCGCTGTCCAATTTAGCCTTCAGAACTCTGAACGTAGATCTCCCATAATCCGTCAGAGCATTTGCCCGTCAAAGACGTATACAGCTTGTGTTCGCCAGCAGTTGGATGATCTCCAGCGAGTACCAGAGGATATCAGAGTATCACCTACTTTCATTTCCCAACGTTTCCGGGCGACAAAGTTGCAGTTTCTTGCAGGACATCCAGAAAGCTCCCGTGAGTAGGTCTGAGATCGACTTCTTTGGTGGGCAATAACTGTCTTGTTCAGAGCGGATAGTCTCCAGTTTTGATGTCAACAAAACGAAGAATCTTCAAAATACTTTAGTTCGTCGGGCCTAAGCCAATGGCCGGCGACTTCTCTCGATTTCTGCGCTCCAACACGCCATACCCCAGAAATGGAGCAAGATCGAAAGGCAGATCAGTTTGGTCGAAAGTATACGAAATCGAGTATTTGTTGCAGTAAAGGTGCGAGGAAGGCCTATCGGCCATTAAATTTGGGATCGCACAACTTTATCGCACAAGAAATCCGATTTAACCCAGGGATGTCCTATCTTTTTGATACGCGATTTTAAACGTGAATTTATTCTAGAAAAGTGCACAAACTTTCGATCTGACCCAAAAGAGGAATACGAGGGTTATTTTACATTCTGATCACAGTAGCATTGACGAAAAAGATCTATCTTTCTCAACAAATACGAGACCGACAAATTCGGGGGGTGTTCTATCTTTATGATACGTAGAGTATTTATGCAAAGTGGAAGAATATTATGAAACGGCCGAAAATTGAAAAAGTGTCATGAAAAAGTTCTTGGGGAGAAACCAACTCTGGAGTCAGGAACACTTACGTTTTTCAACACCCTACATTCGCTCACCACAGTAGAACAGGCGCAGCACAACGCTGGAGAGCGATCTCTCCAAAATTCTGAGTGGAAGTATATAGTGAAACGCATTGTACTACGACGACCTATTAAAAATTGAAAATGAAATTATGCCACGTCGTCGAAGTCTCCTTCATGTGCAGTAGTACCTTCGAAAAAGATCGAATAACACTTACAATTAGTTTCTAGAGAACCATTTTAAGTAAGCAATCAAAAGTCAAAGATTGGAAACAGTGTTTAGGTACGTTTAGGTGCTCTATCTCAGACAGCGTTTACCCTCCATCGCTGACAATTGGCTATTTCTCTAAAGCAGGGAACATTGCAAAGTGATGGAATGGCTTTCATTACTTCACGATGTGTCACACACAACTTCTGCCACTTCCTGCATCCGAAGAAATATGGCTAAGATGAGACTAGCCAAGATCAACCAAAACTCCGCAAATGCACCGGGAAAACACAAACCTGTCTCTCTTCATCTCATCAAATTCATCATTCTGGTCCGCCAACGTCAGGTCGCTGTCGAGGTAACTCAGAAATTCCCCACCGCCCTTCTCAAGAGTTTTGTACAATTGTAGAGCCGAATCGCCGGGCTGGAACATGAGTGATCGTTATCTTAGGGATGTGGCAACACGTGTTCCTCCGTTTAACTTGAAATCTCCACGGATTTGGGTTTCTGTGCCCACTATTCCAAAGATACGGCCTGTTTTCAGAAAAAAAATACGTTAAACACACATATGGGGACTGCTCGCAGGCAAGCAGTGAGCTTTCTCATGGTAAAGATGAATTTCGGTCAAATCATGTGGCTCACCTCAAGTTGTGAGAACCTATATGTAGTATCGCGCAACTTTCTGTTCGAATCGCGTTTCCGTGTGCCTTCGTCGCGCAGATTCCGGCGTTTCGCTCACGATTCCGCATTGCCATAACCGGCTTGGAATTGTATTTTTTGAAGAGGTTTGTAAGCAAAGACTTCAAGTCCAGCAGCTAATCGGAAACTATATCTTTGGAAACTTAGATGATCAGTTTTGAAGCGAATTAAAACGATTCGGCATATCGTGCCCGAAAACGCTGGTTCAGCAAATAAAAACAACAGCTTGGGCGGATCACTGACAGAGGCACACATAATATGGGGTTTCGAGATGACATTTTAATATGTTCTAGGGGGAGGACAGTGCTCCAATATTCTCAGAATCGGCTAAATGCCTGAGAGATTTGCAGGAGATTTCCGAAAGTGGGCATTTCCATAGCTCTGCCAAGAGAAAAGGGCACACGAATGACAATTCTCGGGGCGTTAAAAAAATTGTCTCGGATTTAGCTTAAAGGCAGTGTTCACGATAAAAAATGTGTTTCAGTTTCCACTAGGAATGGGTAGTGGAGGGGCACACTGTATTGCTGACGTCGGAAGAACGCATGAAAACAAGCCAGGAAAAGCTCCAAAAGAGCCCAAAGTTGCCACTTCGAGCGCAAGGCAAACCTCAAAAGCGCATCACACGCCCACCGACGTGAACAAATGAATGCTCGAGATCGTCAGATGAGCGATGATTTCCAATCATTAGCCCCGTTCTTCCTTTCATTCTCAACTTCTCTCTTTACTCAGGTCAGCTCGCATAGATCGGCTGCAAAAGACGCAAGTTACAATCCTCGGACAACTCGTCCACCATCTTCAATAGCTCAATCTTTGAGGTGCCATAACTCCGTTCCCAAAAGGTCTTGAACGACTTCAAAGACATCATTAGAATCAGCATGGGGCCCTTTTCAAGATAGGTGAAAAAACAGAAAAACGATTTTCATCGTGAACACTGCCTTTAAAGGCAGTGTTCACGATAAGTTTCACTTCCGATATCTCCACGGCTTACGGAAGGTCTGGTGCCCTATATAGCAAGGCATGCTTAAAAAGGACACGAAAGGCGCGTTTTCGAGTAAAAATAGGCCCTCTCTTGCTTACGTTAATTTTTGAGCGTGGAGGAATTGACCGCTTAAGGATGATACCTATCAGTGCAATGAAGCGATCAGCTCACTTATCAGCACTTCCTTGACTTAATCATTCTTCAATCAATCTAGTATTCTCGCGAAGCGCTCACCAGATTTGGCTTTGATTCGCCATCGCGCAACGCCCTGATCTCAGTATCAGGGTCCAGAGTAAACGTAGGAAGACCGTTCTTTTTGCATTTAATACACTTTAGGAGGCTGAATAACCATTCAAAAATTGGTCCGGAATGGTTACCTGAGATTCGAGAAAAATTGTCAAAACCACGTCATTTTGGTCGAAAAAAGGGTTCATCTCCTTTTTTTTCAGTTGGCGTTCACGATCTTGTTGGAACACTTATCGTTGAGCTAGAGAGCCCATTTTTGGCCAGGAAGCTGGTTTTGTTTGCACCTAGCTCCTGTCAAATTTTGGAGTTGGTAGCTCAATTTTTGAGGAAATAAATTGAGGGTCAAGAAAGACAAAAACACGTAAACATGTTATTATAAACCATCGGACGTTTACTTATTCGTAAAAATGAACTAGTGAAATAAACACCGTTACTGATAGGCTTTTGCTCAGGATTTGACGGGGCAACGCTTCAATCAATACGGCGGGATCTCGGAAGTACTTTTTGGAACGCCGCACCGTGTGACTCAGAAGTGCGCCACAGAACGCCGTAGATAGTGTGCGGGACCCCAGCAGAAGTGCGAAAGACGCCGTAGGAAGTGTACGGGACCCAAGTGGGAGTGCGCCGGACGCCGTAGAAAGTGTGCGGGACCCAAATGGGTGTGCGCAGAACGCCGTAGAAAGTGTGTGGGACCCAAATGGGTGTGCGCAGAACGCAGTATAAAAAGTGCGGGACCCAAGTGAGGGTGCGCCGGACGTCGTAGAAAGTGTGCGGGACCCAAATGAGAGAGCGTCGGACGCCGTAGAAAGTGTGTGGGACCCAAATGGGTGTGCGCGCAACGCCGTAGAAAGTGTGCGGGACCCAAGTGGGAGTGCGCCGGACGCCGTAGAAAGTGTGCGGGACCCAAATTGGTGTGCGCAGAACGCCCTAGAAAGTATGTGGGACCCAAATGAGAGTGCGCCGGACGCCGTAGAAAGTGTGCGGGACCCAAATGGGTGTGCACAAAACGCTCTAGAAAGTGTGTGGAACCCAAATGAGAGTGCGCCGGACGCCGTAGAAAGTGTGCGGGACCCACGTGGGAGTGCGCCGAACGCCGTAGAAAGTGTGCGCGACCCTAGTTGGAGTGCGCCGGACGCCGTAGAAAGTGTGCGCGACCCAAGTGGGAGTGCGCCGGACGCCGTAAAAAGTGTGCGGGACCCAAATGGGTGTGCGCAGAACGGCGTAGAAAGTGTGCGGGACCCAAGTGGGAGTGCGCGTGACGCCGTAGAAAGTGTGCGGGACCCAAATGGATGTGCGCAGAACGCCCTAGAAAGTGTGTGGGACCCAAACGAGAGTGCGCCGGACTCCGTAGAAAGTGGCGGGACCCAAATGGGTGTGCGCAGAACGCCCTAGAAAGTGTGCGGGACCCAAGTGGGAGTGCGCCGGACGCCGTAGAAAGTGTGCGGGACCCAAATGGGTGTGCGCAGAACGCTCTAGAAAGTGTGTGGAACCCAAATGAGAGTGCGCCGGACGCCGTAGAAAGTGTGCGGGACCCAATGAGAGTGTGCCGGACGCCGTAGGAAGTGTGCGGGACCCAAATGAGAGTGCGCCGGACGCCGTAGAAAGTGTGCGCGACCCTAGTGGGAGTGCGCCGGACGCCGTAGAAAGTGTGCGGGAACCAAATGGGTGTGCGCAGAACGACCTAGAAAGTGTGTGGAACCCAAATGAGAGTGCGCCGGACGCCGTCGAAAGTGTGCGGGACCCAAATGAGAGTGCGCCGGACGCCGTATAAAGTGTGCGGGACCCAAATGGGTGTGCACAAAACGCTCTAGAAAGTGTGTGGAACCCAAATGAGAGTGCGCCGGACGCCGTAGAAAGTGTGCGGGACCCAAATGAGAGAGCGTCGGACGCCGTAGAAAGTGTGTGGGACCCAAATGGGTGTGCGCGGAACGCCGTAGAAAGTGTGCGGGACCCAAATTGGTGTGCGCAGAACGCCCTAGAAAGTATGTGGGACCCAAATGAGAGTGCGCCGGACGCCGTATAAAGTGTGCGGGACCCAAATGGGTGTGCACAAAACGCTCTAGAAAGTGTGTGGAACCCAAATGAGAGTGCGCCGGACGCCGTAGAAAGTGTGCGGGACCCAATGAGAGTGTGCCGGACGCCGTAGGAAGTGTGCGGGACCCAAATGAGAGTGCGCCGGACGCCGTAGAAAGTGTGCGCGACCCTAGTGGGAGTGCGCCGGACGCCATAGAAAGTGTGCGGGACCCAAATGGGTGAGCGCAGAACGCCGTAGAAAGTGTGCGGTGACAAAGTGAAAGTGCGCAAGACGCCGTAGAAAGTGAGCGGGACCCAAATGAGAGAGCGTCGGACGCCGTAGAAAGTGTGCGGGACCCAATGAGAGTGCGCCGGACGCCGTAGAAAGTGTGCGGGACCCAAATGAGAGTGCACCGGACGCCGTAGAAAGTGTGCGCGACCCTAGTGGGAGTGCGCCGGACGCCGTAGAAAGTGTGCGGGACCCAAATGGGTGTGCGCCGGACGCCGTAGAAAGTGTGCGCGACCCTAGTGGGAGTGCGCCGGACGCCGTAGAAAGTGTACGGGACAAAAATGGGTGGGCGCAGAACGCCGTAGAAAGTGTGAGTGACCCAAATGGGTGTGCGCAGAACGCCCTAGAAAGTGTGTGGAACCCAAATAAGAGTGCGCCGGGCGCCGTCGGAAGTGTGCGTGACCCAAATGAGAGTGCGCCGGACGCCGTAGGAAGTGTGCGGGACCCACGTAGGAGTGCGCCGGACGCCGTATAAGGTGTGCGGGACCCAAATGAGAGTGCGCCGGACGCCGTAGAAAGTGTGCGGTGACAAAGTGAAAGTGCGCAAGACGCCGTAGAAAGTGAGCGGGACCCAAATGAGAGAGCGTCGGACGCCGTAGAAAGTGTGCGAGACCCGAGTGGGAGTGCGCCGGACGCCGTAGAAAGTGTGCGGTGACAAAGTGAAAGTGCGCAAGACGCCGTAGAAAGTGAGCGGGACCCAAATGAGAGAGCGTCGGACGCCGTAGAAAGTGTGCGGGACCCAATGAGAGTGCGCCGGACGCCGTAGAAAGTGTGCGGGACCCAAATGAGAGTGCGCCGGACGCCGTAGAAAGTGTGCGCGACCCTAGTGGGAGTGCGCCGGACGCCGTAGAAAGTGTGCGGGACCCAAATGGGTGTGCGCCGGACGCCGTAGAAAGTGTGCGCGACCCTAGTGCGAGTGCGCCGGACGCCGTAGAAAGTGTACGGGACCCAAATGGGTGGGCGCAGAACGCCGTAGAAAGTGTGAGTGACCCAAATGGGTGTGCGCAGAACGCCCTAGAAAGTGTGTGGAACCCAAATAAGAGTGCGCCGGGCGCCGTCGGAAGTGTGCGTGACCCAAATGAGAGTGCGCCGGACGCCGTAGGAAGTGTGCGGGACCCACGTAGGAGTGCGCCGGACGCCGTATAAGGTGTGCGGGACCCAAATGAGAGTGCGCCGGACGCCGTAGAAAGTGTGCGGTGACAAAGTGAAAGTGCGCAAGACGCCGTAGAAAGTGAGCGGGACCCAAATGAGAGAGCGTCGGACGCCGTAGAAAGTGCGCGGTACCCAAGTGGGAGTGCGCCGGACGCCGTAGAAAGTGTGCGGGACCCAAATGGGAGTGCGCCGGACGCCGTAGAAAGTGTGCGGGACCCAGATGAGAGTGCGCCGGACGCCGTATAAAGTGTGCGGGACCCAAATGGGTGTGCACAAAACGCTCTAGAAAGTGTGTGGAACCCAAATGAGAGTGCGCCGGACGCCGTAGAAAGTGTGCGGGACCCAAATGAGAGAGCGTCGGACGCCGTAGAAAGTGTGTGGGACCCAAATGGGTGTGCGCGGAACGCCGTAGAAAGTGTGCGGGACCCAAGTGGGAGAGCGCCGGACGCCGTAGAAAGTGTGCGGGACCCAAATTGGTGTGCGCAGAACGCCCTAGAAAGTATGTGGGACCCAAATGAGAGTGCGCCGGACGCCGTATAAAGTGTGCGGGACCCAAATGGGTGTGCACAAAACGCTCTAGAAAGTGTGTGGAACCCAAATGAGAGTGCGCCGGACGCCGTAGAAAGTGTGCGGGACCCAATGAGAGTGTGCCGGACGCCGTAGGAAGTGTGCGGGACCCAAATGAGAGTGCGCCGGACGCCGTAGAAAGTGTGCGCGACCCTAGTGGGAGTGCGCCGGACGCCATAGAAAGTGTACGGGACCCAAATGGGTGAGCGCAGAACGCCGTAGAAAGTGTGCGGTGACAAAGTGAAAGTGCGCAAGACGCCGTAGAAAGTGAGCGGGACCCAAATGAGAGAGCGTCGGACGCCGTAGAAAGTGTGCGGGACCCAATGAGAGTGCGCCGGACGCCGTAGAAAGTGTGCGGGACCCAAATGAGAGTGCACCGGACGCCGTAGAAAGTGTGCGCGACCCTAGTGGGAGTGCGCCGGACGCCGTAGAAAGTGTGCGGGACCCAAATGGGTGTGCGCCGGACGCCGTAGAAAGTGTGCGCGACCCTAGTGGGAGTGCGCCGGACGCCGTAGAAAGTGTACGGGACCCAAATGGGTGGGCGCAGAACGCCGTAGAAAGTGTGAGTGACCCAAATGGGTGTGCGCAGAACGCCCTAGAAAGTGTGTGGAACCCAAATAAGAGTGCGCCGGGCGCCGTCGGAAGTGTGCGTGACCCAAATGAGAGTGCGCCGGACGCCGTAGGAAGTGTGCGGGACCCACGTAGGAGTGCGCCGGACGCCGTATAAGGTGTGCGGGACCCAAAGGAGAGTGCGCCGGACGCCGAAGAAAGTGTGCGGTGCCAAAGTGAAAGTGCGCAAGACGCCGTAGAAAGTGAGCGGGACCCAAATGAGAGAGCGTCGGACGCCGTAGAAAGTGTGCGAGACCCGAGTGGGAGTGCGCCGGACGCCGTAGAAAGTGTGCGGTGACAAAGTGAAAGTGCGCAAGACGCCGTAGAAAGTGAGCGGGACCAAAATGAGAGAGCGTCGGACGCCGTAGAAAGGGGGCGGGACCCAAGCGGAGGGGGCCGGACGCCGTAGAAAGTGTGCGGGACCCAAATGAGAGTGCGCCGGACGCCGTAGAAAGTGTGCGCGACCCTAGTGGGAGTGCGCCGGACGCCGTAGAAAGTGTGCGGGACCCAAATGGGTGTGCGCCGGACGCCGTAGAAAGTGTGCGCGACCCTAGTGGGAGTGCGCCGGACGCCGTAGAAAGTGTACGGGACCCAAATGGGTGGGCGCAGAACGCCGTAGAAAGTGTGAGTGACCCAAATGGGTGTGCGCAGAACGCCCTAGAAAGTGTGTGGAACCCAAATAAGAGTGCGCCGGGCGCCGTCGGAAGTGTGCGTGACCCAAATGAGAGTGCGCCGGACGCCGTAGGAAGTGTGCGGGACCCACGTAGGAGTGCGCCGGACGCCGTATAAGGTGTGCGGGACCCAAATGAGAGTGCGCCGGACGCCGTAGAAAGTGTGCGGTGACAAAGTGAAAGTGCGCAAGACGCCGTAGAAAGTGAGCGGGACCCAAATGAGAGAGCGTCGGACGCCGTAGAAAGTGTGCGAGACCCGAGTGGGAGTGCGCCGGACGCCGTAGAAAGTGTGCGGTGACAAAGTGAAAGTGCGCAAGACGCCGTAGAAAGTGAGCGGGACCCAAATGAGAGAGCGTCGGACGCCGTAGAAAGTGTGCGGGACCCAAATGAGAGTGCGCCGGACGCCGTAGAAAGTGTGCGGGACCCAAATGAGAGTGCGCCGGACGCCGTAGAAAGTGTGCGCGACCCTAGTGGGAGTGCGCCGGACGCCGTAGAAAGTGTGCGGGACCCAAATGAGAGTGCGCCGGACGCCGTAGAAAGTGTGCGCGACCCTAGTGGGAGTGCGCCGGACGCCGTAGAAAGTGTACGGGACCCAAATGGGTGGGCGCAGAACGCCGTAGAAAGTGTGCGGGACCCAAATGGATGTGCGCAGAACGCTCTAGAAAGTGTGTGGAACCCAAATGAGAGTGCGCCGGGCGCCGTCGGAAGTGTGCGTGACCCAAATGAGAGTGCGCCGGACGCCGTAGGAAGTGTGCGGGACCCACGTAGGAGTGCGCCGGACGCCGTATAAGGTGTGCGGGACCCAAATGAGAGTGCGCCGGACGCCGTAGAAAGTGTGCGGTGACAAAGTGAAAGTGCGCAAGACGCCGTAGAAAGTGAGCGGGACCCAAATGAGAGAGCGTCGGACGCCGTAGAAAGTGCGCGGTACCCAAGTGGGAGTGCGCCGGACGCCGTAGAAAGTGTGCAGGACTTAAGTCAGAGTGCGCCAGACGCCGTAGAAAGTGTGCGGGACCCAAATGGGAGTGCGCCGGACGCCGTAGAAAGTGTGCGGGACCCAAATGGGAGTGCGCCGGACGCCGTAGAAAGTGTGCACGACTTAAGTGAGAGTGCGCCGGACGCCGTAGAAAGTGTGCGGGACCCAATGAGAGTGCGCCGGACGCCGTAGAAAGTGTGCGGGACCCAAATGAGAGTGCGCCGGACGCCGTAGAAAGTGTGCGCGACCCTAGTGGGAGTGCGCCGGACGCCGTAGAAAGTGTACGGGACCCAAATGGGTGGGCGCAGAACGCCGTAGAAAGTGTGAGGGACCCAAGTGGAAGTGCGCCGGACGCCGTAGAAAGTGTGTGCGGGACTCAAATGGATGTGCGCAGAACGCCCTAGAAAGTGTGTGGAACCCAAATGAGAGTGCGCCGGACGCCGTCGAAAGTGTGCGTGACCCAAATGAGAGTGCGCCGGACGCCGTAGGAAGTGTGCGGGACCCACGTGGGAGTGCGCCGGACGCCGTATAAAGTGTGCGGGACCCAAATGAGAGTGCGCCGGACGCCGTAGAAAGTGTGCGGTGACAAAGTGAAAGTGCGCAAGACGCCGTAGAAAGTGAGCGGGACCCAAATGAGAGAGCGTCGGACGCCGTAGAAAGTGTGCGGTACCCAAGTGGGAGTGCGCCGGACGCCGTAGAAAGTGTGCGGGACCCAAATGGGAGTGCGCCGGACGCCGTAGAAAGTGTGCAGGACTTAAGTGAGAGTGCGCCGGACGCCTAGAAAGTGTGCGGGACCCAAATGAGAGTGCGCCAGACGCCGTAGAAAGCGTGCGGGACCAAAGTGGGAGTGCGCCGGACGCCGTAGAAAGTGTGCGGGACCCAAATGGGCGTGCGCAGACCGCCGTAGAAAGTGTGCAGGACATCAGTGGGAGTGTGCAAAATGTAACAGAATGTGCGGTGGACATTAGTGTGAAAGCGCAGGATGACATAGAAAGTGTGCAGGACATCAGTGGGAGCGTGCAGGACTATAGTGGGAGTGTACAGCACCTCATAGAAAGTGTGTATGACATCAGTGGAAGATTGCAGGACATTCGTGGGAGTGTGAAGGACATTAGTGGGAGTGTGCAGCACCTCATAGAAAATGTGTAGGACATCAGTGAAAGGGTGCAGGACATTATTAGGAGTGTGCAGGACATCATAGAAAGTGTGCAGGACATCAGAAGGATGTGCAGGACATCAGTGGGCGTGTGAAGGACGTCAAAGAAAGTGTGCAGGCCATCAGCTGGAGTGCGCAGGACGTCACAGAAGGGGGGGGGGCAGGACATCAGTGGGTTTACTTTCATCTAACACCACCAGGCATAAATCATGTTAGAAAGGAAACCTTCAGGAAAAGTAAATGAAATTCCTTAAAGTTTAGGTTCCTGGCAAAAGTAAAGATTTGGCATGGCCATAGAAATATACTCAGTTAAAGAGGGAAGATAAAGAATAATGAAAAAAGGTTTTGAAATATTCCTAAGAACGATTTGGCGTAGAATAATTTGTTTTTCGAGAAATGAAGTGAAATAGTTGAAAGTATGATTTGGCCGTCAAGTTTGAACCAACTATTGATAAGAGTTGTGCAAAACGAGAGATCGCCTTGTCTGTGCTTATCCGTAGAACATATCAAAGCGAAATCACGCGTGTTGATTTTACATCACCTAATACGTGAAGACCGCCGCATTACAGCTCCTGAAAAAGTTTTGATGCTTCCCATTTCACGCGTGATTTCGCTTTGATATGTTCTACGGATAAGCTTATACAATGCGATCTCTCATTTTGCACAACTCTTATCAATAGTTGGTTCAAACTCGACTGCCAAATCATACTATCAACTATTTCACTTCATTTCCCGAAAAACAATATATTCTACGCCAAATCGTACTCACGAATATTTCAAAACCTTTTTTCATTTTTCTTTATTTTCCCTCTTTAACTGAGTATATTTCTATGGCCATGCCAAATCTTTACTTTTGCCATTAACCTAAACTTTCAGGAACATGAGTCTTCATTTGTTCACTCCAAGGGGCGGATCTGGGGCCCCAAAACGCTTGTTTGCAGCCGTTATTTTGCCCCTCCTGGCTCGTTTTCTAACGTTCTTTCGACACTGGGAGCCTAAGATCCTTCTCGCCTATCATTTCGCTGTCGAAACTCAACGAGGATTATCATCGTGAACGCTGCCTTGAATCGTGAATCTTCTTTCTAGGGGTTGTTTTGGGTGCTGATTACGAATCTGAAGTCCTTTTGACAATATTTGAAAAAATTCCATCTGGTAATGGGCAAAGCTGCAAAATGGGGAAAATTTTTGCTGACCAAACGCGACTTTTGACAATTTCGAGAATCCTACGATCAAACCACCTCAAAACTTGACAGAGGGGTTATTCGGGCTGTCTAACACGAATCTGCAACACGTTTATCGATTTTATATAAATTACAGTAGGTTACGGTGGGTAAACGGTAGCTCGGTCAAAGTCTCACATTTGAATCAAAATTTGACCGTGGGTGTTATTTGGGACGCTGAACATGAATTTGAGGTCCATTTTTCGATTTCCGAAATTTTAAGGTAAGCAGCGCCAATTAAAAGACATTTTGCCTACCTTAACCAACAATAACCCTAAGTCTGGCGAGGAATAGACCCCAGATTCGAGTTCAGTGCCCTAAATAACCCCCAGTTGGAAGTTTTGACCCGAACCCGAAAACTTTTTTCTGACGCCCCGAAAATTCCCTGATGATGATACCTTTACCTTTTTGTGAGACAATAAAATTGTCATTTTTGGAATCCCCGCAGCCATTTAGCCAATTTCAGGCACGGTGAGTAGAAGATTCTCACACGTCACTGAACCAGGCAATACGTGCATTTGTACTCGGTGTCTACGATGAGGAAATCGAGTATGTACTCGATAAATGAAGCGTAGATACGTAAAGACACTTGGAAAATAGAATTTCCCTAGAGTCATTTCCTGCGTTGCTGAGCTTAGTTTTCCATCTCCCTCAGCTCAAGCGTTGGCTTATTCTGACAGGAAAAACAAGCTAGCCATGAAAGGAAGGAAAATTATAATAAACAAATAGGAAGCTGGCTGCATATATGACCAAATATGAATTGTATCAAGGCCGCAAAAAAAATTAATTCAATTTACTTACTAGTTACCAGGTTGTTTAATAAGTTTTGTCGTTCGATCAGAAAAACACAATTTCATGGTTCAAAATACACTTTATTATTCAGCATAATCTCCCTAAACATTAATACACTTGCTACAACAATCCTCCAATCTGTTGATTCCATCCCTGAAGTGAGAATCCGGAAGGTCTGCAAAATACGCTTCAACAGCCGTTATGACCTCTTCATTTGATGAAAACCGCTTGCCACGCATAAATTTTTCGACTTCTGGAAACAAATGGAAGTCGCTGGGGGCCAAATCTGGTGAATACGGTGGATGCTCCAACAATTCAAACTTTAATTCATGGATTTTAGCCATTGTCAAAATGCTCTTGTGACACGGTGCATCGTCCTGATGAAAAAGAACTTTTTTCTTCTGCAAACCGGGTCCTTTTTCACGATTTTTTTCCTTCAACTGGTCCAAAGGGTTGCAATAATATTCAGAGTTGATTGTTTTACCAGTTTGCAAGTAATCCACAAATGAAATTCCTTTCGCATCCCAAAAAACTGATGCCATAACCTTCTCGGCCGATTTCCGGACACGAACTCGTTTCGGAGCCGAACCACCAGGTTCACACCACTCTTTAGCCTCATGTTTTGATTCAGGATCATGGTGATAGACCCAAGTCTCATTTTTAGTGATGAATCGACGCACAAAATCCACTTTATCCTTTTTGAAACGCTCCAAATTTTGCTGAGAAAGTCGCATTCAAATGTGTTTTTGTTCCATTATTAGCGGATGGGGCACCCATTGTGCGCACAGCTTTCTTAAACCCAAAATTTCTTTCAAAATATGGCTCACATCGCACAATGAGATGTGTAGAGCCTCTGCTTAATCTCTCAATTGACGATCTTCCAAAACCATATCCTGTATTTTGGCTATGATTTCTGGTGTTAATGCGCCTTTTGGACGTCCTTCACGTGGATAGTCTTCAAGGCTCGTACTTAAATTCAGCAACCCATCTTTCTACTGTTCTAATTGTAGGTGAACAATCATTATACACTTTTGACATTCGTTCTTGAATTTCTTTTGGTGCTACACCTTCCAAAAATAAGAATGGTATCACTGCACGATATTCAAGTTTTTTTCCATTGATGTGACACGGCGACACTAAATGGCTTGTAAACAAAGAATGAATTGACAGATTGAAATGAAACTTCACATACGTTCATATGAAGAGTGTATCAACAAAACAAAAAAAAATTGGGCTAATAGCAACGCCCTCTCTTATCGAACGACAAAACATATTGAACAACCTGGTACTATACCAGGTGTAATTTTCAGGACTATAAAAGGCAGTGGTTGCGATGAAAAAGGTTATCTAAAAAACTACAAAAATCGGCTCAGATCGAAAACAGCTGAAGAACTTGGAGGGTTTCGCGGTGGAAACGGGTTAGAATTAGAGTTTCTAACGCCCAAAGATCCCAGTTCGCGCACACGTGCACAGCGCAGCAGAAAAAGATCGCCGCCTCATGCCGAGCAGTCAAAAATCATAGACATTCAGAGAGCGAAAAAAATGCAAATTTACTTAATAAAAACCGTTGAACAATGAAAGAAAGCACTTCAGTCAATGTTTTTGACTAGATGTGTACATAAATCCAAAGGTTCATTGATTGAAATTCAATTTTAAACCAGCTCTCAGATAAAAACAGCCCACTTCCCGCCAACCAAGTCCAGCTAGTCGACTTCGCGCGGCCCCAATTTCGTGGGCGTGGCACAGCGCCCCACTTCCCGCGGAGAGAGAGGCTTTCTCATCTTCCCGCGGAGTGTCGGCGGGCAGTCGGCTATTCCTGGAGGTCATCGAACACTCACTCATCCATTCTCACTTTGATATCATCATTGCACCATCCACTGGAGTGGAGCCAATGAACGATTGCTGAGCAGAGAACGCTGTGGTGAGACTCTTTCCAAGACCCGCGCTGTGTGAGACGCTGGTCTTGTGCAGGTGAACCACTGTCCGTTAATGGCATCTGCGAATAGGAAGACTGCAAGAACCAGTGAGTGTAGGAAGCTTCCCCGTAGAAGCTCACTCCCTACTTGTCAAGAGCAGTTCAAAATGGAGTTCCCACAAGGGAATTTTCGATATTAGGTTTCAACAGAATTTTGCTAAAAGGATGGTTTTTAAATATGCCGCAAACTGCTTTGGGGTTGTCTTCTGTCAGTCAGCAGATTAGCCGTGGCAGAATGGCGGCAGAGCTTGTCCACTGCGTACGGGCAGCCAACGAAACGGCGCTGCCCACTGCCCGCGACCGATCTAGGCTGGGATTCATGAACGGCAAACCGTGGGCTACTGTTGGGTTTGCGGCTGAAATAGGACGCATTCTGGGGAGGCAACCCCACCCGTAGCCCTCGGATTGCGTTCATGAAACCCAGCCCTATTGACCTTCCGCGGGAGGGGTTACGGGACGTTGGCTATTGGTACCGCGGGAGGTGTGATGTCTCTATCTGAGCTGATGTTCTTGATATAAGAGGCCATCGATGCCGATGATGTGAAGTGGGCTCGTCCACCATCAAAAGACAAAAAAGTTTAGGCTTCAAATTTAGCCCAAAACAGCGGTTTTTTCGCGATTTTTCCTACAGGTCCTACTACTCTGGACCCAGAAGGGTTCAGAGAGGAAAGAAGACAAGCATCTTTTATCGCGACCACTGCCTTTAAAGGAGATTCATTGTGGATTAAAGGCGGGATTCATGATAATATTCGACAATCTGTTACACAATTCACGAAGAAACGGCCGAAATTCCACATAAACAGCTCATTTTAATAAATTTTCTCGCCTCTGATACCTGTCAGGAGAATGAACGAGTTCTCGGTGAGAAGATTGATGGGATCAGTCAAAAAAGGGTGAATGTAGTATACAAAACAGCATTAGTTATGGTCCAAGGGAAGGAAACGATAAATAGAGAGTTGATCTCTGCTTATCCATTCCTTCCTTTAGATCCTAATTAGCACTGTTTGCATAAGACACTCTTCCTTTTTTCTCATGTCATAATCCGTTGCGGAAATTTTGAAAATCAGGGAGCCTCGAGCTGTTTCTTGTGTCTTCGTTGTCAACAAGTTTTTTTCTTCAAAAAGAAACCAAACTATTTAAAAGGAGAATACTGAAATCTTTAAACTTGCAGCCAAAATGGTGGAAGCTTGGTTTCTCCCCAGTATCCCTATACAGTTTCCAGAAAAGTTGTGCGTCACCCACTCCCTGAGAAGAAAAAAACGTAATATTAAATAGACTGTTTTTTTAAGGCAGTATTCACGAAGAAAATCGTTTTCTGTTCTTCCGCCTATCTTGAAAACGGCCCCATGCTGATTCCAATGGTGTCTCTGAAATCATACAAGACCTTCTGGGAACGGGTTATGGTCCCTCAAAGATTGAGCTAAGGAAACATGGTGGACGAGTTGTCCGAGGCTTGTAACCGTCTTTTTGCAGCCGATCTATGCGAGCTGACCTGAGTAAAAGAGAAGAGAAGCTGAGGAATGAAGGGAAGAACGGGGCTAATGATTTGAAGAAAATCATCGCTCATCTCACGATCTCGAGCATTCATTTGTTCACGTCCCGGTGGGCGTGTGATGCGCTTTTGGGGTTTTCAATGCGCTCGAAATATAGCAACTTCAGGCTCTTTTTAGAAGCATTTCCTGGCTCGTTTTCATGCGTTCTTTCGACGTTAACGTTACAGAGTGTCCCTCCCACTACCCAATCTGAGTGGAATTTCAAGAACTTTTTCCATCGTGAACACTGCCTTTAAAATTGAAAGGATCCAAAGACATCCGAAGCAACATTACCGCACAATACCAAAAGGATTTTCTGGGGACTTTCTGTGTGAGCTTTTTGACTTGAGGGCACTTTAGCATAATTCATTTTGTAACAATTCCACGATCGTCTTCGGGAAAGCATTATTTTCGTATGAAGGACTTGTCAGTGGTCGACTTTCTAATTCGAAGATGTAAATTCCCTAAACATTTATTGTGAATACGAAGTCAAAGTTTGGAAATTTAGCTGAAGCTCTGAGAGCATCTGTCTATGAAATAATGCTCTCGATTTCTGACTATTTCAATTAGGAGCAGTCAGCGGCTTTTTCGTCAGAGCATCCTCCGTAACCAGCTACGCTTCACCGAGACTAGGCGCTCCGCCGTTTGGTGATGTTTGGTCCCCAGAGTTCACAGATTAACCTAATTTGTTTCCAAAGCTAAACTGAAGAACGGCTTTACACATTACTTCATCTTATATGTAACCAATAGGCGCCTGAGGAGATTTTCATGTTTTTTGAACGAGTCTTCACATTTAGGCAAACGATTTTAACAACAGATTGCAGTTCACCTTGTGCGGTGCGGAGCGATGCGAGAATAACTTCAGAGCAGCTGATCGGCAATGAGTGACGCATGGATTCTGTGAAGGTGAACGTCACCGGCCGCATCGGCTCCAGAAAAGCGTTCGACGTTGGAGCGGAACGGATCGCCGTCGTTCACGTCACTGTACACGACATGTACGTATCTTCCAGTCATCGCCAGACCGGTGACCTCGTCACCAGCTGGTCACAATCACCTGCAACACCAACACAAGGTCAGTATGAATGACGTTACACACTTTGGATGGTCGAGAAAATACGCCAGATTCGAATATTCAGAACACGAAAGTCGGAAAACTTTAAAACGGAGGATCCGGAAACACATGTTTGGACAATCGCAGCGTCATCGCCGCGCTGTACCTGAACTTGAGAAGCACGAATGTGACCCAGAAATCTTTATGCGCTTTGGCCTCGGCAATGCTTCAAAACTTACAAATAAGGCTTAGTTGTTATTCTGGCACGACAAACCTACCCCGAAGTTCAGAAGTCGAAACTTGACCTCGCCTTATGTTCAAACACGACTTACTAGAAAACGTCTCCATAGATTATCACATCAGCAAAAAACGAAGCACCTAATGAATAAATTGAATATTGTACATACTTCCAGTGTGGTTCCGTGTCCATCAAAACTGATGGACATGAAAAGAATTGACAACGTCCAAAGAAGATTTCCTAAACGAATTTTGGCTCAAAATGATGAATTCCGAGCAAGAAATTTCAGAAAGCGCTAATGAATCTCATTTTCCTCAGAAGTTCGGGGGGACAGGGACTGTCTACACACTGAGAGAAGGAGTTGTCCCGTTTTTGCAGTTCGGAACCCCACGCCACTCAACGCGAGCGAAGTGGTCCCGAGTGGAGTTAGAGCAGCGCAAAAGGTGGGACAAACGCCTCCCCTCCCGGTGGAGTAGAGAGCCCCCTGTCCCAGTTTCGGGAGGCGCTGTACACAAGTATGAAATGCGTTTTTAGGTTTTCGGGAGATTACGGCAGATTTGTGTCGAAGTGATTTCGTTTATTTAGCCTCATCCTGCTAACATAACCTACCCCCCCACATCCAGGTGGTAAATCTGAGCTTAAGGAATGGGACGAGTTATCGTCGATCCATGGATGGAGGAAAGCCGAGAAGCTGGAAATACAACGCATTCCCTGAGAAAAAATTATAACATCAAGTGAACAGAGTGGAGAAGATTAAACTAAACTGCTTCCCCTAGAAGTAAATTGGTAATGTTAGCGGGCTAAATTATTTATTACTGGTATATAAGTGTGCGAGAATGATAGGACGAGAAAATCGACCCTGAACACGAATTACTCACTTCATGGTTTTTTGCTGATAAGGGCAGTAAAAAGTGTTTATGGTCGGCCGCAAGAATCCACTTCATTCCCGAATAAAAAGTTGGATATTGGTAGAAGTTTACATAGGTCTGCTGGGTTTTCTCCATTACCACTACCTGCAGCAGAATGGAGGAAGTTGCACAGTCAAGGTAAAGGGTTATAAACGGGTTCCGGAGTTAATTCCCACGACCCTCATCTCTTCAACTGCAATCGACAAAGGCGCGCAAAATACCTTTATCGGAGTTCAATCAAGCGTAACTCCTCTTTCAAGGATTCCCTTACATCCTGGTTAGAACAAATAGTCCGAAGAAGTCGTCAAAATTTAGTGCGTACTCGAAAAAAAAGACTTAAGCATTTTTACCGCTTGAAGGAGGTTTCCATCGTTTGGGAGAGTATACATAATATTGCCCGGATGAGTAGTGGATTTTTGTTGAACACTTAAGAGACCGCGTGTCCACTAACTGCGCACCCACGGCTGTTTTGCCCCTCGGACCGCGTGTCCACACTGCGCACCACGCCATAAAACTTTTAATATTTTTAAATTTCTCTGGCGTGGAGTCTTTCTGAATTACGGATAGGATTGCGCCTTATGATGTAACCTATTTGCACTAACAGTGGTCAAAGCATTTTCCAGTCTTCCCTAGTATTATTTTTACAAGCATCTCCGCAAATGGCTCTTTCCGATTTTTCTGAGAAGCTTCTTTGGCTGGAAATAAATCGTTCCAAACGTGGCTAAGAAGGGGTATCAATGATGCTCATCACGGAACTGATGTTCTATAGTTGATTGTTGTCGAAATAAGTAAAGTGCCACCTATTTGAGATAACTGAAGTAGGTCATCGTTCAAAATTTTGCTGCATTGACCTCGAGGGTTATTCGAGGTTGCTGCACTTCAAGGTTCTGGTTTTTACTTTTCAATTTCAATGAAACTTCATTTTGACTGCGGTATAATTAGCCATCGGTCAACTTCGTTTAAATTTTCGCTAAATTTCGAGTGGAGGGTAACTTGGGGAAAGGGTGAAAACCTAGGAATAGTTCAGTGCTTAAAATGTTACTGAAGATTAAACCTACGGGATATGTTTGGAGGCGCTGAAGGCAATGAAGTGGTGTATATTTCACAGTTTCTAAAGCTTCGCTGGCGTCTGCCGTTCGTTATCCGTTTGTAAACGTTTCACGTTGTGGTGCGACTTCGCTCACACGTGGCTTCATTGGGGAGGAGGAGGGTGCTGATCATGAGATCAGATTCCCATTTTGAGATTTCTGATAAAGTTTCTGTCGGTCGCATCAGACAACTTGGTAGATCAAAGTATTTGAGTCCGCCGAAAGTTCTACATAAGCAGAGGTTTATTAGAGGCATCACAACGGAGTTTGCTTTCATTTTCAGAATTTTCAATACTCCGGGTCGGCCTAGCACGGCTCAAGTCCCAACCATTTGCTGTAACCTAAATAAAATTCCAGAAGTCGACAAACAAACGCTTATTTCGTTACCAGCCTTGTGCGTGTAAAGCTGGAATAATCTTGAAAAATAAAAAAAACAGGTCCGCGAGAAAGCGGTGGATCATTACTTCACCCATGGCCTCCTCCAAGATCTCTGTGGAGACGATATACTCTCCAGGTGGAGTAGAAAATGGAGATGCTTGGTTGTCTAAGTAAGAAAGCCTGCTCCGCTCGAAATGGTTCCCCAGCCGACCGCGTGTCCACACTGCTGCACCCACGGAAACGATTAGCCGTGGAAGCGCACCGGTCCACTGTGGAAATTCTCCCGTGGAGCAGGCGGTCTCTTAAGTGTTAAATGACGTGTGACATACAGTACCAAGTGCAAGCGTCTATTCGCGTGGCCTTTCCGCGAATAATGTTTTATACGTATCTTGGCTTGCCTTTGAAGCTTCGAAACTTATTGAAACTTTGGTGTGTTATAGGGCATCACAACCCTTGCTTGATACATATGCATAAAATTGGATTTTGAGCGTGCAGTTTTTTAAATATGGAATTTGTTTATCAATTTGTGGTATTATCTAAAAAGTAGCGCTATTTTTTCAGAACATGGCTATTACGATTTCAAACTCGGTAGCAAATATTCGCCATTCGAAGGTCTTCAGAGCCGTCGTATAGCCTTGTAAAAGATTGATCTCCATCGAATTTTTTTTTAAATTCGAAAAAATAGAGAAAATAATGCGATATTGCACCTATTAGGTATTTCTCTTTAACGTTATCGAAAAGAGAGCGAAATTTATGTTCCAGTTGTACTTTGTCCAAAGCACAACTACCACATATTTTGGATTGGCTCTGGGGTGAATAATCTTATAGGGGTGAATTTCAAAAATTGACTTTAACCTGTCTCAATTTTTGGGTCTGTCAACAAAATTCTGATAGAGGCTGGGATAGAGACTACTTCCTCACAAAGCTATGTAACGGTTCCGGAAGACCTTCGAATGGCGAATAACTGCACTACGGGTTTGGATTTGTAAAAAAATATGTTTTGAAGGAATAGTCCTAATTTGAGATATTAACCACGAAATGCAAAACAAAAATTGTTTTTTAAAAACTGCAGTAACTGGCTTCAACTCCAAGAATGCAAGAGAGTTGTAATGTGAAAGATGAAAGTGACTCTCCGTATCACCTCAAATGAAAGTGTGGCACGCTGAATACATTTGACGATAGTGAAAAATTCTCCTATTTTACAGCAACCTATGCCAAATATCGAATAATTATGAATTGGAGCTTACCTATGCTGGTGAGCGAATGCCACTCTAATCAATATCTTCGGGGGAGTGAATAAAGCCCGAACCTAGCTATATAAGCTGCCTCGTAGAGGCTTTATAGTTCCCATAGAACCCCGCATTTAGCTTAAAAAAAGCCCATTAGGAGATGAAAATGAAAATACTTCCGAACAGCTACTTCTGAATAGCTCTGGCAGCAATTAGATGCAGTCGAAATAGTAAGAAAATTGTAATAAAAAGACGATTTTCTTGAGTAGCCAGTCAAAGAAGCTTCAAAATCGTAGAGAAAGAGCACTGTATGTAAGAGTCAGCCTTAAATCATAGGAATTTCGCGTTTCGATGGATTCAGTCATAAAACAAGTAATTCTTCTCAGCACACGGCCGCTCTTTCGACAACGCAGGGATTTACGAAAAAAATATTGGTTGTTTAGAAATAAAAGCCGTGGGAAGATTATGCTTCCAGAAATCGCAATGATATTTTCCAAGGAGGTAAAAACTTAGCCTGTGAAAAAGTCTACCGGGAATTCAGAGCGGTAACAAAGAAGCTTTACCCGCTCTGGCAGATGTGTGTTACTAAAATGTAAGTTTAATGTAGGCGTGGAAAAGACGGGTGATGTTACATGAGAATAGGAGAAGATAATCTTTCCTCTTCAAAAAGATACGCTTTTGAGTAAAAATGGCTTGCTGTGAAGAGTAGAACGTTTCAACAAAAAGGGAACAATAGGCAAGTAGGATGAGAGGAGTCTACAAAAAATTGAACAATATTTTCTGGAGCCCAGATCTGGATCTTGCTTGGCCGATAATACTTCTTGTAGCAGCAAACTAACCGTTGCGTGGTGCTCCACACGGAAGCATTTTTGTGGCTCCAAATAGACTCGATTATGCGAGAGTCACGATAAAAATGCATATTTATATGCACCTGTTAGGTATCATTAGAAGAGATGATGATGCCAACTCTTTACCTACCCAGACGGCTAGCTCCAGCTGCTACGAGAAGTGAACCAAAAGTGCAGCATTGAATAAGAGTATTTTCTTATAATGTCGTCAACGAGTAGAAGTCCGATTTTCGGAAAACCATTGAACTCTTCCTCGTGAAATGCCACACAACGGTTTGTTTTCGCTGTTAAGAAGAAGTATCGGCCAAGATCAGTCTCCAGAAAATATAGCGTTCAATTTTGTAAAAACTCCTCATCCTACTTAGCCTATTGTTCCTTTTTGTTGGAACGTTTCTGACGCCAACCAAACCTCTTCTTTCGCTTGGAAGACCCCTTTTTGATAGAATTGTTCACTTTTTTTTTGATATTACGCAGTAATATCTCTGAAAGAAAATCTTCAGTATTTTCCAAACAGGATGGATTGATCGATTGACTTGACTTACTTAATCGGTTGGCTTTCTGCATGACGCGCAGTCATTCCACATCTTCACCGAGGTGTGCTGTCCTAGTAGTCAGCCATTGTCCATTTTTCACGATCTTAAGCCACAATTTGAACACATTCCATCCAGCTGTCACTATTCCATTTCCTGGCAAAACGAAACATCGCGCCTGAACTGCTGTCTTTCGGGATGCCGAGTGACTTTAAATCCTCTTTAAACCACATCCGTCCAGAACTTTCGCCTACGCCCGGAGTGGCCGTTTCCAGACAGGATTTGGAAGCATTTTTAAAGCGTGTTGTACGAGACGATCCGGCGTTCTTCTTAGTATATGCCCGAGCAGTCGAAGTCGACTTTCCATTGCTGCTTGAGATGGCGTTAGGAGATGCTGGCACCTCCCTCGTGTCAAGCGTTGATGTACTGCGTCGATTTCCTTTGTAAAGGTCTTCGTTATAATACACGCGTGCCAGAAAATATCCTGCCAAGCAAACGCCTAAAAAGCTTCCCTCTCCGTGCGCAATCCAACCTTTCCATCTGCGTTTTCGGTGCTGCTCCACGTCTCTCGATCCGTACATCATGATAGGGCGAATAGCGGATGAATAGACGCGCAACTTGACTTCCTTCGGCGATGGTGGTAGATCCACAAACACTTGGTTAGAAGGGTGAATCGCAGACGTAGCTTTCGTACATCGTTGTCCGAATATCCGCTATAACCTGCAAATTACCATCGTTCTTCAACAAACAGCCCAAATAACTCCAGAAATCGTCCACCAGTTCGATACGTTGTCCGTCACACAAACTCCAGTTGAAGGCCTCTGAGAGACCCACATCTGCTTGCATTTGTCGGGACGAAGACGAAGATCCATAGGCTGCGGCATACTTCAAAACGAGATTCACAATCCTTTGCAGTTTCGGCGCTGTTTTCAGCCAATAACACGAGGTCGTCGGCGTACTCCAGGTCGACAAGGGAGCGTCCTGATGGTGTTAGGATCACATCCGCAAGAAGCTGTTCTGCAACTCTACGCATGATGTCATCAACAGCGAAGTTGGGAAAAGAAAAGATCCTGCGACGGCTCCGCCTTGCCTTGCCCTGTTTCACCTCGAAAGCTGACGTAAATCCGACAGGTGTACGAACTGCTACTGTTCTTCCTTTGTTCATGTCCTCGATTAAAACCGAACACACTTTTCAGGGACTCCATCTGCTCGCAGAGCATTGAGCAATCCCGATCACGATGAGGAGAGTCGAACGCGGCTTCAAAGTCCAAAAAAGCGAAGCTGTAATGGCTTCAGAATACCGCTGCCACAATTCACCATTACTCTTCTCACGACGAACACTTGGTCGATGGTCGATCTTCCAGGTCGAAAACCGGCTTGCTCATCTCTGGTCGTTCTTTTAGCGATGGTTTGATAAGTCGCTTGAGAATGATACGTTCTAAAACCTTGTACATGACACGAAGTAGAGGGAGATTCCTCTGTAGTTCTTAGGATCCGTGACGGATAGCTTCTTGTGAAGAGGTACGATGATCGCATGTCTCCACGAATTCGGGTATCCTTTCGCCTCATCCATATGGCACGGATGGTGTTGGTCATTTTCACGAATCCCAGACGGAGGAAGAGCTTTCAGCATTTCAGCGGTGATGTTGTCATCTCCACCTGCCTTTCCATTCTTTATTTTCCGGACACAATCCAAAACTTCAGACTCAGTCAGTGGTTCCTCACTGACATCATGTGTGCTCTCTGAACATGCAGGAGCTCAGGTACTGATGGCGCTGGACGATTCAGTGATGAACTTGAGTAATCCTTCTGGGCACGACGTCCCTGATGACGTCAGCAGATGCTCCTAGTGTACTTGGCACGACGTCCTGATGAAGTCATCAAATGCCCTATGTACTTTGACACGACATAATGATGACGTTTCATCACTTGCCCATGGTACTTGGCACGACGTTCTGATGACGTCATCACATGCACCATGCACTTTGATGACGTCATCTGAGAGTAAATGCGAACTTGAAGCGTTAGTCACTTCCCTATTCCTTCCCATCGAAAAGTACACCTTATGACGTGTTTTGCTGATGATCGGATCTACCAACTGATAATATCTATTTGATATGGTAAGCAGTGAGGAAGTAAAGGCGTAGTTAATGCGTGAAACAGTAGGTAACAAACTTGTTATTAACTTCCCTATCCCTTCCCATCAAAAAGTACAGCCTACGACATGTTTTAGCGATATTGATCTACCAAACCCGATAATATCTCTTGATATGATAAGCAGTAAGTATAGCAAAAGTAGTAATGGAAACAGTAGGTAACAAGCTTGTTATTCCCTTGCCCTGTCGCCCATGGCCGAGAGGTACAGCCTACGACAGCTGTTTTAGCGACTTGATCTACACAAACTGGATAATATCACTTGATATGTGATAAGCAGTAAAGCTAAAGGAGTAATGTGAAACAGTAGGTAACAAACTTGTTAGTTCAAATTGCCCTGTCCTCTTCCCATCGAGAGAGGGTACAGCCTACGACGTGCTTTTAGCGACTTGATCTGGCAACTGGATAATATCACTTGGATATGATAAGCAGTAAGAAGTAAAGATAGTAATGTGAAACAGTAGGTAACAAACTTGTTAGTCATTTCCCTGTTCCTTCCCTATCGAATTAAGTACAGCCTACGACGTGTTTCCAGCGATATTGATCTACCAGCTGATAATATCTATTGATATGATAAGCAGTAAAAGTAAAGGAGTAATGTGAAACAGTAGGTAACAAACTTGTTGATCATTTCCCCTGTCTCCTTCCCTATCCCAGGTAAAGTACAGGCTACGACGTGTTTCAGCGATATTGATCTACCAACCGATAATATCTCTTGATATGTGATAAGCAGTAAGAAGTAAAGTAGTAATGTGAAACAGTGAGTAACAAACTTGTTATTCACTTGCCCTGTCCTTCCCATCAGAGAGGTACAGCCTACCGACGTGTTTTAGCGATACTTGATCTGCTGATAATATCACTTGATATGATAAGCAGTAAGAAGTAAAGGAGTAATGTGAAACAGTAGATAACAAATCTTGTTAGTCATTTCCCCTGTTCCTTCCCATTCCAGAGGCACAGCCTACGACGTGTTTTAGCGACTTGATCTACCAACCGATAATATCACTTGGATAAGGATAAAAGTGTAAGAAGTAAAGGAGTAATGCGGAAACAGTAGGTAACAAACTCTGTTAGTCATTTGCCCTGTTCCTTCCCATCGAAAATTACAGCCTGACGACGTGTTTTAGCGACTTGGATCTACCAACCTGGATAATATCACTTGATATGATAAGCAGTAAGAAGTAAAGGAGTAATGTGAAACGGTGAGTAAACAAACTTGTTAGTCATTTCCCCTGTTCCTTCCGCATCCGAAAAGTACAGCCTACGACGTGTTTCAGCGATATTGATCTACCAACTGATAATAATACTCTCTGATATGATAAGCAGTAAGAAGTAAAGTCGTAATGTGGAAACAGTAGGTAACAAACTTGTTAGTCATTACTCTCCTGTTCCTTCCCATCAAAAAGCGTACAGCCTTACGACGTGTTTCAGCGATATTGATCTACCAACCGATGATAATATCTATTGATATGAGGTAAGCGGTAAGAAGTAAAGTCATGTGTGTGAAACAGTAGGTAACAAACTTGTTAGTCATTTCCCCTGTTCCTTCCCATCAAAAAGTACAGCCTACGACGTGTTTCAGCGATATTGATCTACCAACTGATAATATCTAGTGATAATGATAAGCAGTAAGAAGTAAAGTCGTAATGTGAAACGGTAGGTAACAAACTTGTTATTCACTTGCCCTGTCCTTTCCCATCGAGAGGTACAGCCTACGACGTGTTTTAGCGACTTGATCTACCAACTGATAATATCTCTCTGATATGATACAGCAGTAGAAGTAAAGGAAGTAATGTGAAACAGTGAGTAACAAACTTGTTAGTCATTTCCCTGTTCCTTCCCATCGAAAAGTACAGCCTACGACGTGTTTCAGCGATATTGATCTACTCAAGTGGATAATATCTATTGATATGATAAGCAGTAAGAAGTAAAGGAGTAATGCGAAACAGTAGGTAACAAACTTGTTATTCACTTGCCCTGTCCCTTCCCCATCGAGAGAGTGCAAGCCTACGACGTGTTTTAACTGATATTGATCTACCAACTGATAATATCTATTGATATGATAAGCAGTAAGTAGTAAAGTCGTAATATGAAAACAATGCAGGTAACAAACTTGTTATTCACTTAAGCCCTGTCCCTTCCCACTCGGAAGAGGTACAGCCTACGACATGTTTAGCGACTTGATCTACCAGCTGATAATATCTCTTGATATGATAAGCAGTAAGAAGTAAAGGAGTAATGTGAAACAGTAGGTAACAAACTTATTAGTCATTTCCCTGTTCCTTCCCATCGAAAAGTACAGCCATTACGACGTGTTTCAGCGATATTGATCTACCAACTGATAATATCTCACTTGATATGATAAGCAGTAAGAAGTAAAGTCGTAATGTGAAACAGTAGGTAACAAACTTGTTAATTCACTTGCCCTGTCCCTTCCCCATCGAGAGGTACAGCCTACGACACGTGTTTTAGCGATATTGATCTACCAACTGATAATATCTCTTGATATGATAAGCAGTATGAAGTAAAGGAGTAATGTGAAACAGTAGGTAACAAACTTGTTAGTCATTTCCCCTGTTCCTTCCCCATCAGAAAAGTACAGCCTACGACGTGTTTCAGCGATATTGATCTACCAACTGATAATGATCTCCTTGGATATGATAAGCAGTAAGAAGTAAAGTCGTAATGTGAAACAGTAGGTAACAAACTTGTTATTCATTTCCCCTGTTCCTTCCCATCAAAAAGTACAGCCTACGACGTGTTTCAGCGATGTTGATCTACCAAGCTGATACATATCTATTGATATATGATAAGCAGTAAGAAGTAAAGTCGTAATGTGGAAAGCAAGTAGGTAACAAACTTGTTAGTCATTTCCCCTGTTCCTTCCCAATTTCAAAAGTACAGCCTACGACGTGTTTCAGCGATATTGATCTCACCAACTGATAATATTCTGGTTTATATGATAAGCGGTAAAGTAAAGTCGTAATGGTGAAACGGTAGGTAACAAACTTGTTATTCACTTGCCCTGTCCTTCCCATCGAGAGGTACAGCTCTACGACGTGTTTTAGCGACTTGATCTACCAACTGTTAATATCACTTGATGTGATAAGCAGTAAGAAGTAAAGGAGTATATGTGAAACAGTAGGTAACAAACTTGTTAGGTCATTTCCCTGTTCCTTCCCATCGAAAAGTACACAGCCTACGACGTGTTTCAGCGATATTGATCTACCAACTGATAATATCTATTGATAATGATAAGCAGTAAGAAATAAAGGAGTAATGTGAAACAGTAGGTAAACAAACTTGTTAGTCATTTCCCTGTTCCTTCCCATCAGAAAGTACAGCCTACGACGTGTTTTAGCGATATTGATCTACCAACCGATATAATATCTCTTGATATGATAAGCAGTAAGAAGTAAAGTGAGTAATGTGAAACGGTAGGTAAACAAACTTGTTATTCACTTGCCCTATCCCTTCCCATATCGAGAGGTACAGCTCTTACGACGTGTTTAGCGACTTGATCTACCAGCTGATAATATCACTTGATATGATAAGCAGTAAGAAGTAAAGAGGTAATGTGAAACCAATGGAGTAACAAACTTGTTAGTCATTTCCCCTGTTCCTTCCCATCGAAAAGTACAGCCTACGACGTGTTTCAGCGATATTGATCTACCAACTGATAATATCTCATGATATGATAAGCAGTACAGAAGTAAAGTCGTAATGTGAAACAGTAGGGTAACAAACTTGTTAGTCATTTCCCCTGTTCCTTCCCATCAAAAAGTACAGCCTACGACGTGTTTCAGCGATATTGATCTACCAAGTGATAATATCTATTGATATGATAAGCAGTAAGAAATGCAAAGTCGTAATGTGAAACGGTAGGTAACAAACATTAGCTCATTTCCCCTGTTCCTTCCCATCAAAAAGTACAGCCTACGACGTGTTTCCAGCGATATTGATCTACCAATCTGATAATATCAACTTGATATGATAAGCAGTAAATAAAGTCGTAATGTGAAACGGTAGTGCTTTCAAACTTGTTATTCACTCTACTGTCCCTTCCCAGTATCGAGAGTGTACAGGCTACCGACGTGTTTTAGCGACTTGATCTACCAACTGATAATATCACTTGATATGATAAGCAGTAAGAAGTAAAGGATAATGTGTAGAAACAGTAGTGGCAACAAAACTTGTTGATCATTTCCCCTGTTCCTTCCCATCAGAAAGTAAGGCAGCCTACGACGTGTTTTCAGCGATATTGATCTTACCAACCTGATAATATCTCTTGATATGATAAGCAGTAAGAAGTAAAGTCGTAATGTGAAACAGTAGGTATCAAACTTGTTAGTCATTTCCCCTGTTGCTTCCCATCAAAAAGTACAGCCTACGACGTGTTTCCAGCGATATTGATCTACCAAGTGATAATATCTGTGATATGATAAGCAGTAAGAAGTAAAAGTCGAATGGTGAAAACAGTAGGTAACAAACTTGTTAGTCATTTCCTGTTCCTTCCCATCAAAAAGTACAGCCTACGACGTGTTTCAGCGATATTGATCTTACCAACTGATAGCTATCTATTGATATGATAAGCAGTAAGAGCGGTAAAGTCGTAATGTGAAACAGTAGGTAACAAGCATTGTTATTCACTTTGCCCTGTCCCTTCCCATCTGAGAACACAGCCTGACGACGTGTTTTGACGCGGCTTCTGATTCTACCAACTGATAATATTCGCCAGATATGATAAGCAGTAAGAAGTAAAGGAGTAATGTGAAACAGTAGGTAACAAACTTGTTAGTCATTTCCCCTGTTCCTTCCCATCGAAAAGTACAGCCTACGACGTGGTTTCAGCGAAGGATATTGATCTACCAACTGATAATATCTCTTGATATGATAAACTAGTAATGAAGTAAAGTCGTCAATGTGAAACAGTAGGTAACAAACTTGTTGATCATTTCCCCTGTTCCTTCCCATCAAAAAAGTACAGCCTACGACGTGTTTCAGCGATATTGATCCTACCAACTGGATAATATTCTATTGATATGATAAGCAGTAAGAAGTAAAGTCGTAATGCAATGAAACAGTAGGTAACAAACTTATTTAGTCATTTCCCCTGTTCCTTCCCATCGAAAAAATACAGCCTCACGACGTGTTTTAGCGATACGATCTACCACTGTATCCTGATAATATTCTCTTGATATGATAAGCAGTTAGAAATAAAAGTCGTAATGTGAAACAGTAGGTAACAAACTTTGTTAGTCATTTCCCCTGTTCCCTTTCCCATCGAAAAATGCAGCCTACGACGTGTTTTAGCGATATTGATCCTGCAACTGGATAATATCTCTTGATATGATAAGCAGTAAGAAGTAAAGTCATAATGTGTGAAACAGTAGGTAACAAACTTGTTATTCATTTCCCTGTTCCCTTCCCATCAAAAAGTACAGCCTACGACGTGTTTCAGCGATATTGATCTGCAACTGATAATATCTATTGATGGATGATAAGCAGTAAGAAATAAAGTTCGTAATGTGAACAGTACGATAGATGGCTCAAACTTGTTAGTCATTTCCCTGTTCCTTCCATCAAAAGTACAGCTCTACGACGTGTTTCAGCGATATTGATCTACCAACTGATACATATCTGTTGATATGATAAAGCGGTAAGAAGTAAAGTCGTTAACGGTGTGAAACAGTAGGGTAAACAAACTTGTTATTCACTTGCCTCTGTCCCTTCCCATCCGAGAGGTACAGCCTACGACGTATTTTAGTTGACTTGATCTACCAACTGATAATATCACTTGATATGATAAGCAGTAAGAAGTAAAGGAGTAATGTGAAACAGTAGGTAACAAACTTGATGAGTGTTCCCCTGTTCACTTCCCATCAGAAAAGTACAGCCTACGACGTGTTTCAGCGATATTGATCTACCAGCTGATAATATCTCTTGATATGATAAGCAGTAAGAAGTAAAGTCGTAATGTGAAACAGTAGGTAACAAACTTGTTAGTCATTTCCCTGTTCCTTCCCATCAAAAAGTACAGCCTACGACGTGTTTCAGCGATATTGATCTACCAAGGATAGATAATATCTATTGATATGATAAGCAGCGGCAAGTAAAGTCGTAATGTGAAACAGTAGGTAAACAAACTTGTTAGTCATTTCCCTGTTCCTTCCCATCAAAAGTACAGCCTACGACGTGTTTCAGCGATATTGATCTACCAATCTGATAATGGCTATCACTTGATATGATAAGCAGTAAGAAGTAAAGTCGTGAATGTGAAACACAGTAGGTAACAAACTTGTTATTCACTTGCCCTGTCCCTTCCCATCGAGAAATTTTGGCCTCACGACGTGTTTTAGCGACTTGATCTACCAACTGATAATATCAGCTTGATGCCCGCAACATCCCGCTAGAGGCCCGCAAGTCCACCGCAAGGTGGACGCAGACGAACCTCTACAGATGTTACAAACTAAATAATAATGTGAAACAGTAGGTAACAAACTCTGTTAGTCAGCTTTCCCTGTTCCTTCCCATCGAAAGAGTACGAAAGCCTACGACGTGTTTCAGCTGATATTGATCTACCAATCTGATAAATATCTCTTGATATATGATAAGCAGTAAGAAGTGAAGTCGTAATGTGAAGCAGTAGGTAACAAACTTGTTAGTCATTTCCCTGTTCCTTCCCCATCAAAAAGTACAGCCTACGACGTGTTTCCAGCTGGGATATTGATCTACCAAGTGATAATGATCTATTGATATGATAAGCAGTACAAGTAAAGTTCGTAATGTGAAACAGTAGGTAACAAATCTTGTTAGTCATTTCCCTGTTCCTTCCCATCAAAAAGTACAGCCTACGACGTAGTGTTTCAGCGATATTGATCTACCAACTTAGATAATATCTATTGAGTATGATAAGCGAAGTAAGAAGTAAAGTCGTAATGTGAAACAGTAGGTAACAAACTTGTTATTCACTCTGCCCTGTCCCTTCCCATCGAAGAGGTACAGCCTACGACGTGTTTTAGCGACTTGATCTACCAACTGATAATATCACTTGGATATGATAAGCAGTAAGAAGTAAAGGAGTAATGTGAGAGCAATAGGTAACAAACATTAGTCATTTCCCCTGTTCCTTCCCATCGAAAAGTACAAGGCCTACGACGTGTTTCATGCGATTGATCTACCAACTGATAATATCTCTCTGATATGATAAGCAGTAAGTAGAAGTAAAGTCGTAATGTGAAACAGTAGGTAACAAACTTGTTAGTCACTTTCCCTGTTCCTTCCCATCGCAAAAAGTACAGCCTACGACGTGTTTCAGCGATATTGATCTACCAGCTAATAATATCTATTGATATGATAAGCGGTAAGGAAGTGAAAGTCGTAATGTGAAACAGTAGGTAACAAACTTGTTATTCACTTGCCCTGTCCCTTCCCATCCGGAAAATTTTGGCCTACGACGTGTTTCAGCGATATTGATCTACCAGCCTGATAATATCTCTTGATATGATAAGGCAGTAAGAAGTAAAGTCGTAATGTGAAACAGTAAGTGGCACAAACTTGTTAGTCATTTCCTGTTCCCTTCCCATCCGAAAAATACAGCCTACGACGTGTTTTAGCGATATTGATCTACCAACTGATAATATCTCTTGATATGATAAGCGAAGTAAGAAGCAAAGTCGTAATGTGAAACGGTAGGTAACAAACTTGTTAGTCATTTCCCCTGTTCCTTCCCATCGAAAAGAGTACAGCCTACGACGTGTTTCAGCGATATTGATCTACCAACTGATAATATCTATTGATATGATAAGCAGTAAGAAGTAAAGTCGTAATGTGTGAAACAGTAAGTAACAAACTTGTTAGTCATTTCCCCTGTTCCTTCCCATCGAAAAAGTACAGCCTACGACGTGTTTCAGCGATATTGATCTACCAGCTGATAATATCTATTGATATGAGTAAGCAGTAAGAAGCAAAGGTCGTAATGTGAAACAGTAGGCAACA